>CM031242.1:146740999-147315058 GCA_018340775.1 Taxus wallichiana var. yunnanensis
TCTAAGTTGTAGGAAGCACATTTCTGCTCTTATAACACTAAGAACTTAGTTTAAGGTTGAAGTAAAAAGTGTTATGGAATCGACTCTTACTTTCAACAAGTAAAAATTGCGCTTGCTATAGACCCAAGGGATGAAAGATATAAAGGTTTTTAGTTTGATAATGAAGGAATCTTACGATATAAAAACAGAGTATACATATTGTTGCCTAAAAATTTGAGAAAGAAATTGTTGCGTGAGAGTTTCACAATTCACATTTTTCTAGACACCTTGGCATTACAAAAATGCTTGATGATATAAAACAACAAAATTTCTGGAAAGGAATGAAAAAGGATGTTATTGATTTTGTGACTCATTGTCTTGAATGTCAACATATAAAAGTGGAGCATATGCACCCAATCTGGTTTATTGTATCCTCATAGCATACCGTAGTACAAATGATAGGTAATAAGCATGTATTTTGTAAAAGGATTTCCTATGTTAAGAAATAACATGATGTTATTTGGTAGTAGTTGACAAACTAACGAAAGTAGCTCATTTTATTGCTGGAAATCTAAAGGATGATTCTCTTGTTTTGGCTAAAATATTTGTACATGAAATTTTCAGATTACATGGAGTACCTGAATTAATCATATCTGATAGAGACCCTAGAATGACGTCAAGGTTTTGGCAAACACTTAATGCAGCTCTTGGAACTAAATTTAAGTTCTACGTATCATCCGGAAATGGATGGATAGACTGAAAGAGTAAATCAGGTTCTGGAGGATATGTTATATGGATGTACTGTATGGATCAACAGTACAAGTGGGAGGAGTACCTTTCATTAGTTGAATTTGCATACAATAACACATATCATGCTTCTCTTAAGATGGCACCTTCCAAGGAACTTTACGGAAGGAAATGTAGAACCCCTATTAGTTGGGATAACATTAAGGATAAAGAGGTAATTGGACCTGAAATCCTTATGAAAATGGAACAAGTTAAAAAGATTTGTGAATGCTTGAAAGAAGCTGCAGATAGGAAAAAGAGTTATGCTGACTTAAAGTGGGTTGACATGAAATTTGAACTTGGAGAGAAGGTTTTTCTTTGGGTTAAACCAAAAAAGATCTCTATAACTTTTGGTAAGGTTGCCAAGTTATCACCTCGTTATGTGGGACCTTTTGAAATAGTTGAAGTAATCAACCCTGTAGCTTATCGTTTAGCACTACCACCTACTTTGTCATGAATGCATGATGTTTTCCATATTTCTTTGCTTAAGAAATACATTTCATATTTATCACATGTGTTAAATTGGAATTCCTTGCAAGTCCAAGACCTAGGAATAATCATGGTTAAACCCATTCGAGTGCTGGAAACTCACCAGTTGCATTTAAGAAATAGAGAAATAAGTCAATGTAAGGTCCAGTGGGACCAGTTTAACAAGGAAAGTGCAACTTGGGAAAATCTAGAGGATATAAAAACTACTTTTCCATATCTATTTGAATAGAATTGAATCATTAAGCGATAAAGATTTATGATTTTATCTTTGTATGACATTAAGTAAGCCAATTTTGGGTAGATAATTATTTAATTTGAACAAACAGTTATTTAATGCTGATTTCTGGAACTATAAGGTTTTGAAATATTTGAATTTGAGTAAGAAAAGTGAAGGATTTGACTGTCCTTGATGTAAATTGTTAGAATAAATAATCATCGGGATGATGATTTCTTTTAGGAGGGAAGCATGTAACACCCTTGATAGTTGTTATTTTCCTCCTTTGCATCTCAAGTGTTGGCATGTGATTTTCCTTTTTAGGATATGTTCTTTTGACTTTGGGAAATCATGCTTGATGTGGATAAGTCTTTTCTGCTCTTAAGATCTTCTAACTGAACTGGAATAGTTTTCCTGAATTCATTTTTCACTTCTTGTAGGTGAGATTGCAATTTGGTTTTAAGAGTTGTAAACTTATCTATTTACCTGACTCATCCTTAGATCAATTTCAGTGATCCAAGGAATGTTTTAAATCTGTTTAGAGTGAACAACTAATGAATTGGCATTCCATGAATTGAGAAACACATGGACTAAACTTAGTAGATGCAAGTTATTTAATTATATTTTATGTGAAAATATTTCCATTCAGTGGTATGTTTCATTTGGGTCTCTAGAGATCGACTATGGCAGTCATTACTATCGACATAATTGGGATTTCATCCTGTTCATGGCATAGGAGAGAACCAGAATCCTATAAAGGACTAACCTATGGAATCCTAAGCTAGGTAAAAGTATTTCCTACCTAAGCTATGTAACTTGATATAATTATGATTCTAACCTAAACTTGGTGCTAAGGGAATTGGAAAAAGTTACTAGGTATTAAAACTAAACATTGAACCTATTACTATAAGGCTATATGGTGATCTAACCTAGTGCTTTAAAACTATGGAATTTTGAATTATTTACCTATGTGGAATTATCTAAACCTAATTGCTAAGGCCTATGGTGGGGTTAGTTGTTAGTGTTATATCCTAAGGTATAAACTTTAATCTACCTAAGATCTAACCTAAGCAAGTAATTTGTCCTAAACTATTGGGCATGAATGGGGACTTATGTAGTTGCATGCATATTGGCGATGGTTCCTAAGGCATTTATGATGTTGATAAGGTTTTATTATACATGGTACTACCAGCTTTGGTAGGGGCTAGTTGGCTTGGCGGAGGCTTAGGTGGTAGTATCACTAAAATGGAAATACATGTTAATTTAGACTTGGCATTCGCTAGACTTGGTAGGCGGTGGCAAGGAAGATTAGGTGGGAGATTTGGAATTAATAGAATTAATTGCTTTTGGTTTATGAGCCCAAACCATCTTGGTAGGCATGCCAATGGATTTTTCTTGGGTTGTTTCACTTTGCATGTTTTCCAATTTTCACTCTACACGTGCTCAAGTTTTTCAAACCAGAGATTAAATCGCACTTCATGGCTATTTTTGGGGTTTTAAATCTATTTTCATTTTGTGGAATTTATAAGAGGCATTGTGGAAGAGGTATCTGGTTATTCGATATTTCTTGGAAAAGATGAGGAGTGAGCTCGGCTAGAGGTCTTCTTGGATTTGACAGAGACACTATCAGACATGATAGGCTCTAACTGTTAAAATATCTTTCTTTCCTCTAAGTGTTTTCATTAAAACAACTCGCTTTGTGATTTTTATGCATTGCATGATGCATTTGGTTGTTTGGTTATCGAGTTTATTAAGTCTTGAATTATTGGTTTGAATCCTTTACAAAATTGGTCCGGTTTAAGATATAGTATGTGATTTTGTTTAAGAACATGAAAAACACATGCAAAAATGATTTTGTAACTCTGTTTGACTTAACTAAATTTGGTAATTAATGGTTAGGTTTTTTTGATTTTCGAATGAATGTATTCTCACTAAAGTTATTTAGAGAATATTGTGTTCATCCTATATCATTGAAGCTAATGTTTTGTGATCTGTGCTAGTAAAACACTCTTGTTTGTTATGAAAACTTGTATGTAAGCTCAAGTTTTGTTGGAAAATTTTGGACATTCGAGAAGCTGTTGTCGGGTTCTTGATGTTATTATGCTTTTGTTTTGTTTCATAAATATAAGGAGTTGTGAATAGAGTAGTAGTTGGTTTGGTTCTTGTTTTCTAACCTGCGAACATTTGTTGTTGCCAAAACCCTAACTTGGTGTGATAATTGTGTAGTATCATCATATATATTATTGACTATTACTAGTCTACCTCTGGTTTGTGTTTGTATTTTACTGTGACCTTGTGTATTGTATTGAGAGTTCATTATGAATACGGCCTTAGCAATTATTTGGTGTTAGTCTAAACTCTTTAAGTGATCTTCCAAACCGCTTCAGCTATTAAGCAAGGTTTTATATGATAGTTATTCAAAAATGATGCTTGATTCTTAATTTGAACTATTTAAAAATTCATTCGTTTCATTTTATCTAGCATTAGAATGTAGAATTTATAGTAACTCAATAAGGAGTATTGTGATGCAAAATGAGTTGAGGGAATTGTTTCTTATTGTTGGAATTGGAAACCTAAGCAAGGTGTCGGTCAGTTGGGATTCTTTTTGGTTTTCTTTGTTAAAAGATATAAATCAAAAGGGAACATAAGTTGAATGAACTTGTTTAAAATTAGTGAATGATTTTGATCTTGGTAAGAACTTATGCTCCTCATGGCACTCAGATTGGGATTTCAAATCTTGGGTAGAAGGTATCTTGTAATTATGTTGTTAGATCCTATCATATATATTGAGTTTATTACTGTAGGGAACTATTTTAAAACTCTGAATTCTTAAAAGGAAACAGATGCATGTGCATGGAGAAAACTGGAAATATGGTTTTATGAGTTGGTTGGTAAACTCTGTTAGATTTTGACTGGAACCATCTTTGTAGTTTACGATTCTTATTGGGAATTCATTCTTTATTTTTACTCTTGAAGCAATACGTTGAAAAGTATGGTAAATAATATTGTTTTGATTTAACTCTTGGGAAATTACAGGGCGTTAGCATCTACTTGGATTTCTCTTCTGTTAGGTCCCCTTAAGAAATGAAGAACCCAAAAAAGAATTAGTTATGGTTCTTTTTGTGTATAAGGATTTGTGTATGACCTTCACTACTCTAATGTTCCTATTTGAATAGATCCATTGCTTACAATAGGAATTTTTAAAGGAAAAGTTTCATTAGATACCTTCTTACTTTAGGGTGTTCTTGTTCTTCCTTTGGAATTCTTATATGAACTCGAATTGTATATATTTTTAATAAGGGACTTTGTTAATTAAGTTGTAGGAAATGACTACGGATTAAGATCATTTCTATTAAGCTTCTTTTCTAATACAGTTGGGAATAAGTTCATTTATTTGGAATCTTTTGTTGATTATTCTATAGGAAAAGTGAATCATTAATTTGGATAACCTTCTCTTACTTATCATTAATGGGAATGAAATAGAAGGAGAATGATGTCTGGTTTGTTAAAAAAGAAGAGAATGTATCATGTTGGTTGGTTGATGTTTCATCCTTCCATTTGGGATATTTATTAATTCCTATTCTGATGAATATCTTAAATGTTTGATTTGAAATAGTTAATCTCAAGATGAAACAACTTAGGTTATCATATGAACTTGTTTCTACCTTGTGGATATTATGTACTTTGGCATAATGAAAATGGTTTCTCTTCTTCTTACTAGAAAGTTAGACGAAACATCCTAGTATGAACATTCTGAAAACACTTCTTGTATCTTATAGTTAAGATAAGTGTTGTATTCTGATTTGGTAGAATGGGAACAATAAGATGTTATGTTCTGATTGATTAAGATGATTGATAGGACCAATCATACTTTAATTTGTAAGACAGATATTATAGATTATATTTTGTTCTTCTTTAGAAGTGAACTCTGGTTCATTAATGCTCTTCTTTTTTATTGTTATTACTTATGTTTAGAGTATGAAATACTAATTGTTCATTAAAGTAGGGTTGTTTTTATTGGAACAATTAGTGGAATGCACTTCGTTTTAAGGCTTAGTGCTTATCATGCTCGGTTTATCGAAACGACCCGTGCTAGTAATTTTTGCGAGATGGACTTCGTAAGTGATAAAAGATGGAAAAATATTATATGATGCATTGGATGATCTAAGTTTGAGTTGTAAATGCATAAGTTTTTAAATTAAATTGAAGGATGAGAACTTACTTGTATGAGTTGTGCGGATTATCTTGTACCTTTGTAAAAAAATGGAATCTTATCTTGTTAATATTCTTCATATTATTTATATGATTAAATGAGGATTCTTGAATAAGTAGGATAAAAGGGAATTAGAGTAATCTCCTAGTTAAGATGCAACTAAATAATTTACAGAATTCAATGCTCTTATGTAAACAATTTAATATAGTAAGGTGATGTGTAATGAACACACAATGAAAACTATAGATTATGTAAAGAACAAAAGGGTGTGTTAAACCCTAGAAATTAACCATGAAGAGGAAGACTCTTCCTCACTCATGTAAAAGTAAACAAGAAAACAAGGAAGATACGATTTATACTCATTAGACCTCATTTAATAAAGTCTATTAAGTTATGATCTAGGTGGTTGTTACACTTCCTTGAATGGTTAACTCACATTAAACATAACTTATGAGGTTGTTGTCCTCTCTTTTTGGTAACTACTTGTCAAGACAAAATTAACTTCACATCAAAAGAAATATTGAGTTAAGGAAGTTCTCCAAGAATTAATGGATCCTGATTTGAAAAGGAACTTCGGAAGAGTTGGATTAGGGTTTGGAAAAGGTTGCTGCAATCTACTATTAATTATCCAAATTAACTAAATATTAATAATATCCTAGGGGTATGTACATCTCGATGAGGTTGTTCTCGTAGGATCTTTGGCACACGTGAACTATAGGAATGTACCTTGAAGAAGATTAGAATCTTCTCGAGGATACAACATTATAGTTGACATGTGGCAACACCCTTCGAATTGATCATCTAGATATACACACTTATGGAATTGAACTTAGTTTTCTCTAGAGGGTGGGTAGTAGCATAATTATGATACGAAGTAACCCTCTAGTACTCAGGTACCTTTGAACATGGGGTTAACCTAGGTTAACCTAGTATGCCAATATATCCAAAGTCTTTGTGAGTCTCTCCCTATCATAACCTATGTTGTTAACTGAACTAGGGTTAAACCTTGGACAAGTGGACTGACGGAAGTCAAGTAAAGGAAATTCTAGATAAAAATTGAGTGAGGTGAAGGAAGTATTCCAAATTGACGAGTATTTCTTCAAGGAATGAGTAATACAACAATATGTTAAAAAGTTTTGCCAAAGTATCGAGAAATTTATTGATTGTGTTGTCCTATATCACCTATTTTAAGGTTTGAGATGTAGATAAATATTGGTAGAAAATATTTAGATAGGTTCCCAGATAGATCACTCAATACCCCAAACATGGTAAGAGAAGCAAGTATACTTAGTATACAGAAAAAGTATTCAATACTTAATGTTAAACATGAATAGATCGGTAGTTCGCCGAGTCATGAAATGAATAGATCGGTGGCACACCGAGTCATTACAACAACATATGGTTATTTGTTATAAGAATGGATGTTATGGAATGTGTGTTCTAAATTATGTATTTAGAACAGAAAACGTTACTTAAAAAAAAATCCCTTGTTTCTAAAGTCTTAAAATGGGAATGTTACATGACCATTCTCCATCAACTACCCAAGATCCTGCAGACTTACTTTCATCTCTCTTACCCATGGAAGCCGAAGCTAGAAAATTCCCCTCTCTAAGACACATTTTACAGGAATTACCATTAGATCCTCATTAACCTCACCTACAACAGTGTCATTTTCATGCCTAGCCGATCACTTAGATTATGTGGATAGAGCCTTACTTTGGGGGCATCTTCTACTTCCTATCTCCACATAAATGCAAATGTCACTTGCTGACACTTCCACTATCTACCCAAAAATATTTCAGCCAATCAAACCAAATACAACTACAACTATCACAAATTCCACCACGATACCACTCATGGCTCAAACCACACCCCTACCCATAACCCAACATGCATCTACACCCAAGCCCACACCTACATCATCTTTCTTTCCTAAACCCAACACTACCTTAGGGGTCATCCCAACCACCAGCCTTACTCATCCACCCATCAAATTAGATTTAGCTACATCCTCCAAGGCCAATACCAAACCTACTCCGACACCCAAATAGAAGAACCAACCCCATAAATCTCATACTCTAACCTCACCAATCACACCTTCACCCTTTTCGTCCATCTTAGGACCTTTCCCTTCTAGCATGGTTAAGAAACCTCCACCCACTAGTAAACTAAAAACACAACAGCCCATTCCTCCATCGCAAACCTCAAACATACCCAAGCACCCGCCACAACTTCCACCCACATCTACAACATCTTTACCACCCATACCTCTAATACCATCGATCACTCCTTTACTACCCATGACACTTCGAGTCTCTTCTCCTCACACCTACGACATGACTTGTACCATCTACCTTCACATCACCTCCATTATCCCCATGGGTAATGCACCCTCTTCCACCATCTTCCTTTCCCTCTAGATCTCGTATGCCCATATCACCTTTACCCAAGAAGGTAAAACCTAAGGATAAAAAATTTCTACCCTCCGATAAGGTGGTCAAACCAACCACATACTCTCTTGCCAGTTCATCTACTATACCCCTACCCAAGAAAAACACGATGACACCAAAGATCACACCAACACCTAAAACTATGTCTCGATCCACTTTACCTTGTGCAAAGACCATTCCTCTACATTCCACCGTGCCTACACCAAAACCTACCTTCACTTCCCATTGCAATCCACTAGAGGGGTCCTATGCCAAAATCTTAACCAACCTCCTTGAAACTTTTTTCATCACATTACCACCTCTCAGAACCTATGACCCACTCAAACCCAAACCAAAGGGGTTTGATGACACCAAAAATTTTCCTACCATCATGTGTCAGTGAGTGATGTAGAGAACTGAAAAACTTCAAAACCATTCTTATCCAGTTGTGTCCTCCTAAAGAAAACTTTGACGATGATGACCTTCTTGATGAGGACCCCATTTCACCAACACCCATTCCCATAGTTCTTCCCTTATTTCCTACTCAATGACCCAGACCTTCACTCCCACAACTCCTAGAGCTACCCCCAAGGTTTGAAATTAACATGGTTTGCATCAATGACCTCACCAAACCTCCACCCAAATGTCGATGTGCCCAGCTCATCTCACAAGGTTTCTTCCCACCACTGGGATTTTTCCCTTCATGTCGCTATACCTTTCATGGCTCACCTACCTCACCTACCTCCCCACCTCATATCAACATGATTCACATTACTACTGTGTTCGGAAGACAAAGGAAAAGAAAAGGCAACCGACCCACCGACCAACCCTATACCCAATATACAATCTACACCTAAACCTAAAATCACTATTTGTGGCCCCACATATCCTATTTCTAATGGGGTCACAAACCGCACGATGCTAAAAAAACTACACCAATCCCCCCTAAAAATGTCCTTATTTGACCTCATCTAGACCTTGAAATCCCATCGTTAAGCTCTCAAGGAGGTCCTGCGATCTATTGAGCTTTTACCCAATGACCCTACACTGTACCCTCCATTATCACACCCCATCATGTAGCCTCTATCACCAAAATGTTGGTGCCACATATCATAAGGCTATAAATTATATCTTCCATGACATCATGCATCATATATTGTAATATTACGTGGATGATCTCCTGGCCAAATCTAAACACCACTCCAAGTACCTCACCGTCCTAAAAATTATCTTTGACCGCCTTATTAAATATTACATTCGCCTTCAACCCAAGAAGTGTGTCTTCACGGTTCTCTTAGGAAAGCTCCTGGGATTTATCATTTCCTTACATGGTATAGAAGTTGACCCTACTAAATTCAAGGCCATTCTTGAAATGCCTCCACCCACTAATCTTAGGCAACTCCACAACCTGCAAGGTAAGTTGCAGTCTATTCACCATTTCATCTCGCAATTGTCTGATCGATGTCAATCATTTCATCATCTTCTCAAGAAGGATGTCTCCTTTAAATTGGATAATGACTGTGAAAAATATTTTTAGGCCTTAAAACAATACCTTCTCCAACCACCTGTACTCATTCCACCTAAAGACGATCAACCCTTCTACCTATACATTTCAGCTACCAATCATTCCTTGGGGGCCATGCTTGCTCATCACGATGAACAACATAAAGAGGATGTGGTTTATTACGTAATTCATACCATTTTATATTGTGAAACCTGATACACCCATGCTGAAAAACTCTACCTAGCCTTTTTTGTTGCCACAAAACTCCGCCATTACCTACTTAATCACAAAAATTATTTTGTGACCAACACTCGACCCTACACTTCATGTATTCCAAACCATACCAAAATCAACGTGCCACACACTGGCTTATGATTCTAGCTGACCTCAACCTCAAATTCATCCATAAAAAGTACATCAAGGGCCAAGATATCACTAACCAATTGGCCAACGCACCTATTTCCAGGGATCAACCCTACAATTTTTACTTTCCAAATGAGTCAATTGCCACCCTTTCTCTAGATGAGCCGCTTACCAAATGACACTCTTCTTTAATGGCTCTAAGTGTCAATGTGGGGGTGGGGTAGGATTAATCCTCATTCGCTTGATGGTGAACCCATGCCTTTGTCTTTCAAACTAGATTTTGATTATACAAACAATATTGTCGAATACGAAGTGCTCGTATTAGGTCTCCAAGCTGCCTATGCCTTAGATGTCAAATCCATCAACATCTTTGGTGATTCTCAATTGGTCATAAACCAAGTCAATGGTATATACCAATGTCATAATGAGACACTTCAAAAGTATAAACATCATGTAGACATACTTTTGACCACCTTCGACCGCTATGCCCTTCAAACCGTCCCACATTTAACCAAAAAATTTAGATACCATGGCCTGCTTGGCTTCTCAAATACCTGCTTCACCTGTCAATTCTAAAATCTTTGTCACCATACAAAGAATCCAATCACCCTCTTATTTACCTCATGAAGGTTACTCAGTTGGAACCATTACACCTGACCCGAGTGACCTTTGGTATAAACAAAACTCATACTACCTTTCCCATTCCATCTTGCCTCCCGACCTCGCTCATAATGGACAATTGGCCTTCCTCAAAAGGTCTCTCATTACGTCATCATGGGTGGCCTCCTTTATAAACATGGCTTTGATTTCATTCTCTTATGGTTCCTTACGAGTTCTGAAATTCATTATACCATTAAGGAAGTTAATGATTGCATATGTGGAGGTCACTTCGGTGGCCTCACTATTGCTAAGTGTATTCTTCACCAAGGATATTACTGGCCGACCCTCAACCATGATTATTGCAACTATGTCAAGCATTGTGTAAAATTACAACAACATGCCAACCTTCATCATACACCCAGTCATATCCTATAGGTCACATGTGACCTTTGGCCCTTCTCTCAATGGGGTTTGGATTGTGTCGGAGAGATCAATCCACATTCTTCCCAACAAAATCAATGGATCATCACCACTACCAAATACTACACAAAATGGGTGGAAGCCATACTTCTCATTTCAACAAAATCTAAGAAAATATGTGAGTTCATCAATCATCACATCATATTTCTCTTTGGTGTCCCACAACGCCTCATCACTAATAACAGAAAATAATTCAAAAATAAAACCTTACGGAAACTTTGTGACTCCTTCAACATTTAGCTAAGTTTCTCATCACCTATTAACCAAAACCAACAAATAATCTGAATTCACTAACGAAACCCTAAAAAAATTCTCATGAAAGTGGTTAACGATACTGGGAAGAATTTGGCATACACACATTCCTTTTGCCCTATGGGCATCTGTACTAGTATCTCGTACTTCCACTCTTTGCCACACCCTTTTCTCTCGGTCTATGGTAGAGAGGTTGTTCTACCTCTCAAAGTCCAGATTCCCTCACTCCACATTTCTCTTCATGAAATACTCAATGAATATGAATTTCATCGGGACCATTTAGTACAACTTGAGTTATTAGATGAACATCATCTTAATGCTCTTGATCACCTTCAAGTTTACCAAAAACTTATCAAATGTGCCTACAACAAACGTGTCCATGAATGAACCTTCCAAGTCGATGACCTTGTCCTAAAAGAAAATAAACATGTAACCAAAGTAGAAAAAATTAAACAGAAATTTTTTCTCCTAATTGGTTTGGACCATACATCGTGACCCATACTTACGGATGAGGAAAATCAGGTTCTCTCCATCATCATGTCATGTAATACTCCCATCAAAGATCATGGGAATCTCCCACCGTCTACATCCGGTAATGCAAAGTAGCAGACTACCTCCATCTGTAGCACTACTAGCCTTGTCTCCTCTACACGAGCTAAGTACATCTCTCCATAGCTCAAGCTCGCACTGTGAAATGTTAGCTCTACCATTCCCTCACAAAATACAATCAACATCAACTCCTTTGATGCCTCTAAGGAGATCAAATATACCTACATACCTAATATAGGTAACCACATGATCCTGAACATGTCCTCCAGGGTGACTATCATCTCACCTGTTGGTAGGTGGAACATGTTGGTCACTAAATCCCATCTATCGATGAGGGTGACCATTAGACTCATTACTGGGGATCGCATCTTTGGTAGCATCGAGCCCACTCAGGTCCACCTCATCAATATGCCACAACTCCTTGGCTGTCATTACACCTCACACTATCGCAAAAGGGTGGCACCCTGTCTCACATCCTCACTGATCTCTCACCTGCATCCAACAAAACAATCCCATTATTCAAGCTCAAACCATACCCACAATCATACCCACCCATTACCCTACCTATTTTACTTCACTACTTACCTGTTTATCCCATGGCCTAACTACCTACCCAACCCAACCCACACCTACTCACCCTAACCTTACCCAACCCAACCCGCACCTACTCAACCTAACCCTACCCAACCCCATATCACCTTCCTACTTACCCAATCCACCCTAACTCACCCTAACCTTACCCAACCCAACCCACACCTACTCAACCTAACCCTACCCAACCCCATATCACCTTCCTACTTACCCAATCCACCCCTAACCTACCCTAACCCTACCCAACCCAACATCACTTTACCTATTTACACGCACCCCTCACCTACTTCCATTTTGACCCACTCCCCGACCTTACCTACTTGCCCACAAGTCTCGACACTTGGTCCTAACCACCCAACCCTTACCTATTCCACATTTTTAGGAAATTATTTCATCCCCTTGACTAGTATTAGTCCTCTCGGGTGACCATGGTTTACCCATAACCGGCATCGGTCACCTCATGTATGATCAATCCTAGCTATACACCACCGACATCGGTCAACATTCGACTGACATCGGTCAATGTCATGGCAACACCCCATAGAAACGTGCCCTAGCTTTCCCATTTCTTTCTCATTCCTCACCTCCCCACCCCCATTCTAACCTACAATCCTTCCCACCCAGCATACTACCTATTCCCACCCTCCCTTGTCCCTCTTTTACCCAATTTTCTCCCCCTCACATTCAAATTTAATTTCCCCCAAACCCATCTTTCCCCCAACCCAAATTTCTATCAATTTCTTTAAAAAAAAACAAAAGGAACTTGAACCTTACCTCATCTTACTACCATCTCCATGGTGGCACATCTGGTTCACTGGTGGTCCCCCTGATCCCTCTCCTACCTCTGCCATCACCAAATGACCTCTCACTCTCCAACCAATCAATCCACTCCAATCAATCCAACTTAGCTCGTGGATCCACCTATCACCCAACTATCCTCTACCATGATGCTCACCAACTCAGCCTTCAGTCTCACCTTGTCCCTTTTCACCTTTTCCTATCTCTTCTGTCATTTTCTCCTCTTTTGCAAAAGATAAATGAATTGAAAAAACATAGATTTTTCTCTTTTTATAACAACCCGACCTAACGACATTGGTTTACCATAACCGACATCAGTCCTATGCCCTAGCTTACCATGGTCGAGTCTAGCTTGACCGGCATCGGTTACCTTAAACCGTCATCGGTTTCCCTGCTTAGCCTTTTTCCTACCCCCTACCCCTAATTTTTGACCTGAATCCTTTTTTATCCTACACTCACCTCACTTGGCCACACCACTTGACCTTCTTGACCTTACCCTTTATCCCCTCACCTCATCCTCATTCAAGGACTCATTATTTTACCCATACCTCAACCCTACCCATGCCATGACCTGGATACTTGATCCTAGAACACTACTAGTGACCTATGACCTCATGTGCCTGCTATACCTTACGACTTTGTTACCTATGTTGTTGACCTAATGAACTTACCTTTCTTCTTACTTTGTGAATGTTTATCTTGACCCAACCCTCGGTGTACCGAAACATACCTAAATGTTCCTGCACCTAACCTACGTCATGTTTCCTGACCATATCATATACCTTGGATACCGGAATCACTTCAACCTTGTTTGGATAAACCTATCAACCTTAGACAATGTAGAGTTTTCTGCTCTTCAACATGGTACCATGCTACAGTTTATATGTGTGCGTGCATTTGAATGTTACTACCTTTGACCCCGACCTATTACCTAGATTACCCAAGTAGACCTTTTTCTTTTTTTCCCCATTACCCACCTTGCTCTTCATCACATTCAACTTTTATCAAACCACTCACCGATTATGCCTTTTTCCTCATCAGTTCCTGGTTTTAGGGGGATTACCTTCACCCACATATGGGGCAACCACATCTTATTTTTGTGATTGTCACTTACAATACAAGCTACGCAACAAAAAGGGGCAAAATGTAGACACCAAGAGTCACACTCCCCTTGGTCCCTCGACAAATAAACACCTTGAACACATCCACCTAGCCATGGTCCCCTTCACCCCACTATAATATTAATTTAATTAATTTAATTAAATTAATTCATTATCCTCACCATATTTATTATTTAAATATCCTAATTGGGATAATGCCCACATATCCACCTCATCTAACCACCTCACCCTAAGACTTATTCTTAGTAAGTTGCCATAACTAACTAAGACCTACCCAAACCCTAAAAATAAATGCCTACATTCCCTCTAACCACATTCCCACATGTTAGAAGGAAGCTTCCATTCTAATCTGCGGAGAAAAACGAATGAGATCCCAAAAAATAAAGGGGATCTGCCTAGTTTAGTAAACCTAAGAAATCCCACCCTAACCAACATTGGTCACCCTAAACCGCCATCGGTTAAGCCTAAAGCGCCATCGGTTACCATTTAACCCCAAAACAACCTTATTTCAAGGTTGGCACATTTTTGAGAGATAATCATATCTTTTGAGAACAAATGAGAAAACCAAAGCTACATGTAAGCAGAACCAACGTCAGTACACACATTAGAGCATCCATAGCCAGCACCGGAAGCAATCACACAACCATTTTCCTTCACGGGAGCATTCAGGAAGTGCCAGCACTACATCAAGTTCATTCCATTTGATCACCCACCATTACCAACTAGGCATCAAGCTCGTATAAACAGTAAGTTTTGTTAACCAACACTTGTCCATCATCATTTAGATAGATCCTTTTACTTTTGTTATTAGTTTCTACTCCCCTTTCCATTCCCCCACCATTTTTCCTCCATGCAAACTTGACCATCCTTTTATCCACACCCTTGAACTACCCATACCTAGATTTTAATCATTCCTATGCATACCTGAGACCCATACGAACCTAACCATCACCTTCCATTTCCATCTAGCCTCAAATCTATCACCCCACCAAGTTTTTATTGGGTTTCTTATACCTTGACCATACCGACGCTAGTTACCCACAACCGTCGCTAGTTAACCTAAATAGACACCGGTCATACTAGACTGATGTCAGTCTCTTTGTTTTTTACCGAAACCAAGTCGAGCTTCCATTCTCTACCCAATACCTAAAACTACCCAGAATCTCACCTTGACCCATACTAGTACCCTGACCAAGACCTTGTGACGGAATTTTCTTATTGTAGATGAATGAGATACCTAAATCATTTTAACTACAGTAGGATTTCCTTTATTGTTTGCATTAAGTTGTTTTAAATAGTGGATTGACAGTTGTCTAGGAAGTATCACACTTCTGGATCTAGCACACGCTAGGCAATCCACTACATATATTGTTTAACTTTTATTTGGTGGTATTGTTTTCCATTTCAAGTAGTTCCTCCAAGAAAAAAGGAAGCTCTCACGATTAGTTGTGGATCCGAAGTCATATGCGTGCAACAACTTACAACCAACATCTTAACATGTATTCCTCTTAGCCCCTTTACCCTTATCTGTTTCATCAACATTCGAATAAATGCTCTAGAATCAGGTGAAACACAACCAACTTTTGGAAAATCTTGAGGTTTGAATATGAAAAGACACTGTGGAATATGAAAGGTCACATGCACGAATTTGACCGTGTATCTTTCAACAATGGATTTTCATGAAGTATTTTTTTTTCAATATTTTATTTTTTTGAATTTTTGGACCTTGTGGTCATATTTTGGGTGTAGATGCTAGTAAATTTTCCCCATGATGGGCACCAAAAACTACTGGTAAGAAATTTTTTCAAGTGAAAAAACTTGTGGAATTCTTGCCAACACTCTAGGAATCTAAGTCCCTCTACTTAACCAGTGTAGGTGTCATATATGCATGTGTAAGAAAATGTGGATTTATGTGGTGGACTTTCGACCAGGGATCTAACATGGACACTCCACTGATCCTATGGAAAATCTTGTAGATACCTGTAAGAGAGGACTTTGTCTTTAGAGAGGGAAATGGGAGTGAGAAATTACATAGGAGAACTAATGTTGCAGGTAGAATATCATATTCTTGCATACATCAGTTGGAAATTACATCACATGCATTGAAATTAAGAGGAAAAATACTACAAACAACATCAAGATGAGGTGAGATTGAGAACTCAAATTTTCTAAAATATTCTCATAAAAAGGATAGAAACTCCTTATATTGGTGCCCAAGTAGAAATTGTACATAGTGTAGGAAATAAAGGAAGTTTGAGAATGAGGGGAATGAAAGAATTTGGCTATCTCATTTGTTCTCTCAAGGTAGAATGTACTCTTGAGCTTACAAAATTAATGAAATACCCCTTGAGATGGGAATTGATTTACAATTTATAGAGTAGACTCGACTACTCATCTTCTTCATGACCCTCCATATGCCTTATTTCTAACTTTATACTATTTGTATTCCTACAAAAATTTAAGTCCCTTTTATAAAATCAAGGTGACTTAACGGCATACCAAAATGTGCAAATCCCAATGAAGAATTAGAACATTTGAAGGGAGAGAAATTTGGGGGAGATGAAAGAGAGAGAAAAGGAGAAGATGCTGCCCCTGACGAAGTTTGATGATCCTTGTTGATGGAAAGCTCTTATGTGATAAATTTCTGAATGTCTCATTGTGCCAAAACTTCTCTTTGAGTGTGACTTACTATTTTAAGTTAATAACCAGATGGGAGACTTACTATTTTTAGTAATAGGTGATTCTTGTGTATTCTTGATCATCTTGATGTGATAAAATTTTCATTCAATCCTACGCACACTACCTTTACTTTGACCACTTCTTGGGGTCCCTTACTATTTTTAGTAAGAACCCATATAAGGGACTTACTATTTTTAGTAATTGTTAATTTTCACTGTTTCATGCTTCGGATAATCATTCGGCTTCTTAGAGATCTTGATGCACATTGCCTTTTCCATAGCCACTTCGATCAAGACATACTATAAATAGCAAGCATGTGTAGGAAAGCGTATTATTTTTAGAAAATGGATTTTCGGGGCTCAGTTTGTTATGGAGTATATTATTCTAGATTTGGCTCATTTTAGTGGTCACGTCCTCCGAATTTCACTTGAATTTTCCTAGTAGAATGATTGGAAATAATTTTTGAAATTTTAACTTGATAGTGGCTTCGGGCACGAGCTTCCATGGCGGCCGTTAATGGAGCTTGAAATTCATAGGTATGGTTTTTTTCTCCTCTTGTAGTGAAAACAACTGCATTGTGATAGGTTTTTGATTTGTAGCTCGTGTGTAAGTTTCGTTTTCGCCCTGCTGAATGATGGAAAATATGAAGAATGTGAGCCGGAACATGAAGTGAAGAATTTGTTGGAACAAATGATTCAAGTCACCATTTTACCTCTCATTTGTTGTATCTTGATCAGCTTGAAAAATGTGGTAGTCAAGAAAATACAGAGCATCTTGATCCGACCTTTCTTTTGCAAGATATGAGGATTTTCTCGATTGGGTGACTTCATGGTTACGTGGCAAAAATATTCACTTTCTCCTCATTCTTTGCTTCATTAACATTTTTGATCAATCCTTCCTCTAATACCTATGTATTTTCATTAAATGGAAGATTTTTTGGACATAGTGGAGCTAGTTTGAAGTAATAATGGTGGACCAGGTGTCTGGACAATCATGAACAGAGCCATGCCAAGGTATGAAGCTCTAAAAGACAAATGGGGGAAATAACAACTAGGTGCGATTTAATTTTTTTAAAAATGCATAGAAGGTTATGGGAAAATTTTAATTTCCATTACATCCATCACCTCAAAGGGATGTGAGCGACATTAATTTCCATAGTGGTCAAGGTGATGCCACGTGGTGGAGATCCAACGGTAGGGAATGAAGGCTTGGAAAACACTTAGGGGTTAGAAATTCTCTCTTAAAGAGGTCACATGAGTAACTAGGATTATCCTTAGGATCGGGTGAATTTTCCATGTTTTTTCCCTCACCTTAGAGGGACATGACTAACACCAATTTCCATGGTGGTTAATGTGACGACACGTGGTAATGATCAATAATGAAGGTTGTGAGCTCCCGCAAGTACCTAGGGGATGAACTAGTGATCCTGGAGGTCATATGTTGGTTTAGAGGGCTTAAAGGGGGATGGGTGAATTTTTCCAACCTTGATGTCCTTGACCCTGAGGGACGTTAGGGACACAAAATGCCGCCATGCCCTTAGAGCTAAAAATTTGACTAACTCCCGAACCTTGAGGATAACTTGTGACGACAATAGCTTGAGCTCTAGATGTTTGTTTTTGATAAAATTGTATACGATCCTAATTAGAAATGGCCTTTTAAAACCAATGGTTTGGGTATCTTGTCTTTATTCATCCATTTGATCCTTGAAAAATCTTAATTTTGGTTTGATACTCCACCTATGCTTGTGAAAATCTTCCTGCAGACCTAATGCGCCAAAGTGTTGTGAAAAATATGATCTCACCATATTATATCACTTGGAATTAAATTTATGGAGATTTTTTTTTCTCCTAACTCCATCAGAGCTCCCAGAATCACCTTTTGAATCTCGAAGTTGTTTTGTCCTATGCAGTTGACTAGGCTTGTGAACCCTAATTCTAGCAAAACTACCCCAACTTCTTTGAGCCCTTCCAAAATATTCTGAATCATTTCCATGATGTTCCAAGAAATTTGAATCACCTCCACATAATATTAAGCTATTTTTCTTTGCTCCAAGGGTTTTCCCAGACCCTAAGAAGGCTAGTGATAGCCCTTCCCACAATTACTTGTAGCTTGCAAATGAACTCATAAAATTACCTAGGGGAATGAATGGACTTTCCTAAATCACATAGGGAGAGGAGATAACATTAATCAAGAGGTCATTTGGATTGACTATAAATACCTAGGTCTCTTGGAATGATAGGATTTGAAAAATTCAACATAGAGGTATAGTTGTCATGCTTGGAAATTGTTATTTTCCTTGTTGCACATTTGCATGACAAGTCAATAGCCCAAACAAGAGTGAATTAATGGAAGTGATTCAATCCTATAATATTGCTTTAGCTGGTGTTTTTCCACCTTTAGTAGTCTTCCTAGAACTGGTAAGAATTTGTATGATTAATTACAACCTAGAAAAGAGGGAAGTATTGGATGGAAATGGTGAAGCAAAGATTAACTTTTACACCCGTAACCATTTGAATAATGTGAAAATTGATTTGTGATTAGAAATCCAATAACCCTAGGTATCAACTTATCCCTACAATATTATGAAGCTAATAAAAGGTAATATGTATGGATTTTAAATAACAAATGGATTTTAACAGAGAAGAAAGCAACCACTTAAATCCCTAAGAGACTTGTTATGGAACAATTCATTAAGAAGAAGATGTGATTGTATTGTTGAGTAGAATGGCTAGATTAGAGATAATAAATAAATTCAATGAGTGGATGTATACTTATAGGTGGATATTTTTGGAGAAGAAGGGAAATATTTTCTCGAGCAACCTTCATTACGAAGCACTTCATGACCACATTATAACACCGATAGAAAAAATGCAGATGGGTGACACCGAAGAATTTGAATTTTACATGATGACTGCTTGATTTATAATATTGTAGGCCACAGGAAGTTCCACGGCCTTGTGCCATGTGCTAACTTTAAAAATTTCAAATGCATAAGATCTTCCTCAATTATAGTTGAGTAATTCGAAAGATAATGTGAGATTGGTTAATGATGCCTTCTTTGCACCAATTGTAGACACCAAAACACTGTCACCTTTATTAAATTAATTCAACCTCACATTTACAACACACCTTATTATCTCATCTGGCCACATTAGACCTCCACCTCACCCTAAGACCTATTCAATACTATTAATGACCCTAGACCTATTCCAAACTTATCCTAACTATCTAAGACCCTTTCCAACCCTAACTAATCAAGACCTATCATTCCTCTAACTAATTTGCTCTAATTTATGCCATCTAACACTCTAGACCCATAATAAGAAAAAGAACAAGCTAAATATGGGATGATCATCCTATTTTTGGTAAACATGACTAATTCACCCTAACAATGTCATTTTATCCTTAGTCGACATTGGTCACCTAAGCCACCATCAATTACTTTATATACAATTCTACAACTCTTTACACATGTATGTCATTCAGTTATTGGAGCCTTATTGCATTCAAGATCAAATCTTCGAATCCCTCTTGCATCTAGATGACGAACACACACAACCAAAATGTAAGATAAGTAGTTGGTTCTCCTTTCAGAGCATTGGAATACTCACAGGAGAAAACAATTTGTTCTGCTGTGGAACTTGATTCAAGCACCTTTTCTCTGATCAATCGTCTCAACTCACAAGATTTACAAAATACCAAGTAAGTACTATGATTTTAATCATTTGTGCTTACCCCATTGTAGATCTCTTTCTTCTTTCAGTATTTTATTTCTTTTATTACCCATACATCACCTTCTTCCCACCAACCCACTATTCAACCACCCTAAGCCTTTTCACCCTTCTAAACCTCCTTCTTAGTGTTCTTGAGTCTTCTCAGCCATATTACAACCCAAACCACACTACCCTCACTCTCTATGCAATCACAAAGATCCTAAAAACTTATTTTTAATAGTTTACTACCTATTTCCTCTACCGACATTGATTTCCCGACCACCATTATTTTCATCCCCATACCGGCATCGGTCACCCGATCGATACGGTCTCTGTGTCATTTTATATTCTTAGACCAGCAAGCTTCCCACTCACCCAAAACCAACCCAGACCTCAACCAATCATCCCTACACCCTTACTAAACCTTTGATAGACCTTCCGGCCTAAAAACCCCGATTCTAATTAGATTTAGTGTTATTTTGATATCTAGCATAAAATCTAGTGTATTATGTGTATAAGAAACCTAAATAATTACATTCTAGTCAGACCTATTTATTTTATTATTTTCTTATTCACATTAAATTGTTATTAAATAGTGGATTGACAGCCTCTCTAGGAAGCACCATGCTTCCTAGATCTAGCATACGTTAGGTAGTCCACTATCATATGCTATTTAATACTCTTTTGTGGTCTTGTTTTGCATCTATAGGTAGTCCTTCCCATATGAAAAGGATTTCTCTACAATCAGCATGGATAACGTTAATAATGCGTGCATTATACCTTCCACCTTTGACTCAAAAGTATTCCTCCTTAGTCATTTACCTTCTATCTATTGCATCCTAGAAAGTGTAAAAATTATTGGTGAAACATTTTGGCATGCCTATTGGAAGCCTTGTTGGGTTTCGTTACATTAGTTCATTTTTAGGGGAAAATCTTGGGTGACTATTTCATTCAAAACAAGTTCACATTAAGATTATTCTATGGAAATATTCTCTTCTAATTATCTCAGTGACATTTGTCTTTTGGGATTAAACAAAACTATTCTTTCATTTCTTTCATTTCATCTAGTGAAATTCATAATATTTACCCATTCATAATTTTCTCTCATCGAATTTAATTTGTGGATTTGGGTTTAAAATATTTACATCTCATTTCTTTATGCTAAATTGTACCTCATTTAAATGATGGGAAAGATATACGGTGGAATTCATGACCAACTAATGGTTCAAAAATTTAACCGTAGCTCAAATTTTGCATACTCTCTTTCTATATCAAACCACTAAAAAAAGACTACACATTCCTTAAAAACATATTACCAGAATAATTTGTTAATGATCACATGATCATAGGATTGATGATGGGCTCCGGCTGGTTTTTGTCCAAATCATCATATCATAGTAGGGCCTCGAGTACTATAAAGTATATATTGGGGACACCATGCTAAAACTCACTGGAACCAGCCATAGTTGTCGGGTTCCATAGGAACCTTTGGTAACTAAAAAAATCTATTATATTCACAAGCTAACTAGTCTTAAATGGCATAAGACATAAAATAAAATCTACATAATAGGATTTCATGTTTTGCTAGCTTTTGCTTGATTTGGTTTTGAGGTGTGAGTTTGTTTGTTTCATTTTTCTCTCCCTACATACTCCATAGTCATAGTTGGTGTATTTGAATGTTTCTTAGTGTGTTAGGACTAATCATTTTCATACTCGATCTCTGAGTTGGTCTTTTTATTTGACCTATATCACCAATAATTCCCTTTTTCCATTTTTCATAGATTTCACATGAATCGGTGTCGATCCGATGATCGCCATCAATTTCATCATCTCACCGCCATTAGTTTTAGGTTGTTTTGGTCATTTTATCCAAAGTAGCATTCAATATCTATTTCATTTATTTTTGTAGCTTCCTTTGTCACTTTACTATATTTTTGAGTCTTTGATATTACCTTCAGATCCTAGTTCCACTTTATTTTTATCATTTATTTCTAGATTTGCCAATATTTCATTTCTCCATAGTAACCAACCAGCTAAAATTACCACCAAACCAACATCAATCTCTATGTTATAATTTTTCAATCAAAACAATGATCAAATCACACCTTTTAGATCCATTTTCTCAATTCCTTCTATGTTTTTGCATCATCAGCAGGGATTAGAATACTCGTTCTATTGTCAATCACATGGTTTTGACTCATAGACAAGCCAACGCTCTCATGTTTCACGCTAGCCACCAACCTCTTCCACCTAGCCCATCACCCCCTTCCATCTCATCACCTATGGACCTCAATCAATCTCTTACCATACCCACTGGTGATGAGGAGTTCACAAGACTCCTTGATCACAACCCCATTGCTCTATAATATTATCTCACCCATTCATCTACCTATAGTCCATTAGGGAAGGTTGTATAAGGCATGTGTGTGTTCATTCCCCTACTCACACCCACTTCAACATCAGCTACCAGCAGATCTGTGGCCTTACCCTCTTCTACCTTACCACATGTGGTTTCCTAGCTTGACCCTACTTCATCGATATTTGCTTCACCTATGACATCTATTACACCTTTGATGTCTATATATCCTACAATGTAAATGATGCCTTTATCAATTTACTGAGTGCAGTCTATCTACACCCTCCACTTCACATATAACTATTTCATCTTAGCCACTAGTGGTGTCAAAAACCCATACTCCCTTCCAAAACCTTTTCCTCTCCATCCTGCAATCTCTTCCTTTAATTTTTATGAGATTCTTTACATCCATCCCACCTACCTACACTGTCACCAACCCCCTTATTATGTCTACCACTTATTTAGGTACTTTCCCTCTACATTGATTTCATCCTATGTTTGTTTATAAAATTTTTGTACTCGGCACCACCACATATTGGGATGTCATCCACATCATACACACCTTATCCACCCCCTTATACTACAAGGCGTGCCTTGTCATCACAACCTATCAATGATCTTATCAAAAATATGACAGAAAATATGTAGACATTAGAAGAATCTATCTCTAGCTCATGTAACTCTTTGACATATGACGAGATTTGAAATGATCCCATTCACCCATTCATTATGATTCATGCATACCCTTCCCATTTGGAAATTCCTAAATTCAACTGATTCAACAATAAAGAAGACCCACAACAACACTTGTAATCTTTTAAACATGTGTGATATCGACCGCTCACGATGATTGTTTGATCTTACTGAGACATCTCCAATGTCCTTGATGAGACCAACTTTAGATTGGTATAGTGCTCTACCTAGGAACTCCATATTTTCATTTAATTAGGTAGATTAAGATTTTCTAGACCACGTTTCTATCAACAATTTCAAGAAGGTCACCATAATTGACTTGTGCACGTGATACTCCAATATGAATATGAATCTATCACGAGATATTGTTGTTCATTCGGACTCGATCAACCAAATCACATTCCAACTACCTCAAACCAAGTTAATAGAGTTATTCACTAGATCTTGTGCTAGACACATCTCACCAACTCTCCAAGTTCAAACCTTCCACATGTTTGACAAGGCATTTACCATGTCCTAGAAACTTAACACTCGTGTCATTGAAGAGAAGAAAATACAATTGTGTAATAAGAATGGCGCATTTAAATCAAATGATACCTCTTCTTATTCCAAACCAAAAAATAATTATTCTAAAGAAAAAGGATCTATCAACACGGTATTTTTGAAAGTTGGCCCATCTTGTGAAAATTACTCTAATCTAATACACAAAATAAATGAAATAGCTACTGGACAATAATTGAAATCAGCAACACTATATTATTATCACACTCGGTGTTTTTATTGATTCACTATTTCATTACACTCCATTATATAGGAGATTTATAATAGCAATCCTCATAACAACCTTTGTTTGCATATATAACCATACACCCGTATGGTTTCAACCTCTCACCAATATAATAATAAAACAATAATAATTGTTTTATTATTCTAACTTACTAACTTACCACATACTAACCACATTTTACCTTTATATAGTAAATGTACTTTCACTGATTTACCACAATAATAATTACACATGTAATTATTATCCACCCATACATACAAATGGAGCACTAATATATATTTTCTAACATTCCCCCCTTAGTGGGAACATGGGGAAAACTTGCCTTTGTACTTGCACTTACTTTCATGATCTCGGTGATTTTACGGGATGATCATAAACGTAATAAATTGTTTTTCATAAGGTTGACCATAAACTAAAAATGATGGTTTTACAACTAGTTTACCAAAAACCAAAAGGGTGATGGTTTTGCATAGGGTTTACCGACAACCAAAAATGACAATTTTACAAGTGGTCTACCACAAACCAAAAATGAAGGTTTTCAAGTGGTTTACCTACAACCACATCATGATGTTTCAAATACAATTATCATCTCTCATCACATTTCACTACATGGAAAAACATAGTAAATATAGCTACTCACATATAGAAAATACCATAACTGTAGAAAACTAGAAATGGAACATTAATATCATGTTCCCCCCTCAATGTGAAATTTCCTTTATTCTCGCAAAACCAAAATAGAAACACTACAACAAAATACTCTACTAGACACAAAGAAACAATAGGAACACACTGTATAAAAAAATCACCATAGCTGATACGGCCCCATCGTTGGTGATTGACGAGAGGTCGCTAAATGACCTCCAACCTCCTATGCCTCCTTCCTCCAAGAACTTCACTTAGTATAGAGAGTCTTTAGAACTATAATCAATTTCATCTGTTATTTTTTCATCTTCATTGTCTGAGCCTTCTTCAGTGACTATATTTGCTTCATTTTTAATATTTCCAATGAGCAAGTCTTTATCTCGATCTCTAAAAAGACTTAGTATGACCCTTTTTCATGAAATATAAATATTCAATTTCATCCCTTTTTTCAAGAAATTTTCACATTTCTTTTTAACATAAAAAGTAATTTCCTCTTCTATATCTTCTTTAGTTATTTTCTCTTCAGCTAGAGAGCTAAAATCTTGCCCTGTAATGGAGAAGACATTTTCCCTAGAGTAAAGACAACATTATTGTACTTGGATGGCAAACTGTTTAATAATATGGATTTTGCATCTTCATCATCAACATGAGCTTTAACTTCTGCTAGTTGTCTAAGAAGAGATCTCAATTCATTTATATGACTTGACATTGTGACTTCTTCATTCATTTTCAATTTGAATAATTGCAACTTTAAAGAGAATTTTGCATTATTCGCTTTAGCCCCAAAAGTTTTGTTTAGTAAATCCCATATTTCTGTAGAAGATTTTTCTAAATCTACATGATGTAATTTAGAATCTGAAAGACCAAGTCCAATTATTGCTTTGGCTTTGTCATCTCTAGTTTCCCATTCTACAATTTTGCTTACATCTGTAGGTGCTTTTTTTTTTCCATCTACTATCCTCCATAGGTTTTTATTCATTAACTACATCTGGATTTTTACTCTCCATGTATGGAAGTTCATCCCATTAAATTTTTCTAATGGTGTATCCATTTTACTAAATCTAAATATCCAAAAAAATTGAATGTAAATTTGAATTACCTTTGATTCTCTGATTTATTCAAAAAAACAACAGTGATCAATGTGTTGTATATTAAATTACATGTTTCTCCCAATCAACGAACTGGTTTTGGCTGAAATTTCTGTTGTAGCTTCTGTATAGCAGATCATTCCACATGAATTTTTTTGGAGAAACTCAAATCACGAAAAAAAGTTATGAGATATTATTCAAGACATATTTAACATTCTCTCGGTACCAAATGTGAAAATTACTCGATCTAATACAAGAATACATGAAATATCTACGCAGACAATAATTAAAATAAGCAAAACTATAAAATTCTCACACTTATTTTTATTTATTTATTCACTATTTCATTAGACTCCATTATATAGGAGATTTATAATAACAATCCTCACAACAACCTTTGTCTACATATACAACCATACACTCGTATGCTTTCAACCTCTCACCAATATAATAATAAAACAATACTAATTTTTTTATCATTCTAACTTATTAACTTACCACATACTAACCACATTCTACATTTACTATTTACATTTACATAGTAAATGTAATTTCACTAATTTACCATAATAATAATTACACATGTAATTATTATTCAACCATACATACAAATGAAGCACTAAGGAGAAGGGTAAAAAATAGCATGTGGTTTTTACCTTTCTCGTCTTATTCTGCATGGTACACAAAAATGATTACTACAATGCTATCATCGTGTTAGAGGTCATAGCGATGGTAATTGTATAAATTTTAAAAACATCATCTAAGAAATGTTAGATAATGAAGCTCTCATCTTGGATAACCTTAACACACCAGCTAATCAAAACCTTCACATCTTCAATAATTCGTTCCCAAATCACAACACTTCGTCTAATTAAAATGGTGAAACTTCAACCAGTGTGACAATAAAATTTGTGAAGTTCATGTCATTTTCGACATCGTACAAGCTCCTTCTACTCAATTTCCTCCCATTCCATATATCAAGGATATTCTTGCATGAGATCCTTCATCAACAGAGGGACCTATTTCATCTGTTCCTCTAGCCATGAAGTAGTCCCCCTTATCTTCTCCCCCACCCACAAAGGAGTACACCATATTTTTGATGCCGTTTCTGCACTCACCTCTCAACATGACGAATAACGCGTAGTACTTACTCTTCTACCCACGAGATAATCATATTTACCTTCTTCTTCACCAAAAGAATAACCTACCTCATCTAACCTACCTTCTCCTATACTTACAAGGTTCAATTAGTAGTTTCCCTTCCTATTAGTGATCATTTTACACTTGATTTCAAGGATCATGTTAACCTGCTCTCATCTCTTCTACCCACAAATTTAGAAGCCAACCATTTCCCTATCTCACATAAATTATTTAAAGGGATTAATACCAAATCAACATCATTCCCCCTACATCAGTTTTGTTCTCATGTTTGGTTGACCACTTGGATTATGTTGACAATTCCATGCTTTAGGGGTGCTTTCAACTACCTATCTCAACTCAAATGTAGATGTTGTCCACCAACACTTCCACAATCTATCCAAAGGTGTTTTAGACAACCAAACCAAGGATGTCAATGCTAGTTGTAGCTACCCATTTTTCATCACCCTCACCCACACCTACACCTTTACCATCAAATGAAATTTTGAATATACCTAAAACCTTACCTGTACTTATATATTCCTCTATATATAGACCCATTACCACATTAGGAGTCATGCCAACATCAAGCCTAGTCCATCCTCATGTGAAACTAGATTTAACCACATCCTCACAATCCATCATAAAGAATATTTCCCCACCTAAGGGGAGGACCCAACCTCTTAGGCCACATACACCAGTTTCACCCATTACCCCTCTATCACTTTCACCACTTCTATCTATCATAGGTTTCCACCCATAAATCTTGGTCAAGTTGACCTGCTACCCAAGGTAAACCAAAAACATAGCATCCCACCTCCTTTTCATGATCCTCTATTACACCCAAATTACCTACACAACTTATGCCTTCACCATCACCTACATCCTATACCTACACCACTTCTTGTATCCTTCTCATTACTATGGCATTCCCTTCTCCTCAACTAGTCCCTTCCACATTGCCTCTTACCAAATCCTTCACCACACCTCCATTATTGCTTTATCTAACCCATACCCTTCTATCATATACATTCCCTTCTACATCATGCACTCTTTCTTCACCTTTAGCCAAGAAGGTGCAACCAAAGCCCAAAACTCCACTACCATCTAAAGAGGTAGTTAAACCTACACCACCTTCAACAACTAGTTCACTTACTACACCTTTACCCAAGAAGGTGCAACCCAAACCTAAAACTGTACTATCTACCAAACAAGTATTCAAACTTACTCAACCTCTGATTCCACCTCTAGTGATGCCTCTCCCACAAAATTCCATCCAGACCCACACTTACTTCACATTATGATCCATTGGTAGGGTCTTACTCCAACATTTTAACTTACCTTTTAGAAACCTCTGTCATCACATTGCTACTACTTAGACCTTATGACCCACTCAAAACTAAACCATAAGGTTTTGATGATGCCAAATATTGTGTTTACCATCATGTCTCGGGGCATGATGAGGAAAATATAAGGCTCTTAATACTATTCTTCTCTAACTATGTCCTTCTGAAGAAAACTTTGAAGATGATGATATTTTAGATGTGGACCCTATTACGCCTATACCTATCACCACACAACCTTGTCCCTTAACTATTCGGTGACCTCCATCTCCACCTCCACAACCCTTTTATCCTCCTCCAAAATTTGAGATCAATATGGTCTGCATCAAAGAGCTAGCCAAACCTCCACCAAAATTCCAATGCGCTGTATTGCTTTCACAAAACCATTATATTCCCTCACCATATTTTCCCCCTCCTATCGCTACACCTTTCACAACTCACCTTCTCCTTCACCGTAAATCAATATGGTTCAAGTTGATACTCGATTTCAGAAGGAAAAAGGAAAGGAGAAAACAACCAGCTGTCTAATACTCCTTTACCCAACATTCCATCTACACATGAACCCAACATCACCATCCATGGACCCGCATACCCTATTTCTGACGGGGTTTCCCATCATATAATTATTAAACAATTATACTAGTCTCCTATCAAAATTTCTTTGTACAACCTCATCCAAACCTCTGAATCTCATCATCGGGCCCTCATTGAGGTCCTGCAATCTATTGAGGTTATAGCTAATGACCCTATGCCTATTGCATCCATTATCACTCCTCACCACATTTCCTATCCGACCACTTTTCCCTCTTCCTCTGCTCTCACTACCACTCATCAAATAGTCACTCCCGGTTTCTCTAATGACAATATTATACCTCTCCAATCAGATGATCCCGACCTTATCTAATTCATTTCAATCTATGTGGACAATAGACACGTTCGATGTGTTATGATTAATGGAAGTGCTATTATCAACATCATTTCCTCCTATCCGTATAACCAAATGTGCATCCCTACCAATTTCATGCATAATAACCTATTTATGATGTGTTCATTTAATGATTCCATAACTTCCACACTCAGCACCATCATTCTCCACATTCGTGTGGGCCCCTGTGCAATTCCTATATTATTATATGTCTTAGAGGGGGAATTCTAGTAAAACTTGTAGCTTAGCTTCGACTCGACTCGGATTTATGCCATGGGTTATGTTCCTTCAAATATACACCTCTATTTAAAATTTGAACATGAAGGGCAAAAATATACCATTCCATCTACCCCTTAACCATTCGAGACTTGTAACATGTTATATCAGCCCAATGACATCCTTATAATAGTTAAGGCATCTACCACCGCTACCACTTCTTCATCCACTTCCTCATCCACCACTTTTGCCACTACATATTCAATAACTAACTCCTCTACTTCCAATACTCGTCGTAGCTTGCAGCAGCTAACCCATCAGCCAACCCATCTACTTATCAAACATAGAATGTGTCTTTTTCTTATTTGTCTAGTGGTTCATCCATTCCTGCTATCCACATACCAACAAATGATCCCTTATAAGTTATTTTTCAATGCCTCACTCTAGGGGAGTAGCACCTTTATAACATTGACACATTCTTTACTCCTCAAGAGTATGGTAACCTTCACCAACATCCCCGTGATGATCACCACATAGGAAAGGTTTTCCCTTATGGTCCTCCCCACCTTCACACCAACTTAACATATGGGGGACTTGATGCTTCTACCTACTCTCTGATCCACCTTCCCAAACTCAAAAATTTTCCTCCAACCTTAAATCTCTCACCAACCACCACTTCACCCACACCTTCCTGCATTAATTTTCTTGGAAGGGCTTTGGATTTGGTTTCTATGAATAAGGATTCCATATTTTCATTCCTTACACCACTTGTAAGCATAAAGACCACAGTGGTATTGGATTTACCGAAGCACCTTCTAAGAAGGCCCCAATCAAACTCATTGAGCATGATAAAAATTCCTTACCATATTCACCTACCTCACCACCTTCACCTACAAATTCTATGGATCTAGAATCCATTCCTCCTAACTTTATTTTTTTCATGAACATCATTTTCCTGGGACCTCTAACTTATCAATGTGATGGTGAGGCTCCCTCTAATTTTCCCTTCATGTATCGACATGATAGATGACAATACGCCTTCTATTAATGTCATTCAATGCCATGACAATGAGTCTATTCTCACCTACCTTGGTGTGGAATATTCTTATATTCATTGGTCATTATCTTCACGAGACATAAACCATGTTGAATGAATTGACCATAGAAATCAACATTCACACTCAAGATGACTGCACATTGTAAAAATAGGCCTATTTTTATATCTTGCTAAATAGGAAACCTTCAATTATTTCCTTCGAGATCATAATAATGATTTTTCTTGGTCCTACATTGATATGCCTAGTATTGACCCAAACATTGTGGTCCGCAATATTGTAACCATTCCTGATGCCAAACCCATTAAACAAAAGGCGTGAAAAATGCATCCTCACATTGCCCTTCTTGTCAAAGAATAACTCAGTGCCTCCATTCGGTTTGCTTCATTCTACCCGTTGATTATCCCCAACTCGATCTCCAACATTGTTCTGTCATAAAAGTGATAGGGGACTATACATTTGCATGAATTTCCATGACCTTAACTTGGCTTGCCCCAAAGGTGACTTTCCTCTACCTAGTATTGACTAACTAGTTGATCTCACCTCTGGCCATGAGATGATATCACTCATGGATGGTTTCTCGGGTTATAAACAAATATTAACCCTAGAAGATAAAAAAAAAAACTACCTTCATCACTCCTTAGGGGTTCTAATATCGTGTCATTCCCTTTGGACTTATAAACATTGGTGCTACATATCAATGGGATATGACTTATATCTTTCAAAAAATCATAAATAGCATATTGTAAGATTACGTCAATGATATTCTTTCCAAATAAAAACATCAGGTCAAATACCTTGCAGTCCTTAAGGTTTTCTTTTACAATCTCATCAAATATTACATTCTCCTTCAACCTAAGAAGTGTCTTCGTTGTTCTCTTAGGCAATCTCCTTGGTTTTATCATTTCTTTACATGGCATTGAATTTTATCCCGCTAAAATCAAGGCTATTCTCAAGATGCCTCCACCTAGTAACCTTCATCAACTTTGTAGGTTATAAGGCAAGCTGCAATCTATTCGTCACTTTATTTCTTATCTTTTCAACTACCGACATCCATTTCGTCATCTTCTAAAAAAGGATGTCTCCTTCAAATGGGATGATGAATGCCACAAATAATTTGATGCTTTAAAAAAAATTTCCTCCAACCACTGTTCTCATTCCACCTAGGGATGACTAACAATTTTACCTTTACATTTCTACCACTCGATCATTCCCTAGGCACCATGTTTTCTCATCATGATGAGCAACACAAGGAGTAAGTAGTTTATTATATAATCCATACACTTTAGACTACAAGACTAGATATACTCATTCCGAAAAGATTTTCCCATCCTTATTCTTTGTCACCACTAAACTTAGCCATTACCTACTCAACAAAAAAACCTTCATTGTCACAAATATGGACCCCTTACATTATATGTATGTTAAGCCTTACCAACATCAATGTTTTGTATGTTGGATCATGCTTCTTGCAAATGTAGATATTGAATTCATCCATTAAAAGTGTGTCAAAGGAAAACCATTATCGACCAACTTGCAAATGCACCTCTCTCAAGAAACCAATCTTCTAACTTCAACTTCCCTGATGAATCCATTGTTACCCTCTCCCTAGAAAAATACCATTTACTAGATGAGCTCATTCTTTGATGGTTCCAAATGTCACCATGGGGTGATGCAAGAGTTATCCTTAATCCTATGTATGGTGATCCTATGCCATTATCTTTCAAACTAGATTTTGATTGTACTAATAATATCATTGAATATGAAGCACTCATGTTAGGTATTCAAACCGCCATAGTCTTAGATGTTAAATTAATTAATATCTTTGGTGACTCTCAACTGGGTGTGAACCAAGTTAATGGTATATATTGGTGTCATAAAAAATACTTAAAAGTATAAACATCATGTTGGCATGATTTTGACTACCTTTTACCATTATGAACTTCAAACCACCCCATGTTCCACTAATAAATTTGTAGATACCATGGATTGTATCACTTCTCAAATACTAGTCTCACCCTCCGACTCGAAAATCTTTATCATAGTACAAATGATTCAATCACCTTATTATCTATTATGAGAAGTTAACTTTATAGGAAACATTAAAACTAACCCATGTGAACTTTGGTATAAGTAGTTTGCTGAATACCTTTCCCTTTTAGTTCTACCTAGAGATCTTATTCACAATGGATAATGAGCCTTCCTCAAAAGTGTCTCTCACTATGTCATCATGGGTGGTCTTCTCTATAAACGTGTCTTTAATGGTATCCTCTTACGATGCATTATAATTTTTGAAATACTATACACCATCAAGGAATTTCACAATGGGATTTATGTAGGTCATTTCAATGACTTTGTTATCGCTAAGCACATCCTTCACCTCGGTTATTACTAGCCAACCCTAAACCAAGACTTTTGTGACTATGTCAAACATTGTGTGAAATTTTAGCAACATGCTAATCTTCATCACACCCTTATTCACACCTTACGGTTCGCACGAGACCTTTATCCTTTCTCTCAATGGGGTTTGGATCTCATAGGAGAGATTAATTCTCATTCTTCCCAATGTCATCAATGGATTATTACCGCTACGAAATATTACACTAAATGGGTCCAAGCCATATCTCTCATTTTTACAAAATATGAGAAAATATGTGAATTCATCAACCATCACATCATTTGTCACTTTTGTGTTCCTCATGGTATCATCACTAATAATGTAAAACAATTCAAAAACAAAACCCTATGGAAAATTTGTGATGCCTTTAGCATTCAACTCAGTTTTTCTTCACCTTATTATCCTCAAACAAATGGCCAAGCTGAATCAACTAAAAAACCTAAATAAAATTCTTATGAAATTGGTTGACGATACTAGTAAGGATTGACACACACACATTCCTTTCTCCTTATGGGCTTATCACACTAGTATTCACACCTCAACTACTGCCACACCTTTCTCTTTGGTCTATGGTACAAAGGTTGTCTTGCCTCTTGAAGTCTAAATTCCATCTCTTTATATCTCACTCAAAGATATGCTCAATGATGATGATTTTTTCCAATACCATTTGGCACAACTTGAGTTATTATATGAATGTCATATAAATGCTCTCAATCACCTTCAAATATACCAAAAATTTATTAAATGTTCCTATGATAAACGTGTCCAAGAACGAACCTTCAAGGTCATTGACCTTGTCTTGAAGGTAAATCAACATGTAACAAAAGTGAAGAAAAGTAAACGGGGCAATTTTTATCCTAATTGGCTTAGACACTACATTTTCACTCATACCTATGGATAAGGTGCTTATCGTTTATCCTCTCTTGACTGTAAATCCGAACCTAAACCCCTCAATTCCTTGTATCTTCGCCCATTCTACTATTGAATCAAGTATTATATCACATTTTTTCTATTACACACTCATTCCTAGATTACCCATTCCTTTCATCTACCTCTTTTAAGGATGAACGAATAAACAATAATCTTGTGATTATCCATCACCTTTTGGCCTAATCTTCAATATGAGTATCACAACTCTACTCATGGCATGATTCTCATGGATACTTTTCATTCTTTTCAGGATGGAATCCCATGGTCATTCATCACTTAAAATCTCTCTTTCATAGTTAACCTTTGCATGCTATGGGTTTGCCTTCATAAAATAAGCCTATACTCCTTTATAGTCTTGTCCATGACCTAAAATTCCAAAAAGGTTCAAAAGTAATATATGGGATTTTCAAATTCAATTCCTTGAGTCAAACTTCTGGAAAATAGATGACTCCCTCAAAAGGACATCTATCTTTCTATCTTGCTGCTATAAATAGACTACTCCCTCGAAGGACAACTATAAAAAAGCCATATTGTACATAGTCTATCAAAAAGAAGACTATTTCTATAAAATAAAAATAAAATATTTTGAAGCTTCTTGCATCGATCAACTTCACAAAGGCCTCAAGGATTCATTTTATTTTTCCCATATAGAATTCTCTAATCAATCAGTCCATCCAAAAAATTGAAAAGAAAATACAAAAAAATCAAGAGAAGTACAACTTTTTTGTCATGGAATTTCCTATTTCAGTTTTGGGTATCTTGTAGAAGAGGCATGCTATCTCACTATAAAGTTACACTAAATATCCCATTTCACCTCATCTTCTTTTATTTCTTATCTTCTACTTACTCAAGGGATATGCCCCAAATGCAACATTTCCTGATCATGTAATTTATTTCACCCTTGGAACAATCAATCATGCACTTCCTTTCGGGGTTTAATTTCATCAACTCATCCTTAGTATGCTCATTATGGTCTTTTCCACTTTTAGAGCATTCCACATCTTTTACCAATCATCTCTTTTCTTCCTTATTGATTTTGCTAGGTAGGACAAGACCTTCAACACCTACATTCTAGGATTTATTATCCTTCAACTCGTGCCTATTAAACCTAACATTTAACCATGTTTAAGTAACATAGATTCGATCATGCCTAAAAACCTCTTGACCCATTCATCTACCTCATCATATTCTTCACTAGCTTATGGGAGAAATACATTGGCTTGAGGCCCATTTTCATTGGGGCTATGTAATCAAACTCCTAGGGCATGTGGCCCTTAGAGGTTAGCTTAGAAAATTTTACCCCTAACCAATTACCCCCCTTTACATTCACATTCAAACCCAGTTAGTTTCCATTTATACAATAACTTGGAAATTAATATATCACAAAAACATACATTGTTTCATCATACCTACCATTTTATAACCTCAACCATATCATACCTACATCATTTAACATTTCCATGATATCAATTACCTAGAAATTTAAACATAACATACATCCAACACATCATTTCATTAAAATCGTAACTTGAAATGTTCGACTAAATTCATGCCTATACCGACATGATCATTCATATAACTGACTCAATAATACCTATACTTGACTCAATCACACCTATACCTAACTCAACCATGCTTACACTGACTCTATCATCTTTATACTTGACTCAACCATTCCTACATCTCACTAAACCATGCATACATGACCTAAAATCAACCATGCTCGACTCTCCTAGTTTCCATAATAAGAAAAAATAATGGAAATGAAAACCAATACATCATCATCCAATAATAATCATCAACTATATAAAAGGGAATGTATGTGTATCAATACATATGTACACAGGGATAAATCATCAAAGTGTCTCAAAAAATCTCATATACAATCTCAAAATCTTTGGCACACAGGCCGATATATATATCAAAATCAAAATCATAATACAATCTCATAAATATCTCATCCCCATCTGAGGCCCTCCTCTCCACTCTCACATGTCTCCTCCTCTCTCCCTATCAACCACCCTACCAAAATATCTCCACCCTCTACTTGGTCCCCCGTCTTCCCACTATCTCCTTCTCTTTTCCCTCGCCTAGGACCGATCTGTGAGAGTTGGTAACCTCACCCTGACCCTATCTCTAGGGCTAATGACCCCATGTGCTACCTAAGCCATGAGTTGTAGATCTAGTCCTCTCATTGGCTAGTTGTTAGGATGTGTGCTCAGTGTATGATGGAAAATAAATGATTTTCATGGTCGAGATAATTCTAGTAATAAAAATCCTCATTTAGGGAATCCTTGAACCTTGCCATAGATATAGTCTGGGGTGATGCCATTAGCCTAGATGAAACCCGTGAACTCTTCCCAAATAATAGAGGCACCTATCATCCTTCTTGTACTATAAGACCTTGTCACAATGCTTGTGTTGGTACCTTTGTAGCCACCGAGGCTTGTAAGCCCATAACTTATTCCCGAGAAGTTGTCACTTTGACCGACCCGTAAATGAGTGACCATTTCTTATAGCACTGCTACCTATGCACCATCCACTTTGGGTGCCTATGTAGGAGTATGTGCCTAAGATGTTGCTAGCTAACCTGTAATGTTATCACGTGTCATATTAGGGTAGCTACCTATTCCTATGATCATCAATTACACCCCTAAAGTAGTCACCTGCCCTTGTAATGCATCTCTCTAAACTATAACTGTAGCCAAGTCTAGCTGACCTAGCTATGGTAGTAATTCCCATAGTTGGGTTACCCATTCTTTACCCATCTATCACACTAGTGTCATCTATCCTCCTATCTTCTACTTTATCCTCTTGCAGTGCGGGATCTACTAGATATGGTGGAGATAGTAGTCACTCAAGATCATCTCTTGGAACCGATGGAATGGTGGAGGTACATCTTGTTGTAATCCAAACTGGCATCAGACTCTATCCATCGGAATCATCTTGTGCTTGCCAAAGACACCTCCCCTATATCCATATTTTCAGCCGTATGCCCTACAACTCTTGTTTCATGCTTTTTAAGAAGGAAAACCAACATAGGGTCATCATATTATATCCATCACATACATACCCTCCATATATATTTTGTAGTAATCCATGTCATGTTATGCCTCCGTTTCACCATTTTCTTTACCTTTTCGAAATGACAAAATAGATAAGGGTAAGGGCCAAGGAGGAATACCTATTAAATGTTGGTCGGTTGATGGTTGTTGCATGCATTCTGACTTCTTGATCCACAACTGAATGTGAGAGATTCCTTTTGGCTAGGAGAAACTACTTGTAATAGAAAACAAGAACACAAAGAGATAGTTAAATGATATATGACAGTGGACTGCCTAGTGTATGCTAGTTTTGGGAAGTTTGATATTCCTAGATGGTCATCAATCCATTGTTTAAAAAAGTTAATGCGAGAAATAAAAAAGGGCCTACTATATTTGATATGATTTAGGTATCTCATTCAAAATACAATAAGCATATCCAATAACAACAAGCTAGGCTATAGTTGGATCTGAGAGGTGAGGTGTCTGTCAAGGTACTGGGACTAGTCAGGGTAAGATTTGGGGTTATTTTGGTCAACTAGTATGGTGATTGTTGGGTTTTTTCTTGGTTAAGATGTAAAACAAAAATACCGATGTCGACTAAGTGTGACTGATGCTTGTATAGGTATAACCAAAGCATCAGTATGGTTGAGGTAAAAGAAACTCAAAATAGGTTAAATGGCAGGGGTGATTTGAGGTCAAATAAAGTTTGGGCAAGTGAATGGGGAGGTTTATAGAGATCTTAGGTATGCTCAAAAGTATATAACATGTGAGAATAGGTGATTTGGTGATATGTGTCAAGGGATTTTTGAGTTCATAGGAAAGTGGGTGATGAAGCAATAAGCATGCAAAGAATAGATTAATAACATGAGTAATAAAGATTACTAACTAAAATAAACCATACTAGTTAGGGCCATACTTATTGTGTTAAGGATTTGATGGCTGAGTAGTGGAGGTGGTTGATCAGAGAATACGTGATGTTTCACCATAGCAGCACTTTCCCTGAGTTCTCCGTGAATGCAATGGCTCTCTAATTGGTCTTGGTGATGGACTTGAATGTCTATATGCATAAAAGGATGTTTGTTTCCCTTGCATGAAGCTTTGATATCCTTCATTTCTCTCGAGAAATGTGCTAACCTCGAAATAAGGTTACCAAAAGGAAATCAAAGGTAACCAATGATGGCTTCGGGTTTACGGCATCGGTTTAGAGGATATCGACATTGGTTAGGGTAGGATTCCCTAGGTTTACTAAAAATGGGAGATCATGGCAATGATTTCCACTATATCTCTATTCATCCAGTCAAGAGCGAGAGTTACCTTTTTTATGTGGGAATGTGGTTAGAGGGGATGTAGGATTTGATTTTTAGGGTTTAGTTAAGTATTAGTTAGTTATGGAAACATACTAAGAATAGATTTAGGGTGAGGTGGCTAGGTGAGGTGGTGGGGTGGGAATTATATTAATTAGGATAATTAAATAATAAATAGTGTGAGGACATGGATTAATTTAATTAAATTAATTAAATTAATATTAGTGTGGGGTGTAAGGGACCATGGTTAGGTGAGTGTGTTCAATTTGATTATTTAACAAAGGATCAAGGAGCATGTGACCTAATTTTGGTGTCTATATTTTCCCCTTTTTGTTGTGTAGCTTGTATTGGTAAGTGACACTAACAAAAATAAGACATGGTTGCCCCATGTGTGGCTGAAGGTTATCCCCCTCAAAATAGGAATCGATGTGATGGAAGATAAAATCGGTGAGTGGCTTGATAAAAGGTGAATGTGAAGAAGAGGAAGGTGGATAATGCTGGGTAAGGGGGTAAAGGTCTAATTGGGTGATCTAGGTAATGGCCTAAGGTCAAAGGTATTAATAAGATAAAATGCACACACACGTATAAACCGTAGCATGGTACCACATTGAAGAGCATGCAAACTCTACATTTTCTAAGGTCGATAGGTTTATCCAAACAAGGTTGAAGTGATTACGGTATCCAAGGTATAGGATATCTGCGGAAGCACTTCATAGGTTAGGTGCATGAATATTTAGGTATGTTCCTATACAACAAAGGTTGGGTCAGGATAAATGGTCATAACAAGAGGCAAGGTAAGGTCATTAGGTCAAACAACACTGGTAACAATAGCGAGTGTCACAAGGTATAGCAAGCACATGATTTCACAGGTCACTAACAATGTTCTAGGTCTAATAGCTAGGTCATGACACGGGTAGGGCCGAGGTATGGGTAAAATAACAACTACCAAAATTTAATTAAGGACAAGTATATGTAAGGTAGGCATGGAGGATGGTTGCAATAAGCGTGGGTAAGGTCAAATGATGGTTGGGTTGGTCAAGTGGGGCCATCAATGGGGAATGGGAAAGAATATGACACGTAACCGATGTTGGTCATACATAACCGGTGACGAGTCTAGGTAAGCCAATCATAGTTTATTAGGGTAGGTGACCGATGTCGGTTTGGTATAACAGACCACGGTGTTTAAGGGCACTAGACCGATGTTGGTTTTTTTAATAAGCGATGTTGGTCGGAGGTCGATGTGGGTATATAAAAAGAAAAATATGTATAATACAGATTCATTTGTATGTTTTGGATTTTGTGAAAATGACAAATCGTTGATGTAACTTCCACTTTTTGTCACTTTGTCTCTATAATTTTTTTGTTTAAAACTTTATGTAGCTGATTTAAATACCCATATATTTAAATCTACATAAACCTTAATGCCATTCATTTCGATAATTGTCATGAACCATGTGTAGCTATATGAGAGAATGTTGAACCTACTCATTCTCCCTCAATGCTCTATATGAGCCATACATAAAATGTATCCCTTTAGTTCCCCTTTAATAAGATATGATATATAAGTGAAAAACCCCTAAGTGTGTACCTAGGTTCCACCTATGAAATCCACAGGCATCTCACATCTTAGATAATGGTAAAATCTCGATAGTGTAATCAACAGCTTAAACCACTTCATGTAAAGTTTCTGAGTCATGTATGCCATGCTCGATTCTATGAAGACACACTCGCCATTGGAATCTTGTCATCTCACCTTATTCACTTGTTCAATTATATGGATTCACAAATATTAATGTTGTAAACAACTACAAGCCTTGAATGAGGTACAAACCAATTTAACCTACATGAAGACGTACCTCTATGTCATCCTATGATGCCTCGGGAAAGAAAGTGTTCTCGCAACAATTCACCTTGTTACTCACCCACATATCTACCCATAGCCATCATAGGTTGATATAAGGGTGCATACCCAGGAGGTCTAACATGTCTTGTAACTCTATCAAGGTTTGTACTTAGGACAACACCATACTACAATCTAGTCTCTTGATGAGACAACTCATTACAGATGCTAAACGGCAGTATCCTAATGGTGACAATCATCACCATAGGGATATGACTGTGTAGTATATGCAATGAGTTCACCCACCTAGAATCCTATATTGGTGCATGGTGTTTAATGTTTTCAAGGTAATCATTATAGAACAACCTAGGACTTACAACACCTTCTCCACAAATGGGTCGTACCTAAGGTTAGGATTGAGTTGATCCCATGACCCCCAAACTCTATAACATTTTAGTTACCTTCCAATATCTCATACCCATGTTAACCATTGATAGAAACAATACTATCAATGTCAATGACCATTATTACAGTTTCAAAAACTGTCCCGGCTTTAACATTTAGGCTCATGCTCCTTATTTCATATTCTAGGGATATGTACTTATATGAAGCTAAGTATTTAGCTATGATTCGTTCCTTGAATTAAGTGACATAAGATATCAATGTCAACTATCTTTTCAGTTTAAGCACATCACTTTACTTAATTGTAGCTCAGTAAAGAGCGTTCATTTATTTTACTATCTCCAACAAGTAAGATATATCTAAGGTATCCTATATGATAGATTTTATGAAGCACTTTCCCATTTATCTTTCCCTTTCATATCCTTTTGAAATATCACTCTCTATTTATCTTTAGAGATAATTACTGTATTGACTAGGGACGAGATTCAAATGCTATGTTCTTTTTAACTTAGTAAGCATGTTCCATATTACTTCCATTGTATCCAACATGCTTAGGTGCTCATTGTTAGGAATAATTAATAGTGTAAACATTGTATTATGAGTTGTTGAGAAACAACTCATAATTACTTGGTATTATATGTGAAGTTGGTGAAACAACTTCACGTATTTAGCTTGTTGTTTGCAACCACTCCTAAAGTATAGGAGGTTGTTTTTACTATTTGTTTGGCTATTTATTAGCCATGTATTGTGTATGTTAATTGCAGAAGACGAATATATTATTTTATTTTGATCCAAATCTGTCATTTGGTACCAGAGCAAGCGTTGATCTTGGAGAGAATACGGTGGAGAAGTCGCAGTCTGGAATGTTTCAGCAATTTTAGTAGTTGGAACAGTCATTGGAGCATGAGCAGTCGCTGGAGCATGAGTGCCACGTTTTTTCTGAGCAGTCACATTTTTTCTGAGGACACGGTGGCTGTGTAGTGTGTTTTGTAGTGTATCCAAAGCAAAACACTTAGAAAAAGTCCTGGAAAGCAAAACGCAGAAGCAGTTACAACTTGCCACGCAGCCACAACAATTCTCGAGTTTTATTTGCCACGCGGGGGGAGAAAAACGCCGCAGGTTTTTGCCACGCAGCCACAATAGTTTCTGAGTATTATTTTCCATGCATCCACAAATTTTACTTGCCACGTGGGGTGGGTTGCAGTTTTTTTTAAAAAATTGATATATAGTTTATATATAATAAACTATATACGTGAGTTTATGCAGTTTTTCAGTTTTAAAAAAAAAAAAAACAATTAGAGTATTTAAAAAGTAATTTCCCTTTATTACTTTTTAAATAGTGATTTATCAATTGTAATACAATAGTTGTGGAAATGGAGAAATTGAGTCTTGTTGAGAAGTTCGAAGGACATGATTTTCATACATGGAGAATCCAGATGCAGTTGACTTTGATTGAAAAAGATTTGTGGGATGTGGTCAAACCAAATGTGACAACACCAACAAATCCAACAGATCTCGTGAAGTGGAATATCAAGGATCAAAAGGCCTTGGGAACTATTGGTCTCGGTTTGTCTAAAGCGTACCTGCACCACGTAGACTTCACAAAGTCTGCAAAGGAAATCTGGGAGACATTAAATAAACTGTTTGGATCTGAAGCAGAAAGTGCAAAGACAACACTGAAGCAAAAATTATACGGGTTAAAAATGGATGAAAGTATAAAAATGGCAGAACACATCAGCAAGTTCCGCTCTCTTCTCAATCAGCTTGCAGGTATTAATGAGAAGGTAAAAGATGATGATGCCAAAGCAATTCTTTTGAATAGTTTGCCTAAAAAAATGTCTCATATGGTTTTTACTTTGAGCAAGATTAAAATTGGTTTAGAAGGAGTAGTTTCTACTCTTCTTGATCAGAATGAACCTTCAGAACCAGAAGAAGAGGTCTTATATGTACACAATAAAGCTAGTACATCATCAAAGAAGGGTAAGTACAATTCAAAGCACATTCCTACAAAGGGACAAATCAAATGCTACTATTGTAAAGAAGTGGGGCATGTCATTTTAAATTGTAAAAAGCGGGCACAAGATCTACTGGATGATAAGATTGATCAAAAGGCTTATATTGTTGAAGAAGAAACTAACTGGGAAGATTATGCAACTGATGAAGAAATTTCTTGCCCTAGCGATGAAGATTATCTCTTCTGAAAATAACCAAACTGGAGGACGGAGGCAACGGAGGATGGAGGCTACTCAAAGCACCTCTTGTCGATCGCGCCAACGACGAGGTCGCATTTTGTGGTGGTGACATATTTAGTTCCAATTGTGTTTATTTTATCTGGTGTGTAGAATAAAGAGCAACAGTTTGTGTATGTTTGCTTGGTACATGCGAGTATTCCTATATGTTCTCTTGAAGTGTTGTGATGTGGCGTGGAAGGTGTCAGTCAGTGAAATAGTTGTATAGGAGGGAAACTAGTGTCCAGAGGAGAGGAACAGTATGCAGACCTAAAAATATGCGTAGGCATATGATTCTGGTTTCAACTACACTTTACCCCATGTTCACACTAAGGGGGTGAATGTTAGGAATAATTAATAGTGTAAACATTGTATTATGAGTTGTTGAGAAACAACTCATAATTACTTGGTATTATATGTGAAGTTGGTGAAACAACTTCACGTATTTAGCTTGTTGTTTGCAACCACTCCTAAAGTATAGGAGGTTGTTTTTACTATTTGTTTGGCTATTTATTAGCCATGTATTGTGTATGTTAATTGCAGAAGATGAATATATTATTTTATTTTGATCCAAATCATCACTCATAATGATGCATCATGGAACAACCGAATTAAAAACATTCCATCTCTTTGAGAAAAATATTCCATAACAAATTTTATCACAATTATGTAGTTCCTGAAAAGTAAAACCATAATCAATATATAGTCATGTAAGATTACCATAAGCCCTTCCTATTGTAGCTTAGGTGTACCATCCTAGTATAGGACTAAGAATTGATTTCACTTAGAAATCAATATTAAATTATTATATCTTTGATAAGATTTAATAAAACCTGAGTTTATAAAACAACCATAACACATAAGTATCTGATTATCATAACCTTTCCATGGTTTCATGATAATCCAATTGCTTTCTTAGCGTGCCATTAATATTTCACAATCTTAACTCTAGATATATTTTTGGTTGAGTACATTATATACAAAACCATTGGAGAACTTGACACAACTTTACATGTAGGTTGATATATTTCACTTTATAATGAGGTAGTTATCCATTAGCAACCTCAACTATTTCCAAGTATGCTTAACGTATGGTTCGTTAGAACATGATATTCTTAAGAAACATTCCACCCTTAGTTCCTTATATGTTCCTTAGAATCTCACACATAAGATGTGTATAGTACTTACTACATGCTTGATACTAATGATTAACACAATAGTATTGTCGGTGCTGATTTCTTAACCTAATAGATTTATGACTCATAACTCATCAATCGATAATCAACCACTTACAAAATAATATATATATCAGCAAGAGGAAATCTATCTTAATTACATTTATGAGATAAATATAGCTCATGCCTTTAAGCATGACCAAAATCTTTCTTTTAAATGAATAAAATATTTTTATTTAGTAGTAAAGCCTTTCCCATTTCCGATAATATGTATTTCATTTAAGAACATTCAAGTCAGTCATATCTTCAAAATTTCCTTGTTCAATATAATATACAAAACTAGATATCGCACCCTTCCTTCTTTGTGTTTATCTACAAAATTGTTAGCATGAGTCGAGTTCACAAGAATTGAGCATGATAAGCACAAAATTACCATAATGACATACTCTACTCAATTATTTCATAGAAATAACCCATATTATTTGTATGAATCAATATTACAAAGTTAAATTACATAAACAATTCTTTCTATAACATGTGAAAACAAGCAATTTAATGAACCATGGAAGAAATCAATTTCAAATTTACTTTTCCATACAACTACTTCAGTTGCTCAAAAAAAATCATACAATTCATAAGATACAAGAGAATCATAAGTATTCAAATACTACCGAATAAGAGTATCAATATTTCACTCATGCAATCACATACTTGCATGCCTGAAATCGTTTACTCCATAATTAAGTAACCATATAAATATCAAGAACAAAATCAAGTAATCTCTCAAATATTCACAACATATCTAACGAGGATTTCATACACCCATAAGGACTACTAATGGTTCAATCAATAATACCAAGACATCAAAAGCATTTGGCTAACAAAATACAATATTAGAGCATTTATCCTCGAGGATAAGAGGAAGAGAACATTCATGGCATCCTGCCATATAGCAATCAAGTATAAATTGAGTAACAGGCTACATATAATACTTACCTCAACTTAAGCACTTATTGAACATTCCAAGAATAGAAAAGAGTACTCAATTCCCTTTTTCAGATATGTTTCAACATATCAAGACCTAATAAACACCAAAGTCTTTAAAATTATGGAAGAGAGAGTAGGTACTATGTGTTGATGAGATAACATAATTATTACTTAACCCAAAAATTTCAACTAAACATTTAATATCCCAAGATTTTTCTCAACACGAATTGCAACTTCTAGCAACCCACTTTTTCCTGGTAAGTCAAGACTTCACATGATTCTGAATTTAAGAACAATCTCCTAATCCCATTCTACTGAACAAGGTTAGATCATACTGAACTAAATTCATTAAGAAACCAGGAAATGTCAATAAGGAACTTTCTAAATGTCAGGAAAGCCCCATATATAATAAATTAAACCGAGTCCAGTTTTCTATAAGAGGAATAGTCACTTTCGGGTTTCTTTGAGATACCACATAATTCAAATCAGAATCATTACACCTAGAGAGGATCTGTCACATCTCATGGACTCAGTTAAAGGTCAAATTCAATTATCATCTATTACAAGAGTAGGAGTATATAACTTACCATTTTGTCCTAGAATGGGTTACCCTACACAATTGATGCGTCGGTTTCTTAATAGAGAACATAGTATGACAATGTGATCAACAAACTTGAACCGTGTTAATTACTACATAGGGTAATACAACCAAAATTTACAACCATGAAGCCAAGAGACTTCCTATTTTGGGACAACCTTAATCCCCAACCCTACTTGACGACTCAATTTCCATCATTTAGAACATAAACCCAGCAAGCATAGATAAGAGCATAAGGATCAAGAAATAAAACTCTACTATCATTACCAGCTCATACATTGAGATGAGGCGTGCTCAATAAAAGGAACTGAAAAAACAAATTTTCAACCATAAAATCCAATGCATAAACCTCTAGAAGATCAACTCACTTTCTAGGATGGTTTCCTAATGGACAACAGTGGACTGCATCTCTTACAAGAGGATGGAGATTCTTAGTCGAAGTTGACATCACTTTCGAACTCAAAGCAAGAATTGCAAGAAGAACCAAGCTTAGTAATAGTAGTGAATAAATTAGCCCACTAAGTAACATACAAGGTTTTATAGGAGAATGTCCATCCTCCGTTATAGAGGCTAAAATGGAACATAAGTGATGAGATTTTAACAAGCTGGACTTAACCATAATAGTAATCAAATCTCAATATAACCTTTCCGTAACCGGCTTTAAACCCCGAAGAAGTCGAAATAGTTCCAGAATTATTAACGAAGCAACAAGGAGATAAACATGATATAATAGAATGAAGTATCTGGAACTTATACAGTCTTAAATTATAAAAAAGATACAACAAGTAATCATAGAAAACTCGGCTATTCAAATTTGAGCCATCATAGTGGCTCTAGATTAGACCAAAGGTGTCATTCATAAATACCCATTCAAGGGTCGAAGGGAGCCAACCTTGAAAATATTACAACTTTTCTTATTATCTACAACTCGAGGATAAAATTGAATTGATTATTTTTCTTGATACAAATATTTATTTTAATTAAAACCAGATCGGTTATCAAGATGACATAATGCCTCCTAGAATACCAACACTTCTTCACGGGCATAGATGTATTTAAATAATCAAACCCAGTTGTGTAAACCTAACAACACTAGGTCAAGGAAAGATATATAATATAAAAATCACACAAATCAATCTCGAGAATACAACAATATCTTGCTATATATATATTCATATCCTTCAAGAGATGGGTAACAAATTAAACATAGTTTTCTATATTATTGGTAGAAATCAATTCCTAGCTACAAGAAGATTTCAACAATGATGGAATATTAGATCAAACCCAGTAGTCATTTTAACAGTAGTCCTCAAACATCTCAAGATTATATCCTTTTCTTAATGATAATAAATCTCGTTGAAGCCTATACATAGATAATTACTTTTAACAACATACATCATGAATCCATAGTAATTCAAACTCCACATAGCAATTATTAAACGATTCTACATTTCAGAAATTATAAACAAAAATTTCATTCAAGACAAGGTTATTTTTGTGAAATCACTAAATAAAGCAAGAAGTTATGAAAATTTTAGAGTGTATCATACATGTTATGTCGGTGATTTATTTCCATTCAAAACTTTCACAATTACTTAGGAAAATCCCCAAACCTTTAAAATGAGTTCCTTCATTCAACAAATCAAAAATTTCCCGTGATATTTTAATGAGTCTGGGAACTTGCTGTTCCAACTACTCAACTATTGTTTTCTCCATGCAAACTCACATCAACACACAACTAAACTTCCTCCTTGCATGCCGAGAAACTACAAGTTTCATGTAATGAAATGAATCGATACCAAAACCAAACTCATTTTTCCCCCAAACCATTCCCACACTTCCGAGGAAGGTGGGCATTAAAAGACATTAAATGCAGAGTTAATGGAGCTTGCTGCCAACTATTCTTAGCTCTCCTTTTAAATTTAGCAAACTCCTACTTCATGCCATGCAAGGTGATTTAGACAACTAAAGTACTTCACTCCAAAATTAGTTGGCGGAGTTAATCAATAAACAATTAAGGGACTGAGTACAAATATTAGGTGGTGGTTGCCACCTCATCAACCATTTGAATTTGGGCAACATTATATCATTTTCAATGACCAAACAATATTTTATGCCATAGAAAATCTGGATGCCATTCCATTATATGCCTTAAGGCTTCACAACACTAAATATTTTCACACACCCTTTTCAAATAGCAAAGGTTATGTTCACTTCTAGCTTCACAAGTAACAGGTTTGCATGTTAGGTTTAGAACTATACCACTAGGATTAGATTGTCTTTCCTTTTTTACAATCTATATATATGTATGTGTGTGTGTGTGTGTGTGTGTGTGTGTGTGTGTATATTCACATGTATATATATAATGTTAGCGTTGATCAAGAAAGTTGTTCATGTATACTCGAAGGAGTAGATGCCCTTAATTCATAATAATTAAGTCCTTGACTGACGATTATAGTTCTTTTATCCCTGGAAATATGATCATGATTACATTAGTCATGAAATGGGGTAGACTATTAGATGGTTGGTTTAAGACCTATTATAAACCAACAAGAAGTCTTGATCGCATTTCAAATTAAGTCACTAAGCGAACTATCAAAAATTGCAAAGCCTCAACATAACTTATTTATAAAAATATAATTTTAATAATTTAATAGAGATAAGCAACAATATAACAAATCACTTTTGAGGCTTAAATTTACACCAAAGATTTTATGAGATACAACATTACAAATGACTTAATGACACCTTAGCAAAAAGAGTTTATCAATAAGATAGACCCCGGATTAGTAGGGTTCTCATCTAAGGAGATATTCCTTAGCTTATTCTTGATATTTTGATTACATGTTCACATCAAGTTTTCATTTAATTTTTGATATGTAAGGGTTCAGAACCATAGGATAAAACCATTTGTCCTATCATTACTTTGACAATAGTAAGGAAAGAACGGGGTGTTACATACCTCCCCTCTTAAAAGCATCTTTGTCCCGATGATGTGGTCCTTGCTAAAAATAACACAATTCCACATAGGATATAAGAATAATTCCTACAAAATAGTTACTATTCCCTAGAAGTTTATGGTTTTCAGATTCAAAACTTTAAATTTAGTAGCTGCATCAGCTTATCAAACTGTAAATAGTCACGCAGTCTGAATTATTTTATGATTACTTCACTAAATTAAATCATTTTTGCACAATATTTATATTTGATATACAGAGAATATAGCAAAAACAAGATTACGAGTACCTTTTAAGGAAGAACTATTCCTTTCTGCTAGGATTACAACGTATGGATCTATGGTAGTTCATTTAGATAGATCACTTCCCTCAGCTCGTTAAAGACTTTTGAATTGAGGTTCCAAAACTCTTCAACATTGGGTCCAAAAAGACAAGGTACCAACATTCATTCGTTCAACTGAACTTGAATATTTCTTATTTCAGTTATCAACTAACTCAACATGTTTTACACTTTTTATCTCCTATACCTGATCTAATCAAAGAATGTTGTCAACGTGGTCATCCAAGCTTATGGATCTACCAAATTTGATTTTTTTATAAATATTAACTCATGAATGAGTATTGAAAACACATTTTCTTGTCTTCAAACAAGAGGTCTTCAAGTTTATAGATGTTTGAGAAAACCAGTTTGCCATAAACCTCTCAAAGTGTTAAGTAACAAAGTTACCTTATTAGATGTAGAATTTGACATCCACAACATTTTTATCCCACTGTTAAACCTCCTCGATGGATTTGAGAATCGGTTGATCCTAATATTACCAAGGTCATGTACAAATTCCACTTGGTTTACACGAGGGTTTCAAATAAGTAGTGTATTGTTTGTAAAACCTTTTACTTTAATATATAGAAGTATGTAAATGACTTACTTATGTTATTTAATGACTTACAAAATTCTCTTGGAAGCTCTAAATAGTCCTCCAACTTACAAGTCATCGTATCTTTCTCCCAACATATTGTAAAGCATACGAGTTAAGCCTGAAACTCTAAGGGCTTGAAGATGCCATGCAGAGTTACATAGGAACTGTCACAAGAGAGGGATTTCACAATACATCCCTTGATCCTGAACCCACACATTTCTATAGCAGGGTTCATATTAGTGAAGTATGAATTCCCTTATCTGGGTTTTACTAAAAATACTGGAATCGACCACAAAACCCATGAAAGTTCACAGTAATTCATAAACTATAATTTCCACATAGCCACAACACATCATGATAGGTGAACAAAAGGGAATCATGTCATGATAGGTAATATAAAATAAATCTTGTCTTGTGAGATACAAGATATTACCAAAAGCTAAATATAACCTCATACGATCTATGCTTTTAGATGAGTCGACCCAGAATGAGCCATCACCAAACCTTTTGAGTATTTTTAAGCAATAGCTTTCCAAGCTCCTAGGTTCAAACCTAAGATCCTCCTTTCAACGTGATAATACCCCAAAACTTTGGGTACTTGGCTAACATAACCCAGAAGTAACATATACCAAAATAAATATATATTACAACCATTGTTAAAAGTCAACAAATAGATTATAATATTTTTAGTTCCTTGGAATTGAAATATTAATTATGTAAATCAAATATTTGATAGAATACAGAACAATCACTCATATTAATGCTACCTAACTAGACATAAGCTAAAAAATTGAGAATTTTTATTCCATATTACTAGAAAGAGTTAGGCTTCACAATTGTTGACCAGTTTTTCATTGAGTACAACAAATCCATATTTTCTTTCTTTTAGTATTGAAGAATACTAATCTCATGGATCTCTTCACAATTTTCTCTATCTCCTGCTAGGGATACATGTTCCTTTCCTTTGTTAACTACCCTTGCAGCATGCTTCATCATTTGAGACTTGTCCATCTTCTTTAAAGGACATTGGTTGGCATAATTCCCATTGCCACACATGAAACATCCACTAGCAGGTCCTGATTTACCGCCTTTAACTTTTCCATTTGCAATAGTATTATGCTTTTTCCTGCAAGTTTTTGTGCAAATTTAATTTTGGCAGAGCACATTTTCTTGCTATGCTTCTTCCACCAAATTTTCTTAGCATTCCGAGATGAAGAAGAATAATCAATTTTATGACCCTTTTCATTTTTATGAGTGGGAGTGTCTAGCATATTTGGTTTTAGCCCACTATATTTTCCAAATATCATCTTATCGGAAGAAGATCCATGTTTATCCAATGCTTCCCCCAATTTTGGGTTTAGTCCACCTTTGGATTGGTAAGTCCAAAACTTTCCATCAATGATCAATTCATCATTTAAATAACTCTTTTATTATTTATTAGCAACAGACCTAAGTTGTCCTTTATCCAACTTATCACTTTCACCCATCACCAGCTACTCCAAGGCATCTATCCAATTCTGGGTATATTGAAGGATTGCCATAATCTTGTCTAACTTTAGCACTATTGAAACCATAGCAAAATCAAACCCGGTTCTTTCTTCTCGGTGCATCCTTCCCATTTCCATTTCTATTCTGAAAACAAAATAAATTTTTTAATTAGCGTAAGGACCCAAAAAGTCCAAGAGTAGAAACCTACAGCTCTGATACCAAAATATAACATCCACTTTTTGTCACTTTGTCTCTATATTTTTTTTAAAAACTTTATGCAACTGATTTAAATACTCATATATTAAAATCTACATAAACCTTAATACCATTCGTTTCTGATAACTGTCATGAACCATGTGTAGTTATATGAGAGAATTTTAAACCTACTCGTTCTCCCTCAATGCTCTATATGAGCCATACATAAAATGTATCCATTTGGTTCCCCTTTAATAGGATATGATACATAAGTGAAAAACCCCTAAGTGTGTACCTAGATTCCACCTATGAAATCCATAGGCATCTCACATATTAGATAATGGTAAAATCTTGACACCGTAATCAATGACTTAAACCACTTCGTGGAAAGTTTCTGAGTCATGTATGCCATGCTCGATTCTATGAAGACACACTCGCCATTGTAATCTTGTCACCTCACCTTATTCACTTGTTCAGTTATATGGATTCACAATTATTAATGTTGTAAACAACTACAGCATTGAATGAGGTACAAACCAATTTAACCTACATGAAGATGTACCTATATGTCATCCTATGATGCCTATAGGAAATAAAGTGTTCTCGTAATAATTCACCTTGTTACTCACCCACACATCCACCCGTAGCCATCATAGGTTGATATAAGGGTGCGTACCCAAGAGGTCCAACATGTCTTGTAACTCTATCAAGGTTTTTACTTAGGAAAAAACCATACTACAATCCAATCACTTGATGAGATAACTCATTAAATATGTTAAACGATAGTATCCTAGTGGTGAAAATTGTCACCATAGGGATACGATTTGTTTAGTGTATGCAATAAGTTCACCCACCTAGAATCATATATTGGTGCATGGTGTTTAATGTTTTCAAGGTAATCATTATAGAACAGCCTAGGAATTACAACACCTTCTCCATGAATGGGTCATACCTAAGGTCAGGATTGAGTTGATCTCATGACCCCTAATCTCTATAACATTTTAATTACCTTCCAATATCTCATACCCATGTTAACCATTGATAGAAATAATACTATCAATGTCAATGGTCATTATTACGATTTCAAAACCTGCGTCTCGGCTTTAACCCCATGCTCCTTATTTCATATTCTAGGGATATGTACTTATATAAAGCTAAGTATTTAGGTATGATTCATTCCTTGAATTAAGTGTCATAGGCTATCAATGCCAACTGTCCTTTCAGTTTAAGCACATCACTTTACTTAATTGCAGCTCAATAAAGAGCGTTCATTTATTTTACTATCTCCAACAAGTAAGATATATTTGAGGTATCCTATATGATAGATTTTATGAACCACTTACCCATTTATCTTTCCCTATCATATCCTTTTAAAATATCACTCTCTAATTCTCTTTAGAGATAATTACAGTATTGACTAGGGATGAGATTCAAATGCTATGTTCTTTTTAACTTAGTAAGCATGTTCCATATTACTTCCATTGTATCTGACATGCCTAGGTGCTCATAATGATGCATCATGGAACAAACCTAATTTAAAACATTCCATCTCTTTGAGAAAAATATTACATAACACATTTTATCACAATTATGCAGTTCCTGAAAAGTGAAACCATAATCAATATATAGTCATGTAAGATTACCATAAGCCTGTCCTATTGTACCTTAGGTGTATCATCCTAGTATAGGACTTAGAATTGATTTCACTTAGAAATCAATATTAAATTATTATATATTTGATTAGAGTTAATAAAACCTAATTTTATAAAACAACCATAGCATAGAATTATCTCGATTATCATAACCTTTCCATTGTTTCATGATAATCCGGCTACTTTCTTAGTAGTGGCCATTAAGATTTGACAATATTAATTCTAGATATCTTTTCTTGGTTGAGTATGTTGGTATTCAAATTTGTTCTCCTTTTCGGTCCGAAAGCGATTACCATAGATATGTCATGGAGCTTAAAGATAGATTAGACCATGTTGTATGTCATTGGTAGCCGGGGATATGGTCTAGCTAACACTCAAGTTTGTGGAGAAATGGATAACACTCCAATAGGACTTGATCTTGTCCTAGTTGTTTTAGGTTGTGCCTTGCAACCAAGGTAAGAGGACCTATTTTGTAACCTTGTAATGGTGAAGGAGATGAAGATGTACTTCTCTTTTCTTGAAATTCTGTGATGGAGACCTTGATGAAAACATGATCAACACCTCAAATCTGAACTCTCACAAGTTTTCACTTCCCAAAACATGGTTATGTTATCAAAATAGGGCAAAGGTTACTAGATACATTGGAAATCTTGATCTGTTATGCATACTTTTGCAAATAGATTTTGATCTTTTATGGGTATACACATGCAAATCAGGGATACCACATGATAATATCTTTGTTGTTAGATGATTTTTGGTGGTGGATTGACAAGACAAACTGGGATAGATCAGATCTTTGACAATTTGTACAATACTTGAACAACTATTAGATGAAATGCCTAAAATAATCAGGATGTTCTTTCAACCAGAAGAGGCACAAATGGAAGCCCAAGTTGCACTCTTCACACAATCTTTGAGAACTCACCACAAAATATTGAAGTAAAGAACTCAATTAAACACAAAAATCCATAATCAAACCATGCCTAAGGTACCCCCAAAGGCTTACAAGAAATCTTTGTAGTCAAGAAAGGTAAAGTGATTCTAAATTTTTTATCTCCTTATTAGATTGCAAATGCCACTAAACTATCAAAAGAAATGGAGATCCTATGTGAATTCTAAAGAATTTCAATGCAATATTGCAACAAGAACAATAAAACTTATTTGCAAGCATTTAAAATTGAGAACAAACATCATATTTCCCAAAGAATAAAACAAAATTAATTCAAAACTTGGTAGATTTTACAGTAGGGGAGAGTTACATGAACAATCTTAGAGCTGTGTGATGGCTATACACTTGTAACCAACCCACATACATGAATTTTCCAACACATCAGACATTGACCTAGTTCTTTGGTGAATTTTCTCAGAAAATGAGCTTTTTCTCATAATTTACTCGTGATTTTCAAATCCCTCTCAAATAAATTGTCAACAAGAAATGGAGATTCTATGTGAATTCTAAAGACTTTCAATGCAAGATTGCAACAAGAACAATAAAACTTATTTGCAAGCATTTAAAATTGAGAACAAACATCATATTTCCCAAAGAAAAACACAAAATTAATTCAAAACTTGTTAGATTCAACAGCAGGGGAGAGTTACATGGACAATCTCAGAGATGTGTGATGGCTATACACTTGTAACCAACCCACATACATGAATTTTCCAACACATGAGACATTGACTGGTTCTCGTAGCGGATTTTCTAAGAAAATGAGCTTTTTCTCTGAATTTACTCGTGATTTTCAACTCCCTCTATTTACAAATTTCTCCAAAATGGACTATATACCCTATGCCACATTAGATCATTCTTTCCCAAGAAAATAATATGCCATGGGATAAAATTTGTTATAAAAACTCTTCATGACTCAATGAAAATGACATCAAATAGAAAAACACTCGCATGTTGCCAGGTGTGTCAAAAAGGATTAAATCATTACAAATATCTAGATCATTATCCATCCTGGAGGCACATTTTTTATCATTGAGGCATGCAAACACCTTTGACTCATCATTTTCACCTTTTTACCTTTTCAAATTACCTCTGCAACTTTTAATTTTTTCATTTCACGTTTTTTCACGGGCCTGACAAAAAATTACATAAAAACACCATAGATCGAATAATTAAGTCATGAAAATTATGCTAATGCTCTCAGGAGGCCAAAACGATACAAAATCATATAATATTTGATGAAATTTGATGCAAAAGCGTGATTTCCAAGCTTCTGGAGCTCCCATGGTGGTCAAAACAAATGGATGCATAGTAACCATCGATCTCGTCCACCTTTTAATATCATCCCTCCACATGGAAGATGCGATCCAAAAATAAGCTCAATATTACCTTTTTAAACTTTGGATAAGGTGGGACACATGTCAAAAATGATTGGATCGGGCCCATGCCTTTAAAAAATGCATTTGCGACCTTTTGAAAATTTGGAAAATTTTGCCACTTTTCCCCACCTGCCTTTTGGGCCCGCCACGTGTCCAAAGGTGGGTCCCATTGAAACCATGGACCAATTCTATCAATTTTGCCTCTTTTGTGGAAAAATGAATTTTTTTCACGAAACCCCGCGTTCCCAGACACCCGATCTCTTCCTCGCCACATGGCACTCTCTGATTCACGTTGGGGCCAAGTCTCCTATTCTGCCTTCAAACCTTCCTAAAAATTTGAAAAATTTAAAACTTACCACGGGCCCATGCTCCTCCTTTGACTTCTTAGAAGGTGCCACATGTCCACCATGAATAGGCTACGTAGGCACGCTTCCCATTTACACTTTAGCTTATTTTGCCAAAAGGAAAAATTTAAATTTGTCCCTCGAAGCTCCATGATCCTACACAAGCTTCAAACTTACACCTAGTCGGGGCCATGCACAAAATTTTGATTTTTACCATTTGAAGTTAAAAACTTCAAAGTCATTGCAAAAACCCACTGCCCCATCCTATCCTTTCCTAGACACGTGTCCACCAGGGATTGGCTAAGGGCCTTCGGGCCAAAAATTCACTTTATCACTTTGAGCCATAAAACATCAAAATTCTCCAAGTCCCTCTACCATCCACATGCCCTTAGACCAAAATATGTGCCATGTGTCCTCTCCCTATTCGTTGTGGGCCTTGAGCCAAAATTTGTCTTTGAAAATTTTGCAAAATGAAATCAAAATTTCCTAAGGAAAGTCGCCACCCACCAATTCCCTAGCCAATCAAAACATGCCACGTAGGCACCTCTTGCAGAAGGTGGAGCCACAGATCAAAATTTTCCTTTTTGCCAAAATTTCAAAAAATGATAAGTTAGAAATATTTCCTAACACCCCCTGGCCAAAAGGATACCGCCACATTGCCATTACCTTCTGATGATGAATTTGACCATTAAAACGTAAAAAATTCAAAGGATGCCCCATAATTAAAAAATTTCAACGAGGATGGAAAATTTCTTGATTTTAAATCAACTGAAGCTTGATTTGACATTATTTTCAACCTTGGGAATGTGTCTTCAATTCCAAACAATTAAAATTTGATCAATTTCAATTTTTTGCATGATTTGGTAAAGAGAAAATGACACAACCCAGTAAAATTGGAAAAACTAGGGCACAAAAAGGGGAAAACTTGGAATATTGTTTCAAATTAGGGAAAAACAACAAGTTTATGGGAATTTTTAAGCATTCAACTGGAGGGGATGAATTGCAAATCACCAATTTGAGAGATAAAACATTTCTGAGAAAAATTGGATATGAAAAATTAGGGCACACCATGCCAACTCAGAAATGGCACCAACATCGGCTCTTGTTGGGGATGGGCACTCCCAGTGAGTGCCACAAGGACAAAACATAGACCAAGTGCCAAAATACCATTGGGAAAAGGAGTCAAAACACAAGGCAGCCCAAAAAACTAGAACCACCCAACAAAAATGAGCTGAGAAAACAACCAGAATGGCTGCCAAGAACAAAGGGAAAACCACACACCACAAACAACAAAAAACAAAGAAAAAACAAAGACTATACAACTATACAATTTGTGCATACCTCAATTTGGGGATTAATCCAAGAAATGTTTTAAATGTCTGCCATTAATAGGTAGCTCCAGCAATTCCCCATCTAGATCTTTGAGAAAAAAGGTATGTTCACCAATCCTGATATCAATGGCATAAGGACCCATCTATAATGCATCAAAATTTCCATGCTTTCCCTTGTGTTTATGCCTACTATCCCATAACAATACCAGATCTCTAACATTGAAGGCTCTAGGAGTGACCTTCTTGTCAAACAATCTCTTCAATTTTCTCTAAATCGACATGCCTTTGATGGGATGCTCTTCTCTCCTCATCAAGGTCAATAATCTGATTGATCCTTAATTCATATGGGCCAAGATCTTGATCTTCCAACTGTTGGGTGAACTGAAATGAAGATAATTGCAGGTGTAAGGGTAGTAAAGCCTAAGTTCCATACACCAATTCAAATGGGCTTTTACTAGTATCCCTTTTAGGAGTTATCCTATCAGCCCAAACTGCAAAATTCAATTATTCACCCCATTTCTTCTTGTTTTGCTACAAGGTTCTTCTAATGATCTTCAACAAATTCTTATTTTTGGACTCAACTTTTCCATTCCCTTGGGGGTTATAGTTCTAAGAATAAGTCAGAATGATTCCATATTCATTGCACATTGCCATTAAAGGTTTAGCTCTAAAGCACATGACATTATCAGCTACAATCTTGACTGGGACTCCAAATCTACATATGATATGATTTAACAAGAAGTCCATTACCACTTGGTGTGTTGCCTTTTTAGATGGGATTGCTTCAACCCACTTTGTAAAATAATTAGTGGCTACAAGAATCCACTTATGGCTAGCACTAGAAGGATCTAAAATCTCACCAATGAAGTCCATTCCCCATTGCTTGAAAGGAGCTTCAATTGATACAGGCTGCAAAGGAAGGGATCCTGAAGATTTCAATCTTCCAGAGAAATGTTGGCAAATATCACATTTTCTAACCAACTGGGTTACATATTTGAAGAGAGAAGGCCACCAATAACCAGCTCTCAAAATCTTATGTGTTGTTACTCTTCTAGCAAAGTGTCCTCCACAAACTCCCCCATGGAAATCAGCAACTATCTTGGGAGCTTCATCTTCAGTTATGCATTTCAAGAGGACACCTTCAGGGTTCTTCCAAGCCAGCCCAAGGTCTGTGATGATATATTTTTGAGAAGCTAGCTTGAGGGCTCTTTTCTGATTTTTATTTAAATGATCAGGATAGCAAAGGTGTCTAAGGTAAAATATTACATCCTTGTACCACTCAGAATTTACCAACTTTGCAAGCACATCTATCCTTTCTTCCTCTAGTTGATTCACTTCCACATTCTACAAGTTGCTCTCAACCATGAGCTTAGCAAGACCCAAACCTCTTACCAACTTTGTGGTTTGGATGTCCATATCATACTCCTATAGTTTGTTCACCCATCTACATATTTTACTTGAGATCTCCATCTCTGATAAGATGTCTTTCACCATGGTGTGGGGAACATAGGCAACAAATTTTGAACTCAATATATAAGGCCTGAAAACTTCATTGCTTTCACCAAGGAAAATACTTGTTTCTCCATGATTGTATACTTTAACTCAGCAGCTTGTAAAGCCTTACTAAAGAAGGAAATAGGCCTCTCAACCTCATTCTCATCCTTTTACAGCAAAATAGATGCAATGTTATACTCGAAGCAGAGGAAAATATTTGGAAAGGCCTCTTATAGTTTGGGGCTGCTAAAAAGCAGCATGTTTAAGTGCATACTTAACTCCTTCAAAATCTTGAATGGAAGTCTCCTCCCATTTGATAACTTGGTCCTTCTTTAACATGCTTGTGATTGGAAGAGTCAACTCAGAAAATTTGGAAACAAACCTTCTAATAAAATTTAATTGACCAAAGAAAGACTGGATGCCTTTCTTGGTTCTTGGGATAGGTACCTTGTTCATTGCTTCCACTCTCTCAAGTTCTTTCATAACACCATCTTTTGACACAATGTGACCAATCAGCTTGGCCTTTTGCATGCCAAAATGACACTTCTTCGGATTAAGAGAAATTCCATACTCCCTACATCTGATCAACATCTTCTCCAAGTGCTGCAAATGATCACCTCTCTACCTTGAAAATACAGTCACATCATCTTGGTAAACTACAATGAACTCATTGATGTAACTAGAAAAAGAAACATCTATTGCACTTTGAAAATTTACACTAGCATTCATCAAACTAAAGGGAATCCTAACAAAAACATATGTTCCCCAAGGAGTAGTGAATGTTGTCTTAAGTCTTTTTGATTCTTTAACAAGCACTTGATTATATCCAGAGAAACCATCCAATGTAGAAAGAATTTAGACCCTATAACAAGCTGCAACATATTTTCCAAATTTTGTAAGAGATAGTTATCCTTCGTGGATGCTTTATTTAGATTTCTAAAATCCACATAAAGTCTAATGTCTTTGTTCTTCTTTTTGATCGGCACAAGGTTTGCAACCTAAGATGAATATCTAATGGGCTGAATAATACCTCCATCTCTCAACTTCCTTAACTCCTCCTACATTTTCATGGAGAGAAGTGGATTAATTGGCCTTTGCCTAGGTCTAAATGGTTTGGCATTTGTTTCAAGAGGGATCTCATGCTGAAATAAATCTTCTCTATATGCTTTCAGCTCGAATAGGACCGAGCAGTAAGGGCGTCTTGATATTTTTCAAGTGTTGGGCATAGGACTGGTTTTCTTCTTTACTTAAATTTCTGCCCAACCAAACCTTCCTTAGTTTTTCCTTTTTCCCAAGTCATGATATTCCACATCCCTTGAGGAAAACATGTTTCTATTTATGATGCAATCAGCATTGTTAAAATTTGACTCAAGTGCAACAAGACCTCTAGGAATGATGTTTGTTTTCAATTGGATGATATCTTTTCCAAAAAAGTTTCTCTTCCTTAGTCATACATACCATTGGCTCCCAATCAATATTTTGATTTGAAAAATCACCTTTGTTTTGCAAGAACCTTAGCACTTGAGCATCATTGTTAAAAACTTGCCAATGTTTCACATTATCAGGGACAGTTGGCCTAGTCAACACTTCAATGTTATATTCACAATAAGGTGAAATGGTGTGATTTCCAAATCTAGAACCCAAAGCACTTCCAACTTATCAGCAACATCGTTGAGACCTCTATCATGATACACAATATTAAAGGAATCAAAAATTGTAATTAGATCCCAAACTACATGTTTATAGTGTTTCATACACTGATTTTTTGTAGCATTCAGTTTTATTATTTGTTTGACAACCAGCTCTGAGTCTCCTTTTGAAAAAATATCTTTCACTCCATACTTCCATGCAATTCTTAACCTCAAAAACAATGCCTCATACACAACAATGTTGTTAGTGCATGAAAAATTAGGTTTGAAGGAAAAAACAAACTCTTCCAAACTAGGAGAAATCAGAACTATACCAGAACCATTTCCAAATTTGGAGCAAGCTCCATCAAATAGCAAGGTCCAAGGAGAACTTACCATATCAAGGCACTTTAATCTGTCCATCTTGTGTTCTTTTCCATCAAGTAAAAATAATGAAATTCTCTTCATCTACATCAACAAACAACACTTCATAGGAAGCATTGTTGGGATCTTCAATTAGCCGCAACATCTTCTTTTCACCATAAATTTGACAAGGCTTCCCTCAATGGGAGTGGTGGCAAAAGACATATCCATCTGAATGCTACCATCAACACTTTCAGCTCATTTTCTTGACAAAAGAATACCCCATTTGGTAGGGAAATCAAAAATTACAACATCCAGTTTCAAATTCTTACCGAATAGGCTGCAAGTTGCACTACCAAACCCTTCACACAACCAACCACTAGAACTTCCCTTGAATCCATGGTAGTACACTTCCCATAGGAAGTTTTCACTTTGATATCCAACTCATTCATGACTTCTAGAGGCATGACATTACATGATGCACCAGAATCAAACATACAATTATGAAGTAGCCTATCTTTTATGAGCAAAGTTGTGAAGAATGGATCAACATTCAACTGGGAATCAACCAAAGATGTCCCCAAATATACCTCAGGTGTCTCTCCAAGAACTTCAACTGCTGGTGGTGTTTCAAGGTCAACAATGATTTGAAGAGGAGTCTCAACAACATCTACATTTCTACTTGGGGTGATCTTCTCTTCCTTTAACCCCAAGTACTCAAATGCTCTCTTCTTATGCTCAGGAATTCTAAGCAACTCAATGATTGGAACACTCACTTTAATTTGGCTCAATACATGGGCTATGTCATAGGGAACACTCTTTGGAAAAACAACATCGGAAGGGAGACAAGAAGATTCATCAGATGGCAAAGGATTCTTGGCAGCTTGGGCATGATGAGGACTGTAATTTTTTCTTGGGAAAACAAAGATTTTAGCAAGTTTTTCTTTCCTAGGAGCTTGTTTTGGAATTCTTATGAGCAAGGGTGTTTTAGGTTTGGCTTGAGGCCCACTTCCCTTAAAATCTTTTCTTCTAGTGTTATATCCCTTCTCTTGAGCTACAACAACATTCATCAACAATTTTCTATCTTCCTCCAAAGGGATACCACCATCATACTTCTTAATCATCAAAGCTCTCAAGTATTCAAAGTCATTGTGAGGAATTTCAAAAGCTTACACTACATCTACTTCAAGAGCATGAAGGGGAAGAAAGATTTGTACCTGTTTTATGCAATCCCAAAAAGTTACAAATTGTCTAGCACATATTACTTGAGAGATTTTGCTCCTCCTTGTGAGATTGAAGAACAAACCATCATGTAAATATCATCACTAGTTCCATCCTCATTATCAACTTCATCAATGTGTTGGTCCACTTCACATGGAGGATGAGGAAGAAAACATCTATCACACCAATACATATCAACAACCTCTTCAACATGAAGCAACCCTAGCAGTTAAGGGATCAAGCAACACTCTTCCTTCACATGCTTGAGGATGTCTATTTGTAGATCTAATAGGCCCTTTACCTTTGTCATCTACCCTTTGATCACCCCTAGGATGATTTCCAAATCTATCTTGTGCTTGCTACCTAGGATAACCTTGTGAAGTCTGCCCAATTCCCTTCTCAGCCTAGGCTAATTTTTATGATATTTCTTTGACAGACCCTACCAAATTTTTCACAACCTCTTCTAAATCAGCACCTTTGCTAGCTTGATCTTTTTTAGGGTTTATCAATTTTACACCATCTCTCTTGAGAGGTTTCCAAATTTCTTTAATATTGTTCTCAATTTGAAGTGCCATGGAGAAAGCTTGTCTTAGATTGGTTGGGTTCTTATCTCTTAGGTAATAGGCTGCCTTCTTATCAAATGCATCCACATATTTGATTAAATAGGATTCATCACAAGGCCTCAGATTAACTGAAAACCTTCTCAAATTTTTGTTAGACCTTGTATTGAAGTCATGGACTGATTCATTAGAGTTCTTATTGATATTCTCAAACTCATATAAAAGAAATCTAGGATTAGTCCTGTCACAATATTGCAACCTAAATGTATTTTTCATTTCATTCCATGAATCAATAGAATTATCAGGTAGAGCCTTGTACCAATCCCTAGCATCTTCTTCTAGTGTATGAATAAACAACTTAATATACACATCTTCAAACTCTATCTCAAAATCTTCCATCATATTATCAAAAAGTTTGAGATGTTGATCACCAGTAATAACATTGTTACCCTGGAATTTTGGCAACCTATTTTTGACATCTTGTGGGATAGCATTTGGGTAACCATCCATTCCTCTAAAATTTATAGGACCAAAGGTGTTAACAACAAATGGAGGTCTAGGCTGATCCATATTGTTTGGTGGAGGTGATCTTGGAGGTGAAACAAGCTGATGAGGAGTGCAAGGTCTTTGGGGAATGGGAATGAAATCTTCAAAATAGATCTCTCTTAAGGGCACTCCTTCTTGATGATCTCTAGCAAATTTAGAAAATATAGGAGTAGATTTAGGAGCAAGCATTTCAAATTCACAAGAAATTTCCTCATCTAATGGGGAATTCAAATCAGCAATAGGATCATCCAAATCATATCCACTTGAAGAAGAATTACAGTCCTCAATAACAGGCTGCTCACTTTCAAACTCAATAATAGGGATCTCCTTTCTTATAGTCAAGTCTCCAAAAACCTTCCACACCTTTCTTCCCTCTAGCTCTGAGTTTCTTGAATCTGTAAACAACTTCTTGGCAGAGTCCTTGATGAAGAGAGATCTTCTTCCTTCCAGTTTTGCAGAGTTGAGTAACAAATTATAAATGATAGAAAGGTAAGACAACTGGTATTTTCAAGATTAAATCAGCATGGAGTCACCACTAAGGAATTTCACCTTAGTTGTGCAAGAATGCACTTAAAATAATTTTTCAAATGTTTGCTAACACTAATAAAACTTTGCAAATCCTTCTAAATCAAACCTTTTTCTTCTTAGATAAATCAATCACAATGCAACCAAAGTGTGTAAAGTACTGGGAAATGAAAACGGGCAGATAGGGCTAGAAAATTTTACTTAAAACTTACATATTTGAAGCATAGAATGATATCTTAACAATGTACCATCTCAAATAACTGAATACATAAATGCTCAAACTCTTCAAACACTTCTAAAACACCAAGAAAATCCAAGAACCCCTCGTAAACGGTGCCACTCATGTTGGTATCCAAATTTTTCTCCTTTTCAGTCCGAGAAACACAATAGATATGTCATGGAGCTTAAAGCCATATTAGACCATGTTGTATGTTGTTGGTATCGAGGGATATGGTCTAGCTAGAACTCAGTTTGTGGAGAAATGGATGGCACTCTAATATGACTTGATCTTGTCCTAGATTTTTTAGGTTGTGCCTCTTGCAACCAAGGTAAGAGGACCTATTTTGTAACCTTGTAATGGTGAAGGAGATGAAGATGTCCTTCTCTTTGATTGAAATTCCGTGATGGAGACCTTGATGAAAACATGGTCAACACCCCGGATCTGAACTCTCACAAGTTGTCACTTCTCAAAACATAGGTATGTTCTCAAAACAATGTAAATGTTTTGGAGAGACGTTGGAAATCATGATCCGTTATGCATACCTTTGCAAATAGATTTTGATCTTTTGTGGGTATATACATGCAAATCAGGGATACTACATGATAGGATCTTTATTGTTAGATGATTTTTGGTGGGGAATTGATAAGACAAACTAGGATAGATCAGATCTTTGACAATTTGTATAATACTTGAACAACTATTAGATGAAATGCCTAAAATAATCAAGATGTTCTTTCAACTAGAAGAGGCAAAAATGGATGCCCAAGTTGCACTCTTCACACAATATTTGAGATCTCACCAAAAATCTTGAAGTAAAGAGATCAATTAAACACAAAAATCCATAATCAAACCATGCCTAAGGTACCCCAAGGCTTATAAGAAATCTCTGTAGTCAAGGAAGGTAATGTGATTGTAAATTTATTTATCTCCTTATCAGATGAAGGCTCTTTTGAATATGAGATTGCAAATACAAATAAACTATCAACCAAAAATGGAGATCTTGTGTGACTTCTAAAGACTTTCAATGCAGGATTGCAACAATAACAATAAAATTTATTTACGTGCATTTAAAATTGATAACATACATCATATTGCCCAAAGAAAAACATAGATTTAATTCAAAACTTGTTAGATTCAATAGAAGGGGAGAGTTACATGAACAATCTCAGATCTGTGTGATTGCTATACACTTGTAACCAACCCACATACATGAATTTTCCAACACATGAGACATTAACCTGGTTCTTTGGTAGATTTTCTTAGAAAATGAGTTTTTTCTCAGAATTTACTCATGATTTTCAACTCCCTCTCTTTACAAATTTCTCCAAAATGCACTATATACCCTATGCCACATTGGAGCCTTATTTCCCAAGAAAAGAATATGCCATGGGATCAAGTTTGTTACAACAACTCTTCATGATTCAATTAAAATGACATCAAACAAAAAAACACTCGCATGTTGCAAAGTGTGTCAAAAGGATTAAATCATTACAAATATCTGTATCATTATCCATCCTGGAGGCATATTTTTTTATCATTGAGGCATGCAAACACCTTTGACTCATCATTTTCACCTTTTTACCTTTTCAAATTACCTTTGTAACTTTTAATTTTTCATTTCACATTTTTTCACGGGCCTGAGAAAAAAATTACATAAAAAACACCATAGATCGAAGAATTAAGTCATGAAAATGATGCCAATGCTCTCATGAGGCCAAGACGACACAAAATCATATAAGATTTGATGAAATTTGATGCAAAAACATGATTTCCAAGCTTCTTGGAGCTCCCATGGTGGCCAAAACAAATGGATGCATAGTAACCATCGATCTCATCCACCTTTTAATATCAGCCCTCCATGTGGAAGATGCAATCCAAAAATAAGCTCAATATTACCTTTTTAAACTTTGGATAAGGTGGGACACGTGTCAAAAAATGATTGGATCGGGCCCATGCCTTTAAAAAATGCATTTGTAACCTTTTGAAAATTTGGAAAATTTTGCCACTTTTCCCCGCCTGCCTTCTGGGCCCGCCACGTGTCCAAAGGTGGGTCCCATTGAAACCGCAGACCAATTCTATCAATTTTTCCTCTTTTGTGGAAAAAGGAAATTTTTCACAAAACCTCCATGGGCCCGGATGCCCAATCTCTTCCTCACCACATGGCACTCTCCGATTCGCCACGGGGCCAAGTCTCCTATTTTTCCTTCAAACCTTTGTACAAAATTTGAAAAAATTAAAACTTACTGTAGGCCCGCGCTCCTCCTTTGACTTCTTAGAAGGTGCCACATGTCCACCATGGATAGGCTATGGAGGCACACTTCCCATTTACACTTTAGCTTCTTTTTCCAAAAAGGAAAAAATTTACTTTGTCCCTCGAAGCTCCATGATCCCACACAAGCTTCAAACTTACACCTAGTTGGGGACATGCACAAATTTTTGATTTTTTACCATTTGAAGTTAAAAACTTCAAAGTCATTACAAAACCCCACTGCCCCATCCTATCCTTTTCTAGACATGTGTCCACTAGGGATTGGGACGAGGGCCTTTTGGTCAAAAATTCACTTTATCACTTTGAGCCATAAAACATCAAAATTCTCCAAGTCCCTCCATCATCTACATGCCCTCAGACCAAAAAATGTGCCACGTGTCCTCTCCCTATTCGCTTTTCGGGCCTTGGGAAAAAAATTGTCTTTGAAAATTTTGAAAAATGAAATCAAAATTTCCTAAGGAAAGTCCACCATCCACCAATTCCCTAACCAGTCAAAACATGCCACATAGGCACCTCTTGTAGAAGGCAGAGCCACGGATCAAAATTTTCCTTTTTGCCAAAATTTCAAAAAATGATAAGTTAGAAATATTTCCTAACACCCCCTGGCCAATAGGAAACCACCATGTTTCCATTACCTTCCAATGATGAATTTGACGGGAAAATGACACCCATATGACCATCAAAACATAAAAATTCAAAGGATGCCCCTGAATTTAAAATTTTCAATGAGGATGGCAAATTTCTTTATTTTAAATCAACTAAAGCATGATTTGACATTATTTTCGACCTTGGGAATGTGTCTTCAATTGCAAATAATTAAAATTTGATCAATTTCAATTTTTGCACAACTGCAAAGAGAAAACGACACAATCCGCAAAATTGAAAAAACTAGAGCACAAAAAGGGGAAAACTTGGAATATTGTTTTAAATTAGGCAAAACAACAAGTTTATGGGAATTTTTTTGACACATACAATGGAGGGGATGAATTGTATATCACCAATTTGAGAGATATAATGTTTCGAGCAAAATTGGATATGAAAAATTAGTGCACACCATGCCAAATTTAAATGGCACCAACAGAGTACATTTTAAAAAAAAACCATTAGAGAACTCAACACAACTTTTCAAGTAGGTTGATATATTGCGCTTTATAATGAGGTAGTTATCCATTAACAACCTCAACTATTTCCAAGTATCCTTAACATATGGTTCGTTAGAACATGATATTATTAGGAAACATTCCACCCTTAGTTCCTTATATGTTCCTTAGAATTTCACACATAAGATGTGTATAGTACTTACTACATGCTTGATACTAACGATTAACACAATAGTATTATAGGTGCTGATTTCTTAATCGATAGATTTACGGCTCATAACTTATCAATCGACAATCAACCACTTACAAAACAATATATATATATATATATATATATATATATATATATATATATATATATATATCAACAGAAATCTATCTTAATTACATTTATGAGATAAATACAGCTCATGCCTTTAAGCATGACCAAAATATTTATTTTAAATGAATAAAATAGTTATATTCAATATAAAGGCTTTCCCATTTCCAAGAAGATGTATTTCATTTAAGAACATTTATGTCATTCATATCTTTGAACTTTCTTTGATCAATATAATATACAAAACTAAATATGTCACCCTTCCTTCTTTGCGTTTATCCGTAAAATTTTTAGCATGATTAAGTTCACAAGAACCGAGAATGATAAGCGCCAACTTACCATAATGACATACTCTACTTAATTATTTCATAGAAATAACCCATATTATTTTTATGAATCAATATTGCAAACCCGAAGTAGATAAACAATTCTTTCTATAACATGACAGAAACAAGGAATTCAATGAACCATGGAAGAAATAAGTTTCATATTTAATCTTTCATACAACTACTTGATCACTTAGAAATAGTCATACAATTCATAAGATACAAGATAAATTAAGTATTCAAAGACTATTGAATAAGAGTATCAAGATTTCACTCATGCGATCCCATACTTGCATTCCTGAAATCATTTACTCCATAATTAAGTAACCATATAAATATCAAGAACACAATCAAGAAATCTCTCAAATCTTCACAAAAAATCTAACGAGGATTTCATACACCCATAAGGACTAGTAATGGTTCAGTCAATAATACCAAGACATCAAAAGCGTTTGGCTAACACAATACAATATTACAGCATTTAACCTCGAGGATAAGAGGAAGAGCACATTCATGACATCCTGTCATATAGCAATCAGGTATAAGTTGAGAAATAGGCTACATATAATACTTACCTCAACTTAAGAACTTATTGAACATTCCAAGAATAGAAAAGAGTAATCAATTCCCTTTTTCATACATGTTTCAACATATCAAGACCTAATAAACACCAAAGTCTTTAAAAGTCTGGAAGAGAGAGTAGGTACTATGTGTTGACGAGATAAGATAATTGTCACTTAACCCAAAAAGTTCAAATGAACATTTAATATCCCAAGATTTTTCTCAACACGAATTACAACTTCTAGAAACCCACTTTTTCCTGGTAAGTCAAGACTTCACATGATTCTGAATTTAAGAACAATCTCCTAATCCCATTCTATTGAACAAGGTCAGATCATACTAAACTAAATTCATGATGTATCCAGGAAAGGTTTATAAGGAACTTTCAAAACTTCAAGGAAGCTCCATAATTAATAAATGAAAGTGAGTACAATTTTCTATAAGAGGAAGAGTCACTTCCAGGTTTGCTGAGATACCACATAATTCAAATCAGAATCATTACACCCGGAGAGGATTTGTCACATCTCACAGACTCATTTAAAGGATGAATTAAGTTATCATCTATTATAAGAGTAGGAATATATAACTTACCATTTTGTCATAGAAGGATCAATATATCAAACTCTACTATCATTACTAGGTCATACATTGAGATGAGGCGTGCTCAATAAAAGGAACTGAAAAACAACTTTTTAACCATACAAGCCAATGCATAAGCCTTTAGAAGATCATCTCACTTTCTAGGATGGTTTCCTAATGGACAACAAGTGGGTGCATCCGTTACAAGAGGATGGAAATTCTTATTCAAATTCGACATCACTTTCAAACTCAGCAAGAATTATAAGAAGAACCAAGCTTAGTAATAGTAGTGAATAAATTAGCCCACTAAGTAACATACAAGGTTTTATAGGAGAATGTCCATCCTCCACTATAAAGGCTAAAATGGAACATAAGTGATGAGATTTTAACAAGCTAGACTTAACCATAACAGTAATCAAATCTCAATATAACCTTTCCGTGAACCGGCTTTAAACCTTGAAGAAGTTGGAATAGTTCCAGAATTATTAATGAAGCAATAAGGAGATCAACATGATATAATATAATGAATTATCTGGAACTTATATAATCTTAAATTATAAACAAGATATAATAGTTAACTGTTAGAAAACTCAGGTATTCAGCTGAGCCATCATAGTGGCTCTAGAGTAGACCAAAGGTGCCATTCATAACTACCCATTCAAGGGTCGAAGGGAGAAGACCTTAAAAATATTACAACTGTCCTTATTATCTACAACTCGAGAATAATATTGATTTCAGTTCTTTTTCTTCAATAGAAATATTTATTTTAAATAAAACTAGATTGGTTATCGTGCATGATGATGCCTCCTATAAGAACAACATGTCTTCACAGGCATAGATGTATTTAAAGAATCAAACCCAGTTGCATAAACCCAACAACACAAGGTCAAGGAAAGATATCTAATACAAAAATCACACAAATCAATTTCAAGAATACCATAATATATTGCTATATATATATTCATATCCTTGAAGATATGGGTAGCAAATTAAACATAATTTTCTATAGTATGGGTAGAAATTGATTCACAACTACAAGAATATTTCAACAATGTTGGCGTATCAGATCAAACCTAGTAGTCATTTTAGCAGCAGTCCTCAAACATCTCAAGATTATATTCTTTTCTTAACGATAATAAATCTCATTAAAGCCTATACATAATTAATTTTAACAACATACATCACAAAGCCATAGCAATTCAAACTCCATAGAGCAAGTATTAAATGATTCTACATCTTAGAAATTATAAACACAAATTTCATTCAAGGCAAGATTATTTATGTGAAATCACTAAATAAAGTAAGAAATTATGAAAATTTCAAAGCATAGCATGCCTATTATGCCTGTGATTTCTTTCCTTGAAAAAATTTCATGATTACTCGGAAAATCCCCAAACCTTTGAAACAAGTTCCTTCATTCAATACATCACAAATTTTGCATGATATTTTAATGAGTCTAGGAAATTTTCTGTTCCAAATACTCAACCTGCTATTATCTCTATGCAAACTTACATCAACACACAGCTAAACTTCCTCCTTGCATGCTGAGCAACTACGAGTTTCATGTAATGAAATGAATCGATACCAAAACCAAACTCGTTTTTCCCCAAACTATTCCCACACTTCCCGAGGAAGGTGAGCATTAAAAGACATTAAATGTAGAGTTAATGGAGCTTTTCACCAACTATTCTTAGCTCTCCTTTTAAATTTAGCAAACTCCTACTTCATGCCATGCAAGGCGATTTAGACAACTAAAGTACTTCACTCCAAAATCAGTTGGCAGAGTTAATCAATAAACAATTAAGGGACTGTGAGTATAGATATTAGGCGGTGGTTGCCACCTCATCAACCATTTGAATTTGGGTAACATTATATCATTTACGGACTTTGAGTATAGATATCATGCGGTGGTTGCCACCTCATCAGCCATTCCATTATATGCCTTAAGGCTTCACAACACTAAATATTTTCACACACCCTTTTCAAATAGCAAAGGTTATGTTCACTTCTAGCTTTGCAAGTAACAGGTTTGCATGTTAGGTTTAGAACTATCCACTAGGATTAGATTGTATTTCCTTTTTCAATCTGTGTGTGTGTGTGTGTGTGTGTGTGTGTGTGTGTGTGTGTGTGTGTGTGTGTGTGTAATGTTATCATTGATCAAGAAATGTTTTCATGTATACTCGAAGGAGTAGATGCCCTTAATTCATAATAATTAAGTCCTCGTGATGACTATAGCCCTTTTATCCCTGGAAATACGATCATGATGGCATTAGTCATCAAATGGGGTAGACTATCAGATGGTCGGTTTAAGACCTATTATAAACCAACAGGAAGTCTTGATCACATTTCAAATTAAGTCACTAAGTGAACTATCAAAATTTTCAAAGCCTCAACATAACTTAGTTATAAAAACTATAATGTTAATAATTTAATAGAGATAAGAAACAATATCACAAATCACTTTCGAGGCTTAAATTTACACCAAGGATTTTATGACATACAACATTACAAATGACATAATGTCACCTTAGCAAAAACAGTTCATCAATAAGATAGACCCCGGATTAGCAGGGTTCTCATCTAAGGAGATCATCCTTAGCTTATTCTTGATATTGTGATTACATGTTCACATCAAGTTTTCATTTAATTTTTGATATGCAAGGGTGCCAACAACATAGGATAAAACCATTTGTCCTATCATTACTTTGACAATAGTAAGGAAAGCATAGGGTGTTACAATTGAACAACTTGTGATTTTTCATGAGAAAAGACAAGGGCGATATCCTATTCGAAAGGTGGAGGGCTCCGGTTACTTAGAGGAGCCAGGTAGATGGGTTCACAAGCATAGGTGGATCAATTGTGATTGGGTGGAGAGAAGGAGGATTGGATTTGGTGATTGGACATGGTAGAGGTGGGAGAGGGATCATGTGGACCACTAGTGTAGTGGCCCAATATGCCACCATGGACATGACAGTGTGATGAGGTAAGATTTAATCTATTGCATTTGTTTGGGAGGTAAACTGGGTATATAGGTTAGGGAAATAATATAGGATTTTGGGGGGAAAAGAGGATTTGAATTTGGGAAGGAAAATTGGGTAGAATAGGAATGGGTAGAGGTGTGGTTAGGTGTATGAGGGGTGGGGAGGAGATGAGGGTAGAGTTAGGTAGGAATGGGTGAGAGAAGGGAGTGTTTTAGGAAAAAGGGGTTTGGGTGTTGTGGGTTTCTTTATAACAGTGACCAATCGGTCAAGGGGTGGCGACGTCGGTGGTGTCAAGCCGCACAATCACGGCTAAGGTGACCGATGCCGGTGTAGGATAGACCATGGTCAATTAAAAGTAACCGGTATCGGTCATCATGTGGAGAAAAAGGGGCCAACAGAGGCCTAGAATGGTTTGGTGAGATAGATAGAGGGCAAGGAAGATGTTGTTGATGAAAAAAAAGCATGGGTAAGAGGGTGAAATATGTATGGTATGATCAATAGTGGGTTAGGGTTGGGTTGGGTAGATACAATATGTGATAAGAGGGTAAGTTGTGAGGGGGAAAAGGAAGGAGGGTAATAGGTGTAGGTGAAGTGTCAAAAGTGATTGTGGGTATGATCAAGGTTTATTAATGTGGTGTTTTTATGGATGCAAGTGAGAGACCAACTGCAGATGTGAGATAGGGTGTCGTCCTTGCTCATGATAGTTTGAGGAGGTGTGACAACAAAGGATTGGCGGTATGTTGTAGAGGTTGGCCTTATTGGGGTATGACACTACCAACATGTAGTCTGACAACCTAGTTTGATGGTTTCCCTCATCAACATATGAGATTTGATGACCAACACATTCCATCTACTAATGGGTGAGATCATAGTCACCCTAGAGGATGTGTATAGGATCCGGAAGTTATCGATAGTGGGGTTCAGGTATATTTGATCTCTTTAGAGGCATCTGAGGAGATGATGCTAACTGTATTTGGAAAGGGGTTGGAAAAGTTGAGGTTCCATTGTGCCGGCTGAGCTATGGAGAGATGTACCCAACCCATCCGGGAGGAGACTAGGCTTGTTGTGTTATTTATGGAGGCAATCTACTACTTTGCACTACCAGATGCAAAGGGTGGGAGATTCCCGTAATCATTAAGGGGTCCTACATGATATGGTGATAGACTAAACCCATTTTTCATGGGTGCCAACATTCCTAGTGCAGCTATATAGGGAGCTATAGGTGTATGGGTGGCTTCAGAGGTTCATCTTGTGATGCACTTTGCTATTACATTATTGGGCTGATGTATTTGAGCCAAGTTTTGTTCTGTGGGATACAAACAATGGGTGTCGTTATTGGAGAGCATCAAGTAGGAAGGGAGATGCATGATGTCACCTACTACAAGCATTTACTGGAGGGGTTGTCTCGGCATAGACATCATTTGGAGGCCTTATGTGGGTTATCCATCATATGGGTAGATGGTTGTGGAGCTAGATGGATTACAACTACTCGATTGAAAGAGGGGTGAAGTCTTTGGAGAGCATGAGATGATACTCGTAGACAGGGTTAGACAATAGTTCACATTGTCACAAGATATACCTCCACCCTTTCCATAATACAGGAGGGATGGCGTGGAGACCGGAAGATTGATGATGCCTTGGTGTGATGAGATATAGATAGTTGTGGGCTACACACCTACGAGTAGTGCTTCTAAGGCCAAGGTAGTTGGAGTTAGCCACCATCATTGTTTAGAGAGATACCCTACATGGGAAGGTATCTACATTGATTACATAGTTAGGGATGGTGTAGGGGTAGTTGACAGGTGCAGAGGCACAAGTGGCTAGTTTACAGGCCCAAATAACATAAGGATAGGCACCCGCATAGGGTGGTGATGGTGATGGGATACAAGTGGCTGCCCTACAGGTGTAGGTTATAGGTTTATAGGGATAGTTTGCCACTACACAGCACAATTTGTGACTCTTAATACCCAGATAGAGGTAGGAGCAGACGGGGTCCCTTAGGATAGGCACAAGTATAGGGATAGGGTCAGAGGCCAGTGAGGCCACCACAGATAGTATCCGTAGCTAGATTGTGGGATGTCCTAGGTGAGGCCATGTATTATCAGGATATTTTGATGGTGGTAGGGATATATTTTCTATCCTATGGAGAGTACAGGGTACATCAGGCCTTGAGTGAGAGGACCAGGTCATGCACCCACAAAGGTGGAGAGCTCAAAGAGCCGGTGAGCCCGAGACAGGTCGGGGTGAGGTGGCCAATTCACGGAAGCTAGTTGTAGGTGCAAGACGAGTAGGGACCCAACCACGACCCATGATCAGTGGTGAGATGTTAGCAGGCCGCCGACACGAGAGCCATGGGGAGGAGGATATAGGTGAGACAGATATGGAGAATATCTAGTAGGGTGATATCTGATAGCCGTATGTACCTCCTGTTTTGTATAGTTATTTATTTTTGATATATATTGGTCTGCGTCTTTGAGGAGAGTGAGGATGTTTATGAGAGTTGAGTTATTTTGATCATATACTACCTTTCTTACCAAATATGGTGAGGATGTAGATGAGGGTTTTTGATATTTTTTTATTCATTGGTATCAATGTACCTATGTATGTATAGACATACGTCATGATTTATAGATGATGATATTTATACTATGGATGGTGTACTTATTTTAATTTCCATTATTATTTGTGTATGTGATGGTAACTAGGTGAATTAAGTATGATTGAGTCAAGGTCGTTTAGGCATGGTGGAGTCAAAGTTGGTTCTGGGCATGATGGAGTTAGGTCATAGGCATGGATTGAGTCAAGTTGACTTAGGTATGATGAAGTTTAGGTTGACTTAGGTATGATGAAGTTAGGTTGACTTAGGTATGATGAAGTTAGGATGAATGAAGTTTACGTTGGTGAGATTTTGATTCATTAATATGTGTAATTAATGATGATGTGGGTCATGTTAAGATGTTATGTAGTAAAATGCATGATAATAGTAAAGAAATAGTAGACATAATGAATGTAGGAGTGATGATGGTAAATATGTAAAGCAATTGTTGTTTGTTTGGTTTAATTTACAATTATTGATATAAAAGGAAACTAACTAGGGTAGAATGTGACAATAAAAGGGGAAGAGGGAATTGGTTAGGTAGTAGAGTGGCCCCTAACCTCCAAGGGCGCCATGCCCTCGGAGTGCTACCTACATAGTCCTAGTGAAAAGGGACCTCAGGCCGATGTAGTTCTCCCATAAGCTAGAGAAGATTAGGGTGAAATAGCAGAATGATTAGAGAGGCATTAGGCATGGGTGATGTAGGTCATAGGCATGATTGAGTTTAGGTTGTAGGTATGGTTGATTGATTTTTAAATACATGTGTTAAGGATCTGGTCTGTATAGGATAATCAATAGGTAATGAGGAAGGTGAATGGTAAGAAGTGGTAAAAGAGCTACTTAAGTGATAAGAACCCCGATGATTCCACCATACCTTAGATGGGATTATGAATGTAAGAACCTACAAGCCTTGTATAATGGAATATTTTAAGGGTGAAAAAAGTCACAAGATCACAAAATGTCGCGTTTACGGCAAGTCCCTTAAGTAACAAGGAATTTAGGTGGAAAAGACAATGAGATGAGAATGAGAGGTTTAGTGTATGATGACTTGTATTTCGGAACAAGAAACCCATAATCTAAAATAGGCAATTCCAAGATGAAAATTTCATATTTTTCTTGATTTGTTTGTTTGTAATCGACTGATCCATGTGGGAAGTCTATATGGGATGAATATATTATCTCCTTACGAGTATTTGTGAAGCTGATTGATGTGGGAAGCTTCTGAATATTTATTATATTATTGTAATGACCGTACATAGCTATCCTTCGAGGGAGCAGTCTATTGATAGTAGTAAAATATGGAGAATAGATGTCCCTTTTGAGGGAGTCATCTTTTTATGGAATTTTGACTCAAGGATTTGTGTCCCTTTTTGGATTTTTTTAGACGTTTAAGTCATTGAAAAGATTATAGAGGACGATTAGGTTTCGGTTCGTAGTACACAAAGATCAACCGTGAAAAGAGATGGTTCTAAGTGATGAATGACCATGGGATTCCATCTTGAAGAAGATGAAAAGTATCCATGTGAATCATGTTACGAGAAGATCCATGGTACTCACATTAAAGACAAGGCTAAAAGGTGATGGGTAATCACATGATTCTTGTTTAATCATGGATCCGAAAAATGGGTAAGAAGAGAAGGTTAACAATGCTCAAGGGATGAGTGACCTATTGAAAAAAAGTGATATAGGACTTGATATCAACAATAAAATGGTTGAAGATGTAAGGCATTGAGGGGCTTAGGTTCAAGTTTACCTTCAAGTGAAGAAAATGATAAGAAGCGTATCCATAGGCATGGGTGATGATATAGGGTCCAAGCCAATTAGGAGAAAAACTGCCCCATGTACTTTTCTCATCTTTGGTTACATGTTGATTTTCCTTAAGGACGAGGTCACCAATTTGAAAGGTTCATTCATGAACACATTTTTCATAGGAACGTTTGATATGTTTCTAGTAGAATTAGAGATGGTCAAGGGCATTGAGATGATGTTCATCTAATAATTAAAGTTGAGCCAAATGATCTTGGAAAAATTCATCTTCATTAAGCATGTCTTATAGTGAAATGCGGAGGGATGGAATCTAGAATTTGTCGAGTAAGACAAACCTCGAGTATCGTAGACTAGAGAAAAGGGGGTGGTAGTAGTTGAAGTGAAAATACTATTGTCGTAAGCCCACAAGGAAAAAGGAATGTGCATATGCCAATCCTTCCCATTATCATTGACCACATTCATAAGAATTTTGTTCAAGGTTTTAGTGGTTGATTCACTTAACCATTGGTTTGTGGGTAATAAGGTGATGAGTAAGCGAGTTGGATGCCAAAATCATCATAGATTTTATGTAGGGTTTTGTTTTTAAAAGGTTTTCCATTATCCGTGTTAATGTGGTGAGGAACACCAAAATGACAGATGATGTGATGGTTGATGAATTCATAGATTTCCTCACTTTTGGGGAAATGAGGGGAATGGCTTCTACCCATTTAGTGTAATATTCAGTAGTGGTTATTATCCATTGGTGGAATTATGAAGAAGGGGGTTGATCTCACCGACAACATCCAAAGCCCATTGAGAGAAAGGCAGAGGTCTCGCATGACCCTGTAAGGCATGACTAGGGGTGTGATGGAGATTAGCATGTGGTCGGCATTTTACAAAGTGTTTGACATAATCACTATGATCACGGTTTAGGGTTGGCTAGTACTATCCTAGGTGAAGAATGCATTTTGTGATAGTGAGACTACTAAAGTGGCCTCCACAAATCCCATCGTGGACTTTTTAATAGTGTAAAGAATTTGAGCAGGTAACACATCACAAGAGAATGTTTGGAACTACATTTGTATAGAAGGAAACCCATGATGACATAACACGAGACACTTTTAAGGAAGGAAAGTTGTTCATTATGAGTGAGATCGGTGGGTAAAATGGAGAGGGAAATATATTTTGTGTATTTCTTATAGAAAGGTCACTCGAGTCGGGAGAGCGGTGGTTCGATAGAATAAACTTCATGAGGAAAATAAGAGGGTGATTGTAGTCTTTGTATGGTGACAAATATTTTAGAGTCAGTAGGTGAAGTGGGTATCTAAGAAGCCAAGTAGGCCATGGTATCTGTAAATTTATTGGTAGAACGTGGGGTGGTTTGAAGGGCGTAACGGTCAAAGGTGGTCAAAAGTATGTCCACATGATGCTTATAATTTTGAATTATCTCATTATGACACTGGTATATACCATTGACTTGGTTTATGACCAATTGAGAATCACCAAAGATGTTGATTGACTTAACATCTAAGGCATAGTCAGCCTAGAGACCCAATATGAGTTCTTCATATTCAACAATATTGTTTTTACAATCAAAATAGAGTTTGAAAGACAAAGGAATATGTTCACAATCAAATGGAATGAGGATAACACCATCTCCACCCCCATGTTGAAACTTGAAGCCATCAAGAAGAGAATCATTTGGTAAGTAGGTTCCCTAAGAGAAAGGGTAGCAATAGACTCATCCGGAAAGTCAAAGTTGGAGGGTTGATCCCAAGAAATAGATGTATCGGCCAATTGGTTGGTGATAGATTTTCACTGATGGACTTTTTATGGATGAATTTGAGGTTGAGGTTGGCCATAAACATAAGCCAACATGTGGCATGTTTATTTTGATAAGGTTTGGCATACATGTAGTGTAATGGGTCAATATTAGTAATGACAAAAAGTTTTGTGGTTAATTAGGTAATGGCGAGTTTGGTGGCAATGAAAACTAAGGCTAGGAAAAGTTTTTGGCATGGGTATATCTAGTTTTTTAATCAAGAATGGTATGGCTTATGTAATAAACCACTTGATCTCGGTGTTGGTTGTCACAATGAGCAAGCATGACACCTAAATAATGGTCATGGTAGAAATATATAGCTAGAATTTTTGGTCATCTTTAGGATGAATGAGCATTGGTGGTTGAAGTAGGTATTGTTTCAAGGCTTCAAAGGATTTATGGCAGTCATCATCCCATTTGAATGAAACATCTTTCTTGAGAAGATGATGGAATGGTTGACAACGGTCAAAGAGTGGGAGATAAAATGATGAATTGATTACAATTTTCCTTATAGGCTACAAAGTTGACGGAGATTAGTGGGTGGCAAAATTTCAAGGATAGCCTTGACTTTAGTAGGATCGAATTCTATGCCACACAAAGAAATGATGAAACCTAGGAGTTTCCCGAAAGTACCGTAAAGACGCATTTTTTTGGTTAAAGATGAACACAATATTTGATGAGATGGTCAAAGATGAATTTAAGAATGGGTAGGTGTTTAGTTCGATGTTTGGATTCAAAAACAGATCATCTACATAATCCTCCAATATGTGATGCATGATGCCATGGAAGATGTAAATCATGGCCCACTGATATGTAGCACCAACGTTTTTGAGACCAAAGGGCATGACTTAATAGTAGAAATTCCCCAAGGGGTGATGAAGGTAGTCTTGTGTTGATCCTTGGGAGCTAGTAATATTTTATTGTATCCCGAGAAACCATCCATGAGTGATAACATTTCATGGCCAGCAGTGAGATCAACTAGTTGGTCAATTCCGGTAGTGGGAAATCATCTTTGGGATAGGTGAGGTTGAGGTCATGGAAATCTGTGTAAATGTGGAGTCCCCCTATCACTTTCATGATAGGAATGATGTTAGAAATCCATTGGGGATAATCAATGGGTATGAAGGAAGATGAGAGAAGTTCTTGTCGAAGATCTTATTTGACCGTAAGAGTAATGCGAGGATGAATTTTCCATAGATTTTGTTTGATAGGTTTGGCATCAAGAATGGTCACGATATTGTGAACCATGATTTTAGGATTGATACCAGGCATATCAACATAGGACCAAGCAAATGTGTCACTATGGTCCCAAAGGAAAGAGGTGAAGGATTCCTATTCAGTAGCATCTAAAGATTGGATGATATTTAGAATGTGTGGGTCATCTTGAGTATTAATGTTGATTTCAATGGTCAATTCATTCAACATGGTTTGCATCTCGGAGGGTAATGACCGGTGAATATAAGAGTCCTCTGCACCAAGGTAGGTGAGGATGGACTCATCGTCCTGACATTGAATGACATTAATTGAACATGTATCATCATCGATCATGTCAAGATATAGGAATGGGAGAGAAGAGGGAGCCTCACCATCACATTGATAGGTCAGCAGTCCTAAGGAAATGGTGTTTACGAAAAAAAAATTAGGAGGTATAGATTTAGGATCTATGGACTCCGTGGGTGAGGATGGTAATGTGGGTGAATGAGAGGGGGAAGATTTCTCATCTTAAATAAGGTCGATGTGAACCTTCTTAGAAGATGGAGTGTCAAAACCAATGCCACTATGGTCATTGTGTTTACGAGAGGTATAGGAGATGACAGTGTGGTGGCCTTGTTCATAAAAACTGAAGCCAAATCCTTTCCATGCGCATTGGTGGAGGAAAGTGTGAGTGAAATGGCGTTAGTGAGGGAGTGTAGGTTGGTGGAAAATCGTTGGGTTTGGGATGGTGGTTCGGGTTTATAGGTGGCAATATAAATTACCCCATAGTTAGATTGGTGTGAAGGTGGGGAGGACCATAAGGGAAAATGTCACCAATGTGAATGTTATAATAGGGGTGCTGACATAGATTCTTGTATTCTTGTGGGGTGATAAAGGTATCAATATTGTATAGCCGTGTATTCCCCTAGAGTGAGGTGTTGAAATTTTTTTCTAATGGATCAGTAGTTGGTATGTGGGTGTGGGTATGGATGGCTCATTAGATGAAGGGAAAGCAGGGCACTAGTGGTAGAGGCTACAACCGCAGTAGGGATAGTGAGGTTAGATGCAATGAAGTAGTGGTAATTTTGGTGGATGGGATTATGGGTGGAGGTGAAGTGGTCTTTGTGGTAGATTCCTTGACCAAGACAACCACATCATTGGGTCAATCTAGAATGTTACAGGTCTTGAAAGGTGAGGGGTTGGAAAGGATGGTGTAATTATATCCCTCGTGTTCAAATTTGATGCATCGATGTAACATCGAAGGGACACAACCCATAACATGAAATCAAGGTCAGCTAAGCAACAAGTTACACTAGAACTCCCCTTTTAGGACATAGAAAAGTTTCGGGATGGCACAGGACCTACATGGACATGGAGAACAATATTACCCAATGTAGAGGTTATGGCATCATTGAAGGAACGTAACATAACAGGTTATTATACATGCAATTGGTAAGTATTTGCATTTAGGCATACACGTGGGAGGAGATGATGTTAATTCTAGCACCACCATAAATCATAATGTGTCATATGTGTATATTATTGATAAATACTGAGAGATGAAAAGAGTGGGGTCGTGGTTATCAAACTTGAAGGGAGTGATCTCTTCATCCGGAAAACTAAGGCGGCCACTTGGTGAGTGGGTGAAGGTATAGAGGAAGGTAAAGACCAAGTGAGAGAGGCTACGTGGTGAGGGGTAATAATGGAGGCTACGAGTGTGGGGTCATTTGGTAAGACTTCAATAGATTGAAGGACCTCCATGAGGGCTTGACAATGTGACTCCGAGGTCTAGATGAGGTTATATAAAGACATTTTGAGGGGGATTAGTGTAGTTGTTTTATCATTATATGATGTGTGACTCATCAAAAATTGGGTATGCGGGACCACAAATGATGACCTTGGGTGTGGGTTTGGATGGTGTATTGGGTATAGGGTTGGTTGATGGTCCAATTTCTTTCTCCTTGCCCTTGTCTTTACGAAGCGGGGGTGGAAATTTTGATCATGTTAATTTGAGGGGAGGTGGATGAAGAGGGTGTGTCATGGAAGGTATAGCGGCAAGAGGGACAAAACCCTAGTGGTGGGTATGACCCTTGTGAGATGAGTAGGGCACATTTACATTTGGGTGGTGGTTTGGCCAACTCTCTTATGCAAACCATGTTAATTTTGAATCTTGGGGATGGATCTAAGAGTTGTGGGGGTGGATATTTTGGTCACTGAGTAGGAAATGAGGGAAGATTTATGGAAATTGGTGAAGGTGAAATGGGGTCCTCATCAAGAAGATCATAATCATCAATTTTTTTCTTTCAGAGGACATAATTAGAAAAGAGTGCCCTTCAAATCCTTACAATTCTCTACATCTTGTCCCGACACAGGATGGTAGGTGAAAATTTTGGTTTCATCAAACCCTTTTGGTTTGGGTTTGAGTGGGTCGTAAGGTCTCGAAGTGGTAATGTGATGATAGAATTTTCAAGGAGGTTGGTTAGGATTTTGGCATGGGACCCCGCTAATGGATCACAATGGGAGGTGAATGTGGGTTTGGGTATAGGTGTGGCTGACTATGTAGGAAGAGTCTTTGCAAGAGGGGGAGTATGTTAGGCTACTAGTTTGGTGTGTGGTGTGGTCTTAGGTGTTGGTCATATTTTATTGGGTAGGGGCATGGTAGATGAACTAGAAATAGAAGGTGTGGTTGGTTTAACTACCTTATTAGAGGGTAGTGGATTCTTAGCTTTAGGTTACATCTTCTTGGGTAAAGGTGATACAGCACACGAGATGTAGAGGGAAAAGTGGATGGTGGAAGAGGGTGGGTTACCCATGGGGGTAACCGAGGAGTCTGCTGCAAAGGTAGGTAGTGTGGGTTGGGCGGGAGGCATGAGTGAAAGAGAAGGAAGTATCATGGGTAGTGAAGAATTTATTGATGATATTAGAGTTATGGGTGGTAAAAGGTTACTGGTGAGGGCGGAGGTTGTGTGGGGTGCTTGGGTATATTAGAGGTCTATGATGAGGAAATGGGTTTTTGCATTCTTGGTTTTGGTGGATGAGAGTTTCTTGACTTGGTCAAGGGGTGAGGTCCTGGATGGACATAAAGGGTGAAGGTGATAAGGGTGTGGTTGGTTATAAGATTCAGGAGATTGGCTCTTCCGTTTAGGGGGGTTTAAGTTTGGTGGAAGTGAGCTAAATCTAATTTGATGGGTGGGTGAGACATGAACCCTAAAAGTGATAGGTTTAGGCAAGGAGATGATAGGCATGTGGTTGGTAGATGCATGTTGGGTTATGGGAAGAGGTGTGAGTTGAGTCATGATGGTGTCGTGGGAGGTTTTGCGATAGTTGTAGTTGTTTCCAATTTGTTAATTCAAAATAGATATATAGTGGAGGTGTTAATGAGTGAAAACCGCATTGGGTTGAAATAGGAAGAGAAGATGCCCCCAAAGTAAGGCTCTATCTAAAGTGCAGAGATCGACTAAGCGTGAGAATGGTACTATTAAAAGTGGAGTGAGTGGACCAAGTGGCAATCCATATAAAATGTGTTTGAGATACAGGGAAATGGATAGCCCGTAATCAGGTAGGGTAAGAGATCCAAAAGTGATAGGTTTAGGCACCTAAATAGCCTTAATTAGCAAAAATTAAACAAAATACTAAGCACCATCAAGATAAGGATTAAACAAGGTTAGATACTAACATTCATCATATATCAAAACTTTGAAACTATGATGTTAAGCATCTAAATCCTCTATTCTCTAACAACAAATAAATGAATGGACCTAAGTAGGCTCCATGGCAATAAAAAATGGTTGTCTTTGGTATTCCAAGAACCTAGGAATGAGGGCTTGTCAAAGTTGGGCTACAAGACCCTTTTGACACCTCCCATATGACCTAAGCACTTAGGAAAGAGGCTTAACTCTCAAGATGATGAACTCTCAAGAAAACAAAAGGAAAGCTTTTAGTCTATTTTTGCTATATGCTTTGCATTTTTCTTCTCAAGAAGTTTAGGTGTAGGTATAAAGGTAGAAGGAGGGCTCCTTATATAGCCCAATGGATAAAGGAAACACTTCATCCCTTTGCATGTGGGATAAAGGTAAAACATGATTAGGAATGGATAAGGTTGCTTTATAAAAGGTAACCTTACTTTAGAAGGGTTTAATTTATGCTTAGCAAGTCATGGGAGTTGGGGGTGTTTTAATTAATCAAAGGTGATTAACTAATAGGTAGATGTAAGCTTATAGAAGCTAATTAGAGGAATATTAGTATGATTTAGGCTATTAGAAGGGGATTAAATCAATTAAATATTGATTTATTGGTTAAATGGAAGGGAAAGCTAATTAATTAATAATAATTAATTAGTCTAGATAGAAGGGTGATTAATTAATGGAAGGTCGTTAATTAGGATGTTTTGTTGGATAGGTGACTTAATTAATTAGCGTAGTGTAATTAATTAATGACGATAGAGAGAAAATGAGTGCTTTTGATGATATGTCGTCAATTTGCGAGAAGGAGATAATTAGCAATTTAAGTATTTAAATTGCTTGGGCGTAATTATGGGTGTCTACATTTTCCCCTCTTTGGGGTGGCGTAAGTGATGCCACTTCAAAGATAGTAGATGGAAGAAATTTTGAAGGGATAGAAGAAAAATTAGTAGGAAGGAGAGATGCCCCCTCGAGTGTCGATGGGGTGATGAAGGAAGACGATCGACGATCGAAAAAGGTGAGAGATAGATAGAAGAATGGGAAGGGGTAGGATGCCCCAGTAAGATGGAAGATTAGGGGTGAGAGGAAAGTGATGTAGAAGAAATATGGAGGAGGGGAGAGAAGAGCTTAGCCTCTAGCCATTGTGTATTGGAACAATTTTGATGTCATCATATTGCCATAAGAGCTACGTCATCGGTCCTTATGAAAAATATAAGCATACGAAAAGGTAGAATGACATGAAAATCCATACTACAAACAATTGTCCATTGCTGAAAATACCAACTCCATGCAACATACAACAATGCAATGCAATACGAGAAGGAAACAAGCTCATTTAACAAGGAAAACAAGTACGAAACACACTATCCAACCCAACAATGGTCAAGATAGTTGTACAAATGTTTTGTTATCAAGATGAAGAGATCCACATGTTCGTGATTGATGAAAAGGGTTAAAAATGATGCCTCGAGAAAGGATACATGCAAGGGGAAATGATAATGGACATTGGGTCCAAGTAAAAAGTGTTGTGTGCAATGAAACAACACTAGGAAACAAATGTGCCCTAGAGTACAGATGAAGCAAAAGCTAGCTTTGTGAATGGTTGTGAATCAGTGATCCATGAGTCGTATTAATGGGGAAGATGTGAAACAAACTAGTAGGATATGGAGAAAATACCATGCATGCAAGACACAAGTTTCAGCCATAATAAGCAAGTTACCATTTTTGTAGGTTTTTTTACTTTTTAGGATTTTGTGAAAAAATTTTGCCCTGTTTTTGGATTTTTTGATATATATATATATATATTTTTTGTTTTCTATTTTCTAAAATGTGGTGGACAGTAGAAGAAAATAGAAGAAATAGAATGAAGGGCCTAGGCACAACAAAAAGTGCCCTAGGTGGAAGAAAAAAGAAACAAGTGACAAATAATGTCCTTGTTTAGTGGAAAAATTAATAAAATAATTATTTTTGAAAAATAATTATTTACGAGAGTGTGAATAAGAAGAAAAATCACCTAGGAGCAATAAAATTTCCCTAGGGGAAGAAGAAAGGGTATTGGACAACAAAAAATGCCCCAATACGGTGAAAAATAAGAGAAAAATAATTATTTAATAAAAATAATTATTCACGGTGAACAGAGGAGAAAATGGCGGTCAAAATGAGCCTCAGGCCTTCATGGTGGTGAAAAACAAGTTGATATACCCCACCTAGGGGGGTAAATCACATGACCAATTCATTTTACCGAGCACTATTGAGATTTTACTGTGAGGCTCTGATAGTGATGAGGATGATGGTGATCACACAGGACCGATTGAGGTGAAAGACATGCGGTCGAGGGTACCAAAGTGGCATGCCGATGATGGCCCCTTTGTGAGTATCAAACCTTTCTTGTCAAATTTTTGTCATTAATGCCTAAAATTAGTAATTAGGGCTAGGGAGTCACATCGGTGTGCATGCATGCGCGTAGGTGAGGTGTCAAGTCAAGGGGTGCAAGCATCTTTTGGGGGCGCATGTGTGCATCATAAAAACACATGCATGCACACACATGCACATTCACACACACCCACACACATGCACACACACACACACACACACACATGTGCAGCACACACAGCACACACACAAAAAGGAGGTGCACACACAAAAATAAGGGTGCACACACACTTGGGGATACACACGTGCAAGCATGCATGGCACACAAATGATGGCATGCAAGTGACGAAAGAATGAGTGGCACATGCCCAAAAAAAGGGTGTGCAGGTGCATGAATGAGGGCAAGCACCCTAAGACACTCATGCACATGCACATGCCAAAAGGGAGGTGCACACACCTGAAAGGGTGTGTAGGCATCCAGGTAGTGGAGGATAGAGATAGAAAAATGCCAAAAAGATGACACTTAGAAGAAAATTTTAGGATTTTTGGGTTAACCCTAAAATGATAGATAGATTTTTAGAAGAAATGTTAGTAACTAATGAGTGGATTGATATTTTTTGAGAGAGATTTTCCGAGTGTTGCAGATGATGGGAGGAGCATCACTCCCTGGATTGCTGAGTTAGAGGGGAGCATGTCGGCGGTGAGACCGATGGGCTATGTCCATACTTCTCGAGGTGGTGGGGCTAGGCCCTGTGTCTCGGATGCCATCCATCACCTTGGACCATGGTTTCTTATACGCTAGCTGAGTGATGGCATAACGAGAGCCAAGTGTTTTAGACTACCTACTGGGGAGATGATCATGTGACCCTAGAGGATGTATGGTGGATTCTCACGTGTGCCGATCATGGGTACTTTGATTGAGTACAACTCTGATGTAGGGAAGATTAGAGCAGCTGCAGTGACCTTTTTGACATAGATGACATACCACATGATGGTATGACCATTGCTTTGCATGAGTGTATTTCTGACCCGACACTGCATCGGGGCCCCTTTACATCATGTCACTTATCAGTGGGTTTTTCTCACTGATAAGATGGGGACATCTTTCCGAGAGGATTATTACCATTAGTACATGGCATTTTAGTGGTGAGTGATATTGTTGGGGGCAGTGCATACTGGCCCACTTATACTGGGATTTACATTTGATCACTTACCATGGTCAGAAGACCATGGGGCCTAGCCTCATTGTTACAGATTTGGTCATGGGACCACATTGTGATCGGATGCCCTATGGGCACTTTGCATGTTTGAGACCCAGAGGAGCCATCTTACATGGCGTGGGTATCAGTAGGTGGTGATGTAGAGGCCACCTAGGAAGCTTATATAGACTGAGGTGAGAGTTTGATGAGCTGCAGAGATAGACATTATATGGAGACCTTATAGACATATCCAGTGGCCAGAGGATGCCATAGAGCTCAGTGTGTGCTAGTAGAGCACTTTATCCTTGGTAGTCATAGCTACATCATAGAGTTGTATAGAGTTGACAGTGTGCAGTGCAGTAGCTTGGCATAGTATAGGGGGTTCCACAGCCGATATATGGTATGCCCATAGAGACTCAGAGAGGCATACTATGGGGCCTCGCATACAGTGGCCCGAGCTAGGGTGAGTTTTTCACAGGTGGTCCCACAGGCATGGGACCCAGCATGACAGGTCAGGGACCTAGGTACGACAATAGATTATTTGACTTGGTATGCCACTATCTTACCCCAGATGTCTTACTATCCCAGAGGAGGCACAGGAAGCGAGTGCTGACCACCCATAGAGATTTGGCATGGTTTTCGAGAGAGAGAGAGAGAGAGTAGTAGGTCTGATCTAGAGGATCCATTTGATGGGATACCACATGATGAGCAGGGTGCCCCATAGGTATAGGGACCGAGGCCACAGGGTCAGGATAGGTACCAACATAGATTCCGAGAGCTAGGGTCCTAGAGAGTAGGCCTAGATCATCTAGAGTGCCACAAGGACTAGCCTTAGTGGCATCCCAGTGGCACAAATAGCCACCTTGTAGTATTATTATAGATAGGCCCTAGCCGAGAGAGAGATCGAGGCTAGAGAAGAGAGAGATGAGGCCCGAGGATGGTGTGTGATAGTGATAGCCGAGTGAGATCAGGCTCGGACCCAGATTGTGACTTTATTATTAGAGTGAGATCAGGCTCGGGCCCAGGCTGGCCCAGGAGGTGATAGTGTTTGTGCACTTCTAGATAGATTTGATAGATGGCCTCCCAGATGGCCCAGGTGATAGGTTTATACCAGTAGAGACATAGGCCCAGTTGCATCCTGTGATATTAGAGTGAGATAGGCTCAGGGCAGAGCATGTAGTGGGCCAGGCTGAGCTTGCCTGAGAGCTCAAGAGAGAGATAGCATCCTACTGATGCACAGAGGGTACAATGGTGACTGACTACCCAGACTCATAGAGATCTAGCCACAGCAGAGGGTAGGGCCTCCTATTACAGGTCCTTATATTTTGAGGTGGTTCCTCTGAGTGGCAAGCACCATCTTATAGTCAGTAGTCGAGTAGGGCACTAGATCGGAGAGGCCTCAGGCCTTAGTGGAGCAGCCATGACTAGAGAGAGAGCGGTGATGCTCATGCCATGCTACCTCCATGGGACAGGCCAGCTACTCCCTCAGAGGGCTCGAGTCAGCCCTGATGTTTTGTACTTCACATATGCCTCTTGATGAAGGCTATTCTTCCTTGATACATGTACCATTCTTTTGTATGCCTCAGATGAAGGATTTTATTTTTTATAGATGTATCACCTTTTGCATGCCTCGATGATGAAGGATTTTTTTGATATAGATGTATCACCTTTTGTATGCCTCGATGAAGGCATTTTTATGTATAGATTTTTGATGTATAGCATTTTTGATACATGCCTCTGATGAAGGATTTTTTGATGTATTGTCGTGATGTATATCCATTTTTGATATAGATATACCACACATGTATGATTTGGACATTTTTGACAGGACATATGTGTATATGAGATGGACATTTGTTTATTATTTCTCATGGATAGATAGTTGTGTTTATGATGCATTATGATTTGATTTGACATGTATATGTATCATGATCTTGTTGATGTATCACATGTGTTTTGATTTCTAGATGATTGATCTTGTAGAATATATCAAATGTGTTTGTTTTATGTGATGTGTGCCATACTTAGTGGATGGGATGATATGATGATAAGGGTGTGGGGGGATAGATTTTGATATTTGTGATCCCTCTTTCCCCCATTTGATGATATGATATGTGATGATTAGCTTAGCATTCATGTATGATGTATACTTAGATTTTTCTTGATATATGATGTATAGATGATGTTAGATGTGATGATATGATGGTAATGTGATGATGTGATAACAAAAAACAATGCACATGCAATAAACACAATCAAATGCTAACAAAGAACACAATGAATTAACATAATAATGCACCATGATTCACTAGCATGCAAAAACATACCTCAATATGCACAAGCAAGAATAAATCTAATCTAAGCAAGAAAAGATGAATTCTAACAAAAGTATGCCCAAGCAACAAACAACACAACAAAACTAAAACATGAAGCAACTATACAAAAAACAAGCAAAAAGCAAAGAAACAAGACAATGCAATGTAAGTAAATGTTTAAGTAAATGTTTTTATACAACAATGTGATTTTTTTATGCAACAATTTTCTATTGTTTTTTTTTTTTTGAAACAATTTTTATTTTTTTTTTTTTGAAACAATTTTCTATTGTTTTTGTGTTTTTGAAACAATTTTTATTGTTTTTTGTGTTTTGAAACAATTTTCTATTTTTTTTTTTTTTTTGGATATTTTGAATGTTTTTGTTTTTGAGAAACAATTTTCTATTGTTTTTGTGTTGTTTTTCTAATGGTTTTCTAGAGTTATGCATAGGTAACCAAGAAAGTGTGGATGCCCCCAGCGTTAGATGGGGAATATACAAGGGAAGAGGCCACACGCTGTATGAACAAGAAGGTGAAGTCGTTGAATTCCCCCAGCGTAAGATGGGGAATAGTGAAAGACCATGCCCCTCACTAGATGAATAAAAGAAGACAAAGCTGGATCAAGGCTTGATAGGATTGGGCTCATAGGGAATCTGAAGGTAGAACTAGGGCTAGGCCAAGTAAAAGTACCCTCCAGATGTAAGATGCTTGTGAACAATGAATCCTCCCAAGGTGCAAAACCGGTTTTCACCCAAGGACCTATCCAAAGTGCCACAATTGTGTGGTTTTCACTTGTGGATGACCTTTTTTTTTTTTTTTTTTTCTTTTTTTTTTGATTTTTTGTATTTTTGATCATTTTACCATGTTTTTTTTTTTTGCTTTTTGATTTTGTGCCATGTTTAAGCATAGAACCGCTTAAGATGCATGGTGTTCATGGGCTCATGGAGCTCATCACCATTGGGGTGAGCAAGTTTGTATGCCCTGTTCATACTTGGCTACATAATAACATAGGGTCCTAACCAATGTGGTTGAACTTTCCTTTCTTTTCTCGTTCGCTCTTGTGTTGAACTGATTCTCCTTCATGACTAAATCACCAACCTCAAACTGGTGAGGTATGATTCTCTTGTTGTAGTTTTTGGAGACTCTGTTTTGATACACTTTGAGGTGATTAAGAGTGTGAATGCACTTCTCATCTAGGAGCTCTAATTCAGCTAGTCTACTACCCGGTAATCCTCATCTTTATCCAAGATAGTCCCTAAGAGAGATTCTCAGGGAAGGAAGTTCAATTTCTAATGGGATGATAGATTCTGTCCCAAATACTAGAGAATATGGTGTCACACCCGTAGGAGTGTGAATGGAGGTTTGTAAGCCCAAAGAGCTGGGTGGATTTGCAAGTGCCAATTATGACCTGTTTTACTGACCATCTTCTCCATTATTCTCACCAAAGTCTTGTTTGTGGCTTGGCCTGTCCATTACCTTGGGGGTAATATGGTGTAGACCATTTTAACCTGATTTGGAACCATTGACAAAGACCTTTCACCATTTTGTTCTTGAATGACTTCCCATTATCCGTAATAATGGCTGCATAGGAATGCCATATCGACAAATGATATGATTCATGATAAATTTGGAAATCTGAGCTCCTGTTACATAGGTTAAGGGGACAACTTCCACCCACTTTGTAAAGTATTCAGTAGCCATGATGATGTGGGTATGACCATCTAGATGAGGTAGGGGTAAGTTTCCTATCAAGTCAAGTCCCCATTTAGAAAATGGCCATGGGGTAGTGATAGGTTGTAATGGTTGTGATGGAGCATGGATGAAGTTTCCATACTTTTGGAAAAGTACACACTTCCTGACATAATTACAACAATCGGTTTCCATGGTAGGCCAATAGTAGCCTACTCTTAACAATTTCTTGGCCAAAACCATTCCATTTGTATGTGCTCCACACACCCCTTCATGTACTTCTTTGATCACTTGGATCGACTCCGTCATATCAAGACAACGTAATAGATTCCCATCATAGCCATGATGATAAAGTGTACCTCCTAAAAGGGTGTAATGGGCTATTTGGTGAATCAAGATTTGTTTCTCGGAATGGGAGATATCGGGAGGGAACGTGTTGTCCTTGAGATAGGTAAAGATGGGCTCGTACCATGGGGAATTGGGACCAACAACATCACAAGCTAGACAAGATTCTGGCATGTCATATGCGAGGCTGGCGTAAGTTTTCTACAAAGAATGACATGTCATTATTCCTAGTGGAATATGAAGCATAGAACCCACTATCACCATAGCATCTACGATCTGATTTTGTGCTCTTGGAATTTGTTCAAATGTAATGTGCATGAAGTACTCCTTTAGAGTTTCTACCAATTTTTGTAAGGTATGAGCTTTTTCATCCTTAACCTTGTATTCATCATTAACTTGCTTGATAATTAACTGAGAATCACCACAACCTTGACATGATGAATGTTCCACTTGATAGTGAGCTTCATCCCTATGATAAGTGCCTCATACTCTGCTGATATTGTTTGTGTAAGGAAAACCCGGTGAAAATCCTGTGGTATAGGGTCGCCAGAAGGAGTAATGAGGACTACCCCACACTGAACCATGAAAAGTAAAGGACCCATCAAAGTGTATCTGCCACATGACAGATTCTTCAATGTATAGTAATGAGGCATCTGGCAGATCCAGATTTAAAGGTTTAGTGCCTTGCAAAGGTGCTTTTGCTAGTTGGTTAGTGAGTACTTGTCCTTTAACAACTTTTGATGTACAAATTCTATGTCAAACTCACTTAGTAGAATGATCCAATTAGCCATTCTACCTGTGAGGGCTGGTTTAGATAACAAGTACTTGAGTGGGTCAACTTTGGATATCAGCTTGGTTTTGGTATTCAATAGATAATGGTGAAGTTTTTGAAAAGTAAAAACAATAGCCAAGCAAGCTTTTTCAATTTGGGGATAGTTGAGCTCATAAGCGATGAGAGTGTGACTGAGATAATACACCACTTTTTCTTTGTGACCAAGGTCATATTGGGTGAGTAGCATGCACCAATAGAAAATTGTGTAGTAGAGATATAAAGCAAGAGTGGCTCCCAGGAGTTGGAGGCATGAGGATAGGTGGATTGGCCAAGTATTGTTTAAGAAAAGCAAAGGCTTGTTGTTTGCTCTGGTCCCCAGATGAAGGTGACATCCTTTTTAAGCAAGTGGGTGAATGAGTGGCACTTATCTGCAAGCTGGGAGATGAAGCGGTGAATAGCCTAGATTTTCCCCTGTAAGCTACGAGTTGCTTAATGTTCTTAGGTGGAGGCATTTTAGTAATAGCAGACACTTTAGTAGGGTCTACCTCAATTCCTCTTCTTGATATGATGAAGCCCAATAGTTTTCCTGATAGCATGCCGAATACACACTTCTTTGGGTTCAACCTGACCTTGTACTCTCGTAGGTGCTCAAAGATACGCCACAAAATGATAGGGTGATCTTCTCTTGTCTTAGAATTTTTGAGGATGTCATCCACATAGTCCTCCATGATATCATGAATCATATCATGAAAAATTACTGTCATTTCCCGCTGATAAGTAGCTCCTACATTTTTAAGGCCAAATGGCATTACTTGATATAGAAGGTACCCCAAGGAGTCGTGAAAGCCATTTTGTGTTGATCTTCATCAGCAATCTTGATTTGGTTGTATCCTGAAAATCCATCCATGAGAGATAGCATCTCATATCCTGTTATTGAATCCACAATCATGTCAATATTTGGTAGTGGAAAATCATCCTTAGGGAAAGCCTTATTAATGTCTCTAAAATCCATGCAAATTTTGATCCAACGATAGATTTTTTTAGATAGGGATGATGTTAGATATCCATTTAGAATAATCAATAGGATGGATGAATCCTGCCATGCAAGAAATCTTTCTAATTCTTCTTTAACCAATAAGGCTACCCTTGGGTGCATCTTTCTGAGCTTTTATTTAATAGGCTTAGCATCTACATGCACAACTAGGTTGTGCATGACTAAAGTTGGATCTAAGCCTGGCATGTCTTTGTAGGACCATGCAAACACATGTCTATAAACTCTCGTAGCAGCATAGTGAATGTCTTTTGTTCTCTTGCCGAGAGTGAAGCTCCCAATTTTACTATTTTTGGGTCCTCTTCTGTACCAATATTGACATCGATGGTTTCTCTACTAGTAATTTTGACAAGTCCTCCATATGCGTAGGATCGGGAGGAAGGTTGAGATCTTCATCCAAGGATGTCTCCATGAGATTTTCATCCTTGGCATGGTCACTTTCATTGTCCTTTGATTTTTGCACTTGTTTGTCGGCTAGTGCCTCAAAGAGGTTTTCACTATGTGACTTGGACTTTGATTTTTCCGAGGCTTTACGTTGGAACTTTTTCCCTCACTTTTTCTTAAGTTTTGCTGACCATGAAGCTCAGCCTCCTCACCAAAGTAAGGCGTAGGTATCCAAGTCAATATAGAAGCCCTTTTTGTGGTCTCAATGGGAATTGTATCCCTTATGCCCATGAACTCTATGATAGCTTTGTCATTCTCGAATAGATCTAGTGACATGTGACGTTGTTGGTCCCATTCAACAAGGGAAGGGTAAACAAGGTCAAGGGTTGGTTCCGTAGGGGTTATGGTTAGGAAAATGTTGTTCATGAATAGGTTTGTGGAGGCAAGATCCTCATATTGGCTATAATGGGAATCCATATCATTTGTCTAGATAGTTAGAGCTATCCTCACGTTCAGAACAAGTAGCATCTTGATCATTGGGGTGTGCTCCATAAGGGTGAATCCAATGTCGTATCTTTCTATTTTAAAATGTGGAAGAGGCATTGGTTCTCTCTGTCCTTGTTCATTTCTTCCACATCCTAGGCCCTTGTAGCCCATGGAGTACATCATTTTACTAGATTTCTCGTATTCAGGGGTTTGATAATAGGTTGGTTGAGTATCCTCTGGGACCCAAGTTGTAGGTGGATCTAACAATTTTTCCTTAGCCAACAAGCCTCCAGGTAAGAATGACCCAATAGTGTGTTCATTTCTAGGTCTTCTGAAGTGATAGTTGGGTCGACCTCTAGTCTTGGGTGATAATGAGAGGTCTGAAACCAAGAGGGCTTGTTGCACATTATATTCTCCATAGCCATATTCAAGGATTTTCATCTCCCATGAATCAAAAGGAGAGGTTGATGTAGATGCACCATGGGTGCAAGAACTGAGAGAATCTAAATCTATCGAGATTCCATGGCCTCAGATTGGAGAGGGACAACTATATCGGTGGAGGGACATGCATATGTGCCCTTACGTGCAAAAGCTATTGAGAGCTCTACAGTGAGCGAAGGGCTCTGAATCTCCTTGTATTGTAATGGTGTGTCCCTCATGCTTCAATTTAATGCATTGATGGAACGTCGATGGCATGACCTGCATGGCATGAATCCATGGTTGGCCTAGAAGCATATTATATGGAAGTTCCAAGTCTAGGACATGAAACTTTTGATGGCAAGTGGGACCCACCTCCATGGGCAACGTGATTGTGCCCTGCCATTGACTCCCTTTCCACGTTGTCGTAAGTGGTGATAGTGATGATATTTGATTCAAGATCTACCTCAGTATGTCCCAGTTGTTTAACCAACTTTAGTGTGTAGATGTTCAACCCTGATCCATTATCCACAAGCACTCATTTGATCTTCCTGTGGGTAACAACTACCTCAATATACAAAGGAAGATTATGTGTTGGATTTTAGTAGGGATCTCCCTATGGTTGAAGGAAATATGTTCATTTGGTATGATGTTTGCCACTATGGCTTGAAGATGTGTAGGATCGACCTCTAATGGCACTCCCGACCCTGAAGAGTTTGGTATAGAATGTCTTTGTGTACATTGGATATCTTAAGAAGATCTAAGATCAAAATCTTAGCAGACGTCTTCTCAAGTTGCTCTAAGAGGTTGTATTTACCATTTTGTGGGGTTGATGGAGAAGGTTCCGGAATCACGAGGTGGGCACACCTTGTTACCGTGGCACAATCCTTTCCCTTGATTTGGATGGTATTGACATGGTCAGTAGGAGAGTGAATACATCCAATAAGTGAATCATAATGATTGTTGTCTTTTTTGGTGTATAAGTAATTCGCTGCTTTATAACCTTGGGATGACTCTCCCGATCCGGCTTTGACTTTTCTGATTTATCATGATTGGGGAATGGCTCTTTATATATCCCCATTTTTCATTGGGTGTCTGAGTTTTTCCTGGGTTGTCCACCTCTATCTCCCCATTGTTGATGAGGTCTTGGATATAATGATGAAGGCATAGACATTTTTCTATCTTATGTCCTTTGACATGATGCATTTCACAATATTCATGCTCCTTGTACCATGAAGGTTTTGGAGCATTGTCATCAAATGGTTGTGTCGTAGGATATGTCATCATGTGAGCCACATCAATTGTTTTAGTATAACCGACAAAGGTTCATTAAGAGAGGTGAACATTCTTCATTTTGGTGGTGGTTGAATTGGTCCTTTGGTTAGTTTAAAAGGTTGACCGGTTTGGACCATTTGTACACATTTGGAATCAGTGATCCCATCTCCCACCACATTTTTGTTTTTGTTAAAAACCTTTGGCTTCTCCGTGGGTTTAACATTTTGATTATCTCTAGATTGGGACTTGAGAGTTCCTTTTGCAATGAGAGATTTCTCTATTTGAACCCCCTTTTTGATGACCTCCTCAAAAGTGTGAACACAATGCATTTGGAGGTGGAAAGCTATATCGGATTGAGGTTGGGTACAAAAATACTAACCAGCTATTTTTTAGGGAAAGCAAGGGAAGTGGCTAGCTATCCCTCTCCACCATTGGAGGAAGCTGGTGAAAGTCTCATTAGGGCATTGTTTGGCACCACATAAATCTACCATGGTGACATCACTCTCTATGTTGTATGAGAAGTGACACACAAACCTTTCTGCCAATTCTAGCCAAGTGAAAATTGATCCCCGAGGTAAACGTGTAAACCACTCCAAGGCTTGACCTCCTAGACTCTTGGGAAAAAGTCTTATGAGATAATTGTCACTATAGGACACCTCTTGACATGCCATATAGAAATATTTGACATGATCCTGTGGATCTCCTTTCCCTTTATATTTGTCAAATTTTGGCATATCAAATTTCTTAGGAAAGGGTTGAAGGGTCATAGTCTTGTCAAAAGGATAGGGACATAATTCTTCATATTGATACTTTCTAATGCTCCCTATATTTCTCTCTTGAAGGCTTGTGAGTGTTACTTTCATAGACTATACCTCTTGTGTGAGAAATTGTTCTCTAGTGGGAGAAGGGGATATATACTCGATGATACCCCATATCATCTTCTTCTTGATTTTCTCTATGGAATTCATTGATCTTAACCTTAGGCCTTGACTTTTGAACATTTTTTTCTTGCTTCCTTTTGTACATGAGAGGTTAGAAAAGCTAATTTTTGGCTTAGGCTACTAATCTATTGTTGAATTGTGGTTTCTTCTTCTAAAGGTTCCTCCTCTTCCTCGTTTTGTGGAGGTTCTTCACCATTCTCATGTCCCATCATGTTTTTACATGGCACTTTGATAAAGGGTATTCTATGTCCCACTATCTTATTATTTCCTGCGTTGGAGGTAGAAGCATGTCCATGCATCAAAATATCCTCCATGTTGATAAGGGGTCATTCTTCCTCATTAGCATTATTGCAGGTGGGATTGTTTCACTTTTAGTGGGCATTTTGGCCCCTAATTCTATGACCCGTGCTAGCACTCTATCCTTATTTCTGAAAAGAAACTCATCTAATAAAGTGGGGTCAAAGTCAAATTCTACGTGTGGGGATTCCAATTCATTACCACTATGATCGACCATATCTTCTATCTCTTTTTCCACAAAAAAAGAGGCCCTAGATCATGTCCAATGAAAGGGTTTGACCCTTGTTCTGTTTGAGGCTTCCCAAGCTTGTGCTTGTTGTTCCTCGTATGTTTGTTTCTTGAGTCCTAATCATGTTTTGGGAGCCATGATTTGTGATAGTTTCACTAAGGTAAGTTGTAAATGTGTTCAAAACTTTGTGACCACACCTAAGTGAAATGCAAGATAAATTGTCAAGAATATGAATGAATAACAATGTGAGAATACCAATGTGATAGAGTGATAAATCACCAGTGACACAAATGTTTGGTATCTAAGCCTATCAAATGAAGTACTTCCTAGACTACGTCTCAAAAAGTAGTTTAGTGTCGCAAGATAATTAACAAGATGTTCTCACTTATGCCAAGTTCAAGAGAATGAACAAGACGTAAGTAAATACAAAAAGTTAATGTGACCTCCTAACAAGATATACTAAAAGTGAGTTCAAATTTGATTAAGACCTATATCCCAAAAAGTGCTAGTTACAATTCATGAGTGACACAACAATATCACCAAGATATGTTAACCAAACTTTGTGAGAAAGTAAGGTATTGATATCAAGATGCTATTGATATAACACGCACAAGTGGTAACATGTAGCACTCTTCAAAATCGAGGTAATAATAGAATCAAACCAAAAGCTCAAAGTATAGCTAGGAATAGTTAAAATGTGTGCATAGTGTAACCTTACAATATAGATATTTAGGTCAAGTTTACAAGAAACAAGACGTAAATATCAAAATTGTAGTGATACGATACAAACAAGGTAACCCTTCTAAGGAAGTTCAAGATGATGAACCATGCCTAACTACAATGATGATCTTGACATGGGTATCAAGATCACAATGGCCACCAATGATATGAATATGTCTCCACACACTTTAGACATTTAACTTACCCAACCGCAAACATGGATGGGCGTAAATAAAAAAAAAGTGGTAGAAACAATCGATTGGTAACACAGAGGTAGTCACCCTTCTTTTGATCAACAAAGTGTCAAAAGAATGTGAAGGAAGTAAATCAAAAATGGGGATGAAAAATGTTGGCTTCACTTTGGGTAGAAGTTTCCCAGCCTTAAGGCAAGTGAAAAAAACTAAGAAAGTAACATGTCACACGTTTCGTGATGAAAAGATGGCTCACAACTCAACACTATTTTAGAATGGTCAAAGTGGGCTCCTGGCCAAAGTATATTTTCCTAGGTGGTTCTCTCATCCTAGGTGTTACAAAATTATCCATGAGTGGGGTGATTTACCCAAATAGTCCCGACTATCTTGGGAGTATCTCAAACTTTTCCCCCTTCAAGCATAGTGGGTAGTAAATGCATCCATCGTGTACTTAAAAGGGTCACATAGGGACAACTTGTAATGCTATCTCACAAAGGAATCACTAGTCAGGTAGGTAGTGTGGAGCACTTCCCGTTTCATCCACAAGGTTCCCTCTTGCGTGGACTACTTTGGGGTTCTGGAACCACCCCCATTGTTGTAGCTTAAGGTGTTATGCCAAAGGGGTTATGTTCTAGTTGAGTGGAGAGGGACGTACCCTTTTCCGAAACCTGCAATTCAGTGTTTTGAATATGTTGTTCTTTTTATCTTGTTTAATTAGGTGTGGTTTTCTTGAACACCTTTTGGCAACCTGTATAACAACTGTATTAGTAGTTTTTGACTTTGTTTTGATTCCTCCTTTCTTTGACAAGTGTGGTGTTTTGGTCTGTATGATGATTTTTAGTAGTTTTCCATCAAAAGAGTAAAACACCATTTCTGATTCTCTAGATCATCCAAGGATGCAAGAGAAGAGCATACGTGATGTTTCCAAAATCCAAAAAGATATCAAATGGAAAAACACTTTAATTCAAACACACCAAGTTAACCAATTCCAATTCAAATATTCCTAACAACCTCAAAGCATCAAAAGGACCTAAGAATCATTTTGATTCCCAAGATCACCCCAAGGGATGTGAGGGAAGAGCATACATGATCTTATTCCTATAAGTAAACATGAAAAGTTTATCTAATCAAGTAAAAGCATGTAAAAACATCCTACAAAAATGAGTATGTGATTAGATAAAACCTACAAGAATGTTAGCACCTCAACACATTAATTTCAAGAAAACAAAAAGACACTGCCCCTATTTTGGCATCTACATGCGGGTTAGGGTGGATACGCCACTCTGTGTGTTTTTTTGATTTATAGTGCACCTATGCCACCGAGAGGTGTGTGTGCCACCAAAAAATGATGTGTGCACCACTCTGTGTGTTTCTGGCTTACCATGTGTACCTATGCCACCCGAGAGGTGTGTGCACCAAAAGCATATGTGCTACCTTTGATAAAAATAGGCTAAATTTTCACAAAGCACTTGTGTGTGTGTGCCACTAGAAAATCATGTGTGCCACCACTTTGTAAAAAATAGTCTCGATTCGACGAAAATGCTTGCGCCACCGAAATGTGTCTATGCCACTAAAACAACATGTGTGTGCTTGGGTTAGGGTGTACACACTGATCGATAGGTTTTGAATTGTAGTGAAGGTACAAGTGAAAAAATGTTTTGTGCCCGAGTTAGTGCATCTACGTTTGGTTAGGGTATGTGTGTTGGGGTTAGTGCGTATGTATGTGCGAGGGGTCGATAAACAAGAGAATCAGTTTGACGGTGTGCACCTACACCACTGAGAGGTACCTACATGCCACCCAAAAATGTACTGCGCTCCGATAGTGTGTGCTGCGCACCACCCCTATAACCAAAATATGGAAAAAAACACAAGAAAGCTCACAATACTTCAAATTTTGGCAAGTTAGTTTAAAAATGGCAACAACCCATTAAAATGATGGCTATGAACAAGAACTTACACATATAAAATTAGCAAAAATTCCAAGAAAATGGACATTAATTACTACATGTGCATATCAAAAGTTAGCCAAAACAATGAAATTTAAACTAAAATGCCAAGGGACTAGGTCCCACCAGGTGTGCCAAATGTGTGCATGAGTTGTTTTTAAACTAATGCTAATATAAGTAAAGACTAACACCTAAATAGCCTTAATTAGCAAAAATTAAACAACATACTAAGCACCATCAAGATAAGAATTAAACAAGGTTAGATACTAACATTCATCATATTCAAAACTTTGAAACTAACAATGTTAAGTATCTAAATCCTCTATTCTCTAACAACAAATAAATGAATGGACCTAAGTAGGCTCCATGGCAATAAAAAATGGTTGTCTTTGGTATTCCAAGAACCTAGGAATGAGGGCTTGTCAAAGTTGGGCTACAAGACCCTTTTGACACCTCCCATATGACCTAAGCACTTAGGAAAGAGGCTTAACTCTCAAGATGATGAACTCTCAAGAAAACAAAAGGAAAGCTTTTAGTCTATTTTGCTATATGCTTTGCATTTGTCTTCTCAAGAAGTTTAGGTGTAGGTATAAAGGTAGAAGGAGGGCTCCTTATATAGCCCAATGGATAAAGGAAACACTTCATCCCTTTGCATGTGGGATAAAGGTAAAACAGATTAGGAATGGATAAGGTTGCTTTATAAAAGGTAACCTTACTTTAGAAGGGTTTAATTTATGCTTAGCAAGTCATGGGAGTTGGGGGGGTCTTTAATTAATCAAAGGTGATTAACTAATAGGTAGATGTAAGCTTATATAAGCTAATTAGAGGAATATTAGTATGATTTAGGCTATTAGAAGGGGATTAAATCAATTAAATATTGATTTATTGGTTAAATGAAGGGGAAAGCTAATTAATTAATAATAATTAATTAGTCTAGATAGAAGGGGTGATTAATTAATGAAAGGTTGTTAATCAGGTTGTTCATTGGATAGGTGACTTAATTAATTAGCGTAGTGTAATTAATTATTTATATGTAGCGTTTTTGAGAGGAATATGAGGTAATTGGGAAGCCACTTTGGTGCACCATTGAAACTAGTGTGGACCTCACAGAAAGTGATATCATTGTTTGAGGTATCACCCACTTGGCTAGAAGATGGAGCATGATTAGGGAATGGATTCTTGAAGATGTGTAGGATTTGGTTAGCAAGTGCATTTGGGCTATCCAAGACCAAGTTTCCATTCTCTATCATTTCTTGAACCATATTTTTGAAGGTAATGCAGTTATTTTCATTGTGACCTTTGACCCGATGATAGTTACAAAAGTTTTGTTCCTTATACCATGTAGGCATGGGTCACTCAGGGTTGAAACTAGTATGTGGTTTTATAGGTGGAAGGGTAATGGCACCAGCCTTAACAAGCTTTTCCAAAATGGAAGAATAAGATTCTCCTAGGGAAGTGTACTTTCATTGTTCTCGTTTGAACTAGAAAGCTTAGACAAGAGAGAGATTAGAAGGGGGTTTGGATGGGTTTGATTGATGAGGGGGACCGAATTTGAGAATTATGGAATTAGAATACACTTTGGAATTTGAATAGTTGTTTGAGTTTTTGAAGATGAAGAAGTATCATTTTATTTGAACGTGATGTTCTTGTTACGAAGTTGAATCTTCTTTTCTTCGATAGCACAAATTTCTAATTTTGTGCCATGGTGAATGCCTCGTCAAAAGTGTGAAAATTTTACACCTATAGGGTTGGTGAGATGTGTCTAGAACATGCCCGATTAAATAGTTCTATAAGTTTAGTTTGTGGTAATTAGAATGTGAGTTGGTTAATGAGGTTGCTCCAGCGAGCAATGAAGTTAGTGATAAACTAATCGTCATATTGTCGTATGGAATCAAGATCAGTCATGGTAAACTTCTTAACAACATTAATGGAGAAGTGATCTAAGAAGGCTTGGGCCACTTGATTGAAAGAGTAAATGGAGTGTCTTGGTAGTCTAATGTACCAGTCTAATGTAGATCCTGTTAGGGAAATTGGGAAAGTCCTCAAAAGTAAAGTGTCATCGTGGGCAAATAGGTAACAACCATATTTAAAGGACTGTAAATGTTGCTACGGATCTTCTTTGTTATTAAAGTGGTTAAATTTTGGCATCTCCTAATGTACATGGTATGGTATAATGGGAATAGATGGGTGAATAGGCTCATTACAAATTTCATCATAGGTGAGGGAATTGCATGAGATGGAAACCGATGCTTCTAGTGTTTACATCTTTTCCATCATCAACTTGATGAGGTCGTTGGTAGGTTGTGATGGGGGGACACCTCTGTGGCATAAGGAGGTGGATATTGAACCTGATAGGGAGGTTGAGAATAAGGAACCGACATGGAAGGAACATATCTAGAATGGGTGACAGACGAGATAGGGGTTGTTGATAGTAGGTGTATGTAGGTGGGATGGTTGTCGTGACTTTGGTAGCGATTGGGGGTAGTGTTTGTGGGATGGAGAGGATGATATTTTGGAATGGAGTAGGGGTCACCGACACCATGGGAGGTTGTGTTGCAATGGGTATTTGTGAGATAATGGGTGTGGATTATGCTATGGTCTAGGTGGTGGACGAGGGGACAACAAATATGATAGGCACGAGGGAAACTGTTGATATAGACGTCATGGCGGGTATGGGTCCTAGATATGAAACTAACAGGTGAAGTAGGTGAGGGAAATGCCACATTATTAGTGGTGATGCAACAACAAGAATAAGGGTAGGAGAGATTGATACAAGCATGTCATATATCAACCCGACTGCAGGAGGAATCTCTGGGTGGAAGACTCGGGAAAGGTAGAACTATAAGGCTGTGGGATTCTGATCAAGGAGTTGTGAAAAATCTTCATCATTAGTAGTAATGGTGGTAGGTAAGGTTAGATCCATGGGTGATAGGATGGAAGGTAGTGAGGGACTAGGTGGGAGTGGTTGATGACTAGCGTGGAATATGAGGGTGTTAGTCTGGCTGCGAGTCAGCACCATGTGAACAAGTGTTGACCTGGTAAGATTGTATTCTATAGATGACACAAAAAATAGTAAAAACAGAGAATAATGAGACCCGAGAGGTGAATCTGGTCATTGTCCAAATTTTGAAAAATTAAACACAAGCAACTAATGACGGTCATGTTGATCGGTGATGGTTATGGGAAAACTGATGATGGTCAGGATGACTGATGACGGTTGGGACAACACCGATGATAGTTTCTAAAACTAATAACAAGCACTATGGAAGAAACGAGTCTAAAAAAATGAAGTGAGAATGTTGGATTTGTATTGTTGAAACTATTTATGACAGTAAATATCAATAGAGGAGAAATATCATGATGCCCTGAGGGCCCGAAACAGAACAGAAGTAGTGATGAAAGTTGTTGTAGGTGAAGTAACTAGAAAGCTAGAAGTTGACACTGGTTAGGGTTTAACTAGCGATAGTCGAGATGTGAACCAGTTGATGGTCACCTGGATTGATGTCGGAGACTATGAAATTAGAAAAAAATGAAGAAAATTGGTTTTGTGAATTAAATTAAGTGAAGAATCAAACTCGTAATCCCGAGAATCGAAGATGAGGCCCTGACACACTTAAAAAATTTAGAATACTCCAACGGTGGAGTGTGTAAGGAAAAATAAAAATGGGAATGCATAGTCTCACACCTCAAAACACAAGCCAAGAAGAATGCTAATAAAAAGTGTGATCCTAACAGTGATTTTCTTATGTTTGTTTATCGTATGCTATTTAGGACTAACTGTGTGTATTTAGAACAATTTTTTTTTGCTAGGAAGGTATCCTACGAAGAAGGATATCTAAAAGGAGAGGTTTCAGGTATGTTATTGTGGTGATGGGCTGTCCTCTGAGATGATGACTTAACAAAGGAAACACAATGCGGAGTACCTACCAAACAGATCGTGTGATCACTTACAGATGTTCCCAAGTAAGATTTTGTTTAAGAAAGTTGTGTAGATTTGATATTGTGCAATTTTGGTAAGATAAAAAGAGAGAGAAAAATGTGATTTCTATGATTCTCTTTGTCAACCATCAGCTGGGCATGACTTCCACCTATAGGTTTCCCTCATTTTTAATGTGAGCTAATAATAAAATAAATCATAATATAACACAAGTATTTTAAACCCAAATCGAAGTGTGATATTTGATGTAGTAAGATATGAACATGAAGAGGGATGCTCTTCCACTAATGTAATGCAAAAGAAAAGAAGATGTGTTCTTTTTAAAGCACCAAAAACATGATTGTTTTTAGGCAATAGAAAGATGTAAACCGATTCCAAAGAAGAAAAATTAATGTGGAAACTTTTCAAAGGGAAAAAAACACACAACTTTCACCTAGGAATTTATAAATGCAAAAGAACCCCTGATGGGTCCCATCGGGCTTGCCAAAATGTTTCACCATTTTCTTTACCTTTTGAAATGACAAAATAGATAGGGGTAAGGGCTAAGGAGGAATATCTGTTAAATGTTGGTCGTTTGATGGTTGTTGTGCGCGTTCTAAATTCTTGATCCACAACTAAATGTGATAGCTTCCTTTTGGCTAGGAGGAACTACCTGTAATAGAAAACAAGACCAAAAAAAGATAGTTAAATGATATATGACAGTGGACTGCCTAGTGTATGCTAGTTCTAGGAAGTGTGATACTTCCTAGATGACTATCAATCCACTGTTTAAAACAAGTTAATGTGAGAAATAAACAAGGTCCTACTATAGTTGATATGATTTAGGTATCTCATTCAAATACAATAAGCAAATCCAATCACAACAGGCTAGGCTATAGTTGGATTTGAGAGGTGAGGTATCTATCAAGGTACTAGGACTAGTCAGGGTCAGATTCTGGGTTATTTAGGTCAACTGGTAAGGTGATTGTTGGGTCTATTCTTGGTCAAGGTGTAAAACACAGAGACCAATGTCAGCTAAATGTGATCGATGCCGATTTAGGTAGAACCGATGATGGTTGTGGATAACCGGCATCGGTATGGTCGAGGTAAAAGAAAATCAAAATAGGTTAAATGGTAGGGGTGATATGAGGTCAAATAAAGTATGGGCGAGTGAATGAGGAGGTCTCAGTAAAGATCTTAGGTATGGTCGGAAGTATACAACAAGAAAGAATAGGTGATTTGATGATATATGTGAAGATATTTTTGAGTTCACAGAAATTGGTTGATGAAGTAATAAGCATGCAAAGAATAGATTAATAACAGAGTAATAAAGATTATGAACATAAATAAACCATATCTTGGTTAGGTCCATACTTATTGTGTTAAGGATATGATAGCTAAGTGGTGGAGGTAGTTTATTAGAGAATATGTGATGTATCACCATAGTGGTTCTTTCTTGGAGTTCTCCCGTGAATGTAATGGCTCTCTTATTGGTCTTGGTGATGGCTATGAATGTATGGATGCGTAAAATGATGCTCATTTTTCTTGGATGTAGCTTTGGTATCCTTCCTTTCTCTCATAAGTGTGCCAACCTTGAAATAAGGTTACTAAATGGAATAAAAGGTAACCGATAATGGTTCTAGGTTGACCGACGTCGGTTCAGGGGTGACCGACATTGGTTAGGGAAGGATTCCCTAGGTTTACGAAAATGGGAAGATCATGGCAATGATTTCTGCCCAATCTCTCTATTCATTTGAGAAAGAGTGGGAGTTACCTTTTTCATGCGGGAATGTGGTTAGAGGGGATGTAGGATTTGATTTTTAGGGTTAGTTAGGTCTTACTTAGTTATGAAAACATACTAAGAATAGACTTAGGGTGAGGTGGCTAGGTGAGGTGGTTAGGTGAGGTGGGAATTACCTTAATTAGGATAATTAAATAATAAATATTGTGAGGACATGGATTAATTTAATTAAATTAATATTAGTATGGGGTGTAAGGGGCCATCGTTAGGTGAGTGTTTTCAAGTTGATTATATACAAAGGCTCAAGGAGTGTGTGACCCAATTTTGGTGTCCACAACCTCCTCTACTCATGGATGTTCATGTACTACCACCCATCTTCTTTAGCCTGATCTCATCCCACCTTGATACCACTCTACTATCGATAGTCCCTGTGGGTGAAATCACTATGCACTCATATTCCTAGAAGTGCAATAAGAATGTACAAAATATGTCATACCATTGCATCTAATGATAATCTCATAGATCCCTATATAGCTACACCGAATATACATGCGCCCATGCAAAACAAACACTCTCCTCAACAATATCATGCAAAACCCCATCGGTGCTTAGAGAAATCAACCACCCTATGAGTTAGGAAGTGCATAGAATCCAATGGCCTCCATCATCAGTACTACCAAATGAGTCTCTTGTGGATGCGAAACATACATAGCTCCATACACAAGGCTGGCACTATGCTCAATCAAGTCACCTACTACCTCTCCCATCACCGCAACCATCGATCAATCACCGCATTTGACGCAATATGATATACAAGATCTCCCACAATTGGTATCCACATAATCCCGTATACATCCTCCAATGTGATAGTCATCTCACCGGTGGGTAGATGTAAGGTATTGGTTATTGCATCCCATCTATCGATGAGAGTGACCATAAGACTATGATCTCACATGATACGCCTATATCACCTGATGGCGATCAGTCCAACATATCACATATGAGTCCACTCATCCTTCATGATGTTGGGTCACATCCACACCAATAATGGTGGAACCCTATTCCACATCGTCAATCGGTGATGTTCCTGCATCCATACGATTAACAATGTCAAGTACTTACCTACTTTACTCATTTCATCACCCCTACCTACCCCCATCCCACACCGACATTTCTCTACCTACATATTCATTTCCTAACTATTTAACTAACATATATTCTATTTTATCTAGCCTAAACAATTCCCCATGTTCTATTTCATCACCATCCATCCTTTACTATTTGAACTAATTTTCACCTAAACACACATCTATTCTTGCCTACATCAACCCCCCTACCAATCTTCTATATTTTTCTACCCCATTACCTACTTACCTACCCTATCGTTTAATCTTCCAACCTTACCTAACTTTTCTACTATTTTATTTCCTTTTTTGGGCCTAGTCATTTTTCAAACCGACCAACACCGGTCACCTTAACCAATACCAGTCATCCATTCTACCCATCGACATCGACCTAACCGACCGACATCACCATCAAGCTTACATGCGTTGGTTCTTGGTTCATCTCCAAATCCAAACCCCCATGCCCCAACTTTTCAAAAAACTTAAAATACACCCTATAATCTACCCAAATCCTACCCCAACCCTACCCATATTCATTTTCTAGCCTAGTTACTCTACATTTCTCCCTCCCAGTACCCAATTTTATCCATTTTTACCCAAAATTCAAATTTCAAATTAAAACCCCATTTCTTCATTTTTACCTTACATTTTACACAAAAACAAACAATCTAGATTGAATCCTACCTCAACATAGCACCACCTCCTCGGTGGCACCATGGTCTCTAAACTAGTGGACCTCTAGCCCCTTTTCTTGCCTCCACCATGCCTGAATCAAATTGTCAGCCCTCTAGCCAATCACAATGATCCAATCGATCTCGTGGGTCCACTCACAAACACTCCAACTTTTTTTGGATTATAACTCTGTCAATTTCACCATGTTAAACCACCAAAATCCTCTTTGCTTGTCATTTTCCACAAATAGCTAACAAAAAAATGGATCTATAAAATATAGTTTTTACCTTTTTATCCCAAATATGACTTAACCGACATCATTTTATCTTGACTAGTATCGGTCACATGCCCTAGTGCACTATGGTCAGTTTACCTTGACCGTGGTTGGTTCCCCTCAACCGGTATCGGTTAGCCTATTTAAACCTAATATACCCCTTATCATGACATTTGATTTCCCAAAACCCTTTTCATCTTACCCAAATCCACACCTAGCCTTACAACTCAACCTAATGACCTTATTACCTATGACCCAACCTCCCAATCAGTTGGGGCATGTTTTTCCCCTAACATGGCCTTACCTATGCCCACACCTAAATTACCCAACCCAACCCCAACCATTGTGACACTCAAATTCACTTACTTGATATACCTTGCGATGACACTACTCATGTTGTTTAGCCTAATGACCTTACCTTTCCTAATGTCATGATTTTTATCCTAACCATACCTTTGGTGACTGGAACAAACCTATTTCCTCTTCTTGCCCCTTACCTGGTTGTGTTTCAAGACTATATCCTATACCTTGGATACCTGAACCACTTCAAACTTGTTTGGATAAACCTATCGACCTTTTGATGAAGTGGAGTTTTTAATCTCTACACACCTGTACCATATCACATTTTATACATGTGCATACATTAGACTTAACCTACCTATTACTCATACCAAATTCACCCTTACCTAAAACCCACCTACCCTTGTTTTCATCACTTAAACATTTATCAAACCACTCACTGATTCCATATATCACCTCATAAGTTCTTGGTTCGAGGGGTATCACCTTCACCATACTTGGGGAAACCTAATCTTCACTCATACCCGAGACAACGACTTCCTATTTTTGTCAAGCATTGCTTATCAATACAAAATTCGTGACAAATAGGGGAAAATGTAGACACCCAAAAAGTGTCACAACCCACAAAGTCTTGAGCTTCACAACGAATTACCAACCCCTTCTACACATTACTATTAATTTACTTAGCCACTAATTAAATTAATCCTAACACCATGACCCCTCCCCACATCATCAATTAATTTAATTAATTCCACGTCACATTTACAACTCACCATACCATTTCATGTGGCCACGTCAACCCTCCACCTCACCCTAAGACCTATTCAAGCCTATTACTCGACAATAGACCTATTCCATACTTATCCTAACTATCTAATACCCTTTCCAACCCTAGATAATCAAGTCCTATCATTCCTATAACTAATTTCAGGCTCTAATTTATGCCATTCAACACTCCAAACCCAAAATAAGCTAAAAAAATCCAAATCTGGGAAGATCTACCAATTTTTTGTAAAATGACTAATTCACCCTAACCAATGTTGGTTTATCCTCGGTTGACATCAGTTACCTAAACCACCATCATTTCCTTTATATACAATTTTATAACTCTTTAAAACAGTTGTTTATTTAGTTATTAGAGCCTTATTGCATTCAATCTCGAATCTTCAAAGCCCTCCTACATCTAGATGACAAACACACATAATCACGGTCTGCAGCAAGACAAGAAGTTGGTTCTCCTTCCAAAGAATTGGAATACTCACAAGAGCACATAGGTTGTACTTCCACGACACTAGACTCAAGCACCTCTTCCGAAATCAACCATCTCATCTCATAGGATCTACAAAATACCAAGTACTATGATTTTAATCATTTGTGTTTATCCCATTGTAGATCTCTTGCTTCTTTCAGTATTTTATTTCTTTTGTTACGTACATCACCTTTTTCCCACCAACCCATTATTAAACCACCCCAAGACTTTTCACCCTTCTAAACCTCCTTCTTTGTATTTGTGAGTCTTCTTATCCATATTATGGCCCAAACCACACTACCCTCACTCTCTATGCAATCACAGAGAGCCTAAAAAATTGTCTTTAATAGTTTACTACCTATTACCTCTACCGACGTCAACTCCGTAACCCTTGTCAGTTTCATTTCCATAACAACATTGTTCACCGACTAATACTAATATTTATGTCATTTTATATTCTCAGACCAGAAAGCTTCCCACTCACCCAAAAAAAACCAGACCTCAACCAATCAGCCCCATACTCTTACTAGGCCTTTGTGAGACCTTCTCGACTGAAAAAACCCGGTACTAATTAGATTTAGTTTTATTTTGATATATAACATAAAATATAGTTTATTGTGTGTATGTGAAACCTAAATCATTATATTGCAATAAGACCCATTTATTTTACTTTCTTATTCACATTAAATTGTTATTAAACAATGGATTGACAACCTCTCTAGGAAGTACCACGCTTCCTAGATCTAGCATATGCTAGGCAGTCCACTGTCATATGTTATTTAATACTCTTTTATGGTCTTTCTTTCTATCTACGAGATAGTCATTCCCAGAAAAAAAGGAATTCTCTACAATCAGCTTGGATAACATCAATAACTCACGCATTCTACGTTCCACCTTCACTTCACATGTATTCCTCTTTAACCATTTACCTTCTATCAATTTCATCCTAGAAAGAGTAAAACATATTAGTAAAACACCAATCATCTACTTATTTAAGATAGAATGGGAACAATACAGATTTCAAGAGGTTGGGGAAGTAATTATGGAGTATGGATGTTATTTCATTTAGTATTGGAAGTTTACATACATCATGATTAGTGGATTTTAATGCCAACCATGTAATCTATCCATATATTTACATGAAAAAAAGGCCTTGCGTGGATTGACAAGATAATTGACACCAGTTCATAAACTAATTGTTGGAAAACATAAGACAAACATCAAGTTTTCCATCAATATTGGAATGTAATCTTTCCCTTTAATTATAAAGGCTAGATTAATGGAAGATAATATGAAAATGTTTGAGATGGAAAGGTTTGAGGTAAGGTCCAACTATGAAATCAGGTGGGTCTTCAAAAATCTTGTAAACACTTTTGAACATGAGCCTCAATTTGAGGATTATTGGATGAATTGCAGAGATGAGGAGGAGGTCAGGCTAAGATACTTCTCAAGAATGACCCTCACCCAAATTATTGACTTCAATATTTTTTATATCCTTGAGCAAGTTGTGGATGACCCAAATACTATGAGTCAATACTATCTTGATATAAAGGTGGAGGGAAAACCAATGGTCCCCTTAAATTGGAATGAAGAGGAGTCAGATGACTTGCATTCTCAAATAACTAATGTAATGAGAAGAAAAATGAATTGGCTAGCCAGAAAAACATTGATTTGTCAATTCAAAGCGTAAGAGTTCTTAATAAGTTCATGGATTTGGGATAATTGAAGGACGACCTTCCTCCTCTACAAGTAGGAGCTGATAGAATGGATACCTTGGGAGTAAAAGATCCTCAATTTCCTTCAAAATGGCATACTTCATGAATTATAGATGAATGGACTTTTTTACCAAAGTGGGATTGGTACTTCTATGTCTTCTCTAAAGTAAAAAAACTAAAGAAATGATCCTAAAATCAATCCAAATTCTACTTTCAATTTTGCAGTTCCACTACAATCAAAAGGAAAATATATGGCTACACACATGATTCCTCCCAATGATTTTCCTAAACCCTAAATTTATGATAAATTAATGAGTGGGAACATAACAAGTGGCCATGTAAAACCTAAGACACATGGTGAATAAAAGAGAGAAGCAACAAACCTTAAGAAGTTTGATAGGTAACATAAGAGACACAAAGTTATATATGATACAATTATGGTGAGAGAAGGTGCTCATACACACAAGAAACATAAGCACATGGATGTAGTGATTGATCCCCCAAAACATGAAATAATTTTTGTTTCCCAATTACAACATGTAGCATCAATGCCACAACATGGAGTTATCCAAAGATGTCAGGTTAGGAAACTAGTACCTTTATTTTCATCTTTGTCTTCGAAGGAGTGACAATTGGGAGCACTCAAGAACAAAAATTCAAGGTAATGTCTTATCTAATCTAGTAGATAGTGATGTATTGAATCAAGGTGTGAAAATTTCTGAAACCATGTCAGTTGAAAGTGTCAGTTTACCTTTATTTGAACAATTTCAAGAGTCAAATAAAATTTAGGTAGAGATAATGGATATTGATATTAGTGAGGAGTTTTCCACATTAGATGCATTTGACATATCTATTGATGAACAAACAGTAAAGGGTGTAAGTGATCCTCAATTGAGTGAAGGAGTAGAAAAAACTACTCATGTGCTAACTACTAAAATTAGAGTTCAAACATCAGAGGTAATATCTCGTAGATCACAAACATCTAGATTTTAACAAGCTAGGAGTACCTAGTGGAAAATTTTAGGTACAAAGGTATTAGATTAGAAGGATCCCTCTCATGAAGTCAAGGTCACTAAGTATAGTGAAAAATTCAAACTATAAAATCTGTAGATAAAAAGATAATGAGAGGTTGCACAAGATGCAACTATTGAGGAGAATATTTTTGATAGTGTGGATGTAAAAGATTTTGGTAAGGATAAAGAACTAGTAATGGAAAGCCAACTCACCATGTTAAAACATGAGCTATCAATAGAGAAAAAGAGGATATTGTGTCAGCTCAAAAGCCTCTAAAAGAGTTGGAAATCATGGAAGGAAATGAAATTTCTGAAAAATAAGTATGAACTCAAGAAAATCCCAAGGAAATGGATGAAGTTAAGATTGCATCAGCTGAAGAAATAAAGAAAAAATAGATTGTAATCACTAATGTAACTTAGAAGGAGACTAAACAGTCTCAAAATCAAGATCAAGAAGGAAAAAAATAGGGGAAGTGCCGACAGAGTGATAACAAAGAGATAAGTATGGTAGATGAACATAAAAAGTAGGAAAAATCATTGGTCCAAGAAGTACAAGAGGTGTCCAATAAGTTGGTGATTTTCCCCATGAAATCCCAACAATAACTACAAGAAAAAAAAAGTAGGGAAAACTCTTACAAAGGGTTTGATAAGAGAGCTGATCTCAAAGGAAGAAGAACAAATTTTCCCTATGAATGCTCTAGATCTAGTAGATCTATCTTTTCCAAAACTAGTAAGAACCTCTAAAATTTCTAGATTTCTCACCAAAACTCATACTTGATCCATTGGGGTCTAAAAATTTAGAAGTGGCAATCCTTCATGAGGAAATTAAAAGAGAAAATATAATTTCTAGTGATTATAGTGTCCAACTTATTCCCTTAAGAAATCCTTCAAGGACCAATTGAAACAGGAGTGTCATATGCAGTAAGTGACTTGTTGCAAATTTTTGATGAGAATAGAATAACTAATAAACAATTGAAAGAACAACTCAAAGCTTTGAGTTCTAGTCTGCAACAATTAATTGAAGTCTAGACAAACTAAAGCAAGTACCTCTTCCAATACCCCTAAAGGGATGGAAAATATTGATAAGTTGTTAATAAATTTTAGGTTGTGGACACATGGGTGTAGAAGTTGACAAAAAATGCAAAAGGAGAAATTGAAGATGGAAGGACAAATTATGAAGAGATCAATAATAGGCTTAATTAAATTGATGAACTGATTGAGCATTGTGATAGAAAAATATTTTACTTTGAAGGAATTTTTCCCAAGTTAAACCGTATAACTCAACTCAGTGATGAATTTGTTGAAAAATAAGGGATTGTGCCACAGACATATAGGGGAACTCGACATGCTATGGAGGAGTTAGCAAGGATCGGGGTGGAAGTTTTGAATGGAATCAAAGAAAAGATAGAAGCCAAGAGGAAATGGGTTGATGATACATTAGATGATATTGATCTTAAACTTGAAGGTATACTTATTAACAAATCCAAGAAAGGAAATGTTGATTTAAAGGATGAATTTTTGTTTAGTTATTTTGAAAAAGCATTCAAAAATGACTTTTCTTATGAATTTATTAAAACAATGAGGAAAATGTAGAACATAATTATAGATAAAAGAGCCATGCCATTGGAATATAAGCAAAAAATGGGCTACTGATTGAATGAAATACCAAAACAAACATTGGTTTTCAAACACCATACAAGACCAGATGAAGAAGAAATCAATGATATCTTTTGAAGGTATGATGCATATTTTGCAAGGATGCTAAAATAATAAGAAGTAGGAGAAGAAGTTGAAGAAGAAAAGGATGCAGACATGAAAGATGAGGAACAAGCTTAAGCTTGTGATTCTTAAAACTTTATCTTCTTTTCATATTTCATTTGTAATTGATGTTTCATTTGATACTATTTCTTCATGAATGATGAATAGTATTTTTAAAAACTTTTTTTTCTCTTATATAAATAGTAATTTGAAACAATGCATTAGATTTTTATATTTCTTGGATGAAATTTTATGTCCATTGTAAAATCATATAAACTAATGAGATATTTGTACTTTTTGTATTTTGAAAAAGGAAAAATGGGGATTTATAGGGGCCCCAACCCATGAAAAGAAAGATTACATATATCCTTAAGAGTTGTGTCACAAAAGGGGATAGTAACAAGAAATTTGAGGCATCCAATACCAAAAAATATTGTACAAAATCCTCTACTTAAAGAGGAATTTTCTTAACTAATTAATTTTCCTAAGCCCATGTTCATATGTCCCTAGTTCCATTTGAACAAAAATAATGTTGCCTTCCAACTGTCCGATACATGCCAATTGACAAAAGGTCATCCATACTAGACAAAGGACTATCTAAAATACTAAGAAATTATGATCACTTCTTGTAAGAAGATACCCATTCACTCATATTCAAAGAACCTTTAGAAAATTCCCTTTTCCCTCTACTTTTGGCAAAAGAAGTTGGTTGAGAAGCTTGAAAAATAAGTGTAACCACAACTGACCCTATAACAACTAAAGTAGAAGGCATGGAGATAATAATTGGAGCAGAAGGCATGGAGGTAGTAATTGGAGCAGAAATCATGGAGGTAGTAATTTGAGAAGAGGGCATGGAGGTCGTAATTGGAGCGAGAAGGACCGAGCTAGACTCACCATTATATTTTTTCACAAAAGTAAATGATGGCTTATGAGTTGGAGGGTTGTACTAATTGGTTGTTTTGCCTCCAATACTCTGAAACACACTTCTTCAATGCATTCAATTGGCGGACAGAGGGAAGACAATGTTTCCAACAAAATATATCCATCAAGCACATATGACTCAAGAGGGATTTCTTTCAAAACAAATTCCTCATGGAAAATGAATGGGAATACATGTTTGGTAATACCGATACGTCAGGCTTGATCACAAGCCAAAATTTCCTCAGTGACTTAGGATTTCTTTGAAGTTCAAGCTTGAAAAAGTTAAATTACATCATCTAAAAGGTAGAGAACATGAGACTTATCTTAAAAATTCTTCTAATTAATGCAACTTGAACAATTTGAGGTGTCAAGGGCCCATGTAATCCTCAAGGTCATCAATTTAAAAAAACATCCTCGAAATGGTTCATCCAAACCCGATAAATAAAAATGGAATGCAAGTCTTCACAGAATATTTCCTTCAAACCAGACACTACTAGCCCCCGCCATGATACAAAGTAATTTATTCAAATTTCCTATAAGTAAAAGAAGAAAGTATGAAATTATTAATTAAATGGTTTGTTTTTATAGGAGTTTCATAGCATATGAGTTGAGATGGGTGCAATCAAGGTGAAAATCACTCTTGAGATCCCAATATGATATTTACACAAGGAAATTAATAGTTGAAATAAATTGGTAGTGTGCAAAAAATGGTGAATTGGTCTGATTTAACAAGAACCATGCATGATAACTAAACCAAAAAGGCATGAAAAGAAATACATAACATCCAAAATGGATTCTTGAAAAGTAAATGAGATAATTTGTCAAATCAAATCACCTAGAGCCACTCCATAATCATCATAAGAGGATGTCCAATCACCAAAGGGAAAGTAATGATTAAACAAGTGGTCAAAAGTGATGACATGGGATCCCAAGTCGAGAAAAAAATAGAACAAAAACATGAAAATATCGTATTCTCACACTTGGCGGCATATGATGAGTCATCTCCATCAGGATAACATAAATTGAATTATATGTTATAAAGAGGGATATTCTTTAAAAGATTCACATTTTTGGGGGAAAATTAGGGAGTAAGTGAGCAATGAGAATAATCTCAAAAGAGGGCTTAAATTTTTAGAGATATTTTCAAAGAGAAAGGAAAACTAAGAAAAGACCAATTTCCCAACAACTCATCTCAGAAACCTGTTGCTTTCTTTGAGCCTTCAAATTCAATCATGTCAAGATGGTTACAAGTGTATATCCATTGAAAAGCACTGAGACTGTAGATTAAATTTCCCTTGCTGATAAATTTGATGAGCCTTGATTTAATTATGTTAATCAAGGAGTTGTATCTACTATCAAGATGAAATACTTCAAAATAGTTATTCATGATCCCATTGCAATCTTATTTTAGAGATCCTTTAAGTCACATAAAACTTTATCATTCTGGTAGCATTATGGAAATTGTAATTGCACTATTGAGAAGAGCTTTCATTTCATTTTTGTAATAAATAATTTTAAAGTCATTATGTCTCCACTTTATTAAATGTTGCATGTAAGCCTTGAATGTATCTTAGGTGTGATTATATTTTGAACCTATGATGTTTTATTAAGTCTTCAACATGATATTTTGTGTTTGAATCCTTAAAGATTGTGTGAATCCATGCATTCTTGGTCTTTCATGAGTGTACATCTTCTAGTTGAAGGATCATTGTGATGATATTTGAGATGTATTTTTATTGAACTTGGTAGATCTCCAAACATTTGTTAAAAGTTCATTGAAATATGGTATAATCAACTTTATCCTACTTTTTTTTATTATGGGAAAATAGTTTTTTGAAAGGGACTATACCCTTATACAAAAGTGCTCAACAACAAGATTTTATCCCAGAAAATCCCAACAACAGAAAATAATCTGTCGAGGAAAGAACCAACAAAAGCAAACTAGCTGCTACAAAACAACTAATAAACAACAACATAACAACAACACAGCTGCCTAGCAACTGCGTATTAGACCATTTGCCTAAATGTAGCAATGATAGCACCCAAAAGACAAGAATCAAACCTTGTCCGATATGGTGGGGGATTTAGATTTGGCATTTCCCTTCTTTTTCCTATCCACCACTGTCCATTCCTGATTTCCCACATCCACTACAGTCGGAAGAAAAACTGCAATGGGTTTGATGGGGATGTGACCCATAGGAAGGGGGGTCGAAATATCCTTAATCACTGAATCAACAACCTGTAAAGAATAGTCTGGAGGCTTCTCTGTATTGGTCTGTGAATCAACCATGATGGGTGAGTTAACTTGCAGAGGGGCACTAGATTCCTTAGCCGGATCTGAGTCAATTGTAAGATGTTCAGGTAGAGAATCCTTCCACCAGGCTGTTTTGGTCTTACATTTGGAGTGTTCACAATCATCTGTAACATGACCAGTTTGGAAGCAACACCGACATCTGAAGGCAAGTCTCTCATAGTCTATCCTCTGCACCCAGAGCCTGGCACCAATCTGTAGATTGATTTCTGCTGGTAAGAGTTTGGAGGTATCAAGATTAACCAGGATTCGAGCATAAGTAGTATGTGCTTGAATGGAGGTCTTATCATCAACTGCCACACATGAGCCTAGAGTATCGCCTATAGCAATGAGACAAGATCTATTCCAAAGCTGCAGTGGGAGTCCTGGTAAGCGAACCCAAATCGGGTAGGTATCAAAAGACTCCTTTAACGGGTCGAAAGATGGATACCATGGTTTGGACATAAGCCCGTGTTCCCCCCAAACCCAATGTTGGCTAAAAATTAAATCCCTATCTTCAGGGGTTTCAAAGACAAGCAATGAAGTAAGCTTTAGCACAAGGATAAAGCTCAATCTTACCTTGTATTTTTTCTCTCCATCTCTGGGTTATCCAGTCATGAAGCTGAGAAAGCTTAGGCCAAAATTTGTGAAATCTGCATATGAGACCCAGGTGGGAGAGATTTTCCTCCTCCTTAAGAACCTTTAGAAGTAGATCCTCCTCGATTTTCAGTGTTGGGACCTCTTGGGAGGGTTTCAAGAGCTCATTTCTAGTATTCTCCTTCTATTTGGAGACCGCTGAAGCATATGATCTGGACCTATTCCACAATAACTTTATCCTACTTAATTCCACAATAAAATTCAATTAAAACCAACTAATCCTACCAAAAATACCCATGCTTGCCTCATTAAAGCCAGAAATATGCTAAAACACGTTGGTTCCATATTGTCTTTAGCAGTATGAGCTCTGTTTAGAAGACATCCGCATTGTCTAGAAGTGATAACTCATGAGATTTATCCTTTTCTTTGAATTGACCGAGTATTCCAGATCTATTTTTCAGTTACTCTATAAAGGAGTGCCAAATATTGTTGATACATACATCCCACTCATAAACACAGATCTGCAAAAGGGTCCTCTCACCTTGGCTAAAGGCAGAGCCTAAAGTAGGAGGGTGGGTCATACCTTCAACATGGTGCTACCCGAATTCTCGACCTTGAGTGAAAAAGATATGATGAGATCCATCCCGGCTAAAAAATGACACAAATCTATATCCATCATCATCTAATCATCCTTCTCATTTTTTTATGTTGCTCGGCCACAAAAAGAGGTCTAATTTGGGTACCAATAACCCTCTAGCGCCATTGCAAGGGAATTTTTGCAAATACATACAAATATCAACCTTTGGTAATGTTTCATACATGTTTGGATGAAAATAATTGCTCTAAATGTCATCCTTTTCTAATATTTATGAAAATTAAGCAAGATCAATGATTATTTACGTGATATTTCCTAGTTTAAGAAAAATTTCCCGATCTAGTTGGATGAGAGTAAAAATTGACAAACTATGCTTAGATTTGTCAAGATTTATTGAAATTAAGTAATCATTTGTAGTTGATAATTTATTTACAAGTGTTACACACATCTAGGGTGTAAATCCTTAGTGGTGACTCCATATTTGTTCAAAATTTCTAGTAAATGCCAAAGTGTCTTAAGCTTTGATAAAAAAATTGTTGATATCTACAAAGATGAAAAGAAAAAGGTCCATATTTAATAAAAATCCTACTAGAAGACTATTTACGAGCTTAGAAGATCAAATCAAAATAAGAAACAAGTGTGGAAAACTTTGGGAGATCAAATGTCGGAAGGAAAGGTTATCCCAGTGGTAGAAAGTGATCAACCTTTGATAGAGGATTACTCTAACTCTTGAGATAGTTTTGGATTAAGAAACCCCCATATTAAATTTTTATACTCAAACTAGTGATGGGTCTTAATTTGTAATTCATACAGGTATTCCTCATTTTCCTCCCTTATCACTTAGAGCTAATCAATTTTTTTTGTGACTGGGTCATTAAAGGATACTTACTTTGAAGATCATACGGTTGTGTCTATAAGACATCTGTCCCACAAATTTTCAATCATCCTATAGGATCACCTCCTTATAATAGCATGGCTTGACTTCCACCTATACCTTCCTTTGTTTTTAATGTGTTTGCACCAATAGATTTTAGAGGCATGGTTGGGTATCCTAATGTCGTACCACAAGATGTAAGAAATAGATATTCCAAATTTAATGGAAATAATGCCATCATTTGTGATCAACACTTAAATCTCTTTATTAATATGATGGAGGATTTAGAAATAGAACATGAAGATATATATGTAAAGCTATTCATTCACACTCTTAAAGAACATGCACGTGACTAGTATAGATCATTTCCAGACAACTCAATTGACTCATGGAATGAGATGAATAATGACTTTAGATTATAGTATGGTGATAAGATTGACCATGGATCCCTCTTATCTGAGTTTGAGAATATAAAAAATAATCCCAATGAGCCTGTTTAGAACTTCAATACTAGATTCAATAATACTTTGACTAGGTTGCCCATAATTTTGAGGCCTAGTGATGATTCTTTCCAAATTAAATATTCAGATGCTTTTGAGAAGAAAGCTACTTATAATTTGAGGGATAAGAACCCTGGAACTTTGGGGAAAGCTTTCACCATGGCCTTGAATATTAAAAACAACATTAAGGTAGATGTAAATCCTCCTAAGAGGGATGGTATAAAATTGGTTAAACCTAAGAAACCTCGAGTCGGGAAAGGAAGTGGATTAGGAAGATGTTGTGAAGACTCTAGCTAGGGAGCGATTAAATAAATTTCTTATAAAATTTTCAAGGAAGAAAAAGAAATATGACAGAGATCACATGGCCAACACCAAGCTCGGGAAAAATATATTTTGTAATCACCTTGGGGGTGATCATAGATCATATAAGAGAGGAAAGGGACCTATGCGATTAGGAAACAAACAACAACAACTAAGAGAAAACAAATTGGTTCTTGACCCTTTGATCTGCTAAAGTTTCCATGGTAGAAGAAAGTCACATTGTTGACTAGTGTGACAAGTTCTTATTTCCACACCCCCTTGTAATCCTAATTAATAAGTTTAAGAGGTAAGATGATGAAACTTATGGTGATGTATGCATGATGGAGTGCCCTCATAATATACAACAAGATGCCACTTCAACTTAGCTAATAAGTGCAGATCTTGTAGAAAGTTTTTTTGATTGCATTCATCAGGTATCTCCTCTTCCTCATAATAATGATATTGAATTTGTTATGGTGCAAGATTTTGATTTACCTAATCATGACTTTGAGTATTTGAGAGCTCTAATGATCAAGAAGTATGATGGGGGAATTCCTTCTAAGGAAGACATGTAACTTATGATAAATGCAATAGTTACTCAAGAAAATGAGTACAATAATAGAAGTAGAGTTTTTAAATGTGGAGGGCCACAATCCAAAACAAAACTCCACTTCTTACTAACATCCCAAAGGATACCCCTAAAAAGGATATACCTAGCAATGGTTTAGCCACTCCAAATAAATATTTTACCCCACTCATGCCCAAGTGTCAAAGAGTCTCATACCACAAGAAGGGATAGTCACTCTCCTTCCTAATAAAATCTTACCCAAATACATCCCTTGTGATATATCCCAGATGTTGAGTCAAATCAAATTCATTGTTACTATTGTTTAATTATTTAGGATTCCTAAACATACGAAGAGGGATTTGAATACTTTGGGTTCAAAGAGGAAGTAATACCCCCAAGAAAAATGTAAATAATGTGAATACCCCCTATAATATTAGAACTTGAAGTGCCACAAGAATTTCAAGACTGGGAGAATCACCTTAGGTATATTGGGCACTTCTCTTGTATAATCTTAGCTTGATGTTGATTCTTATTATACTACTTTAATCATCAAGGATATATTAGTGCACAATGTAATGTTTGAATCGGGGGCCTTATGTAATGTGATGCCTCTTGAGGTAATGAATGATTTATTTATCAAAGTGACAACATCTTTTGGAAAGTGCACTATTATGTAATCAAGGGAACTACCAATGTTTGGGTATGTTAAAGGATTGGTAGTTTAGTTGGCAACTTACCCAGGAAAATGTTTAACCATCAATGTAGTTATTGTGGATTGCTCTGGTAAGTGGGGAATGCTATTGTCAAGAAAGTGGGCTGCTAGTGTAGGTCGGAGTGTACAAATGGACATGTCATATGCAACCATACTAGTAGATGGAATCCTTGTTAAATTATAAGGAAAGAAAAAGATGCTAAATCTGATTGAAGATCCTAACAATGCTTCTTATGACGTGTTATATATAGATGTATATGTTGATAATTTTGTGGGCTATCTAGATTTTAAAGAGCATGACATTGATAAGTGTAAAATTCCTAAACAAATTTTCATTCCCTGGATTTTTACGTTTGATGGAGGTTACTCTAAATTTGGGAATGGTGTTGGTGTTGTCCTTGTGTCTCAAAACCAAGAGAATTTCAATTTTTGCTTTAAACTTAAATTTGAGTGCACTAACAATATTGTAGAATATGAAGCATTGCTTTTGGGTTTAAGGATTACTTGGAGATATGGTATTAAGGATATTATTTTTAAGGGAGATTCGAGAATTAGTAGTAAAACATGTTAGGAAAATATATACAACCAAGAATCAGAGAATGAAATGATATAAGCATGTAGTTTGGGACTTTATTAAAAAATTTAACTCTTTCAACATAATATATCATGAAAAAAATTAGAATGTTGCTAAAGACAAGTTGGCAATATTGGGTTCTGATTTGAAAATTCTACTGATGTCTCCTTATTGTGAATATGATATAGAATTTTTTTCAAGACAATATATCTCTAACAATGTCAAACATTGGCAAGTCTTTGAAGACAATTCTAGGTTCAAAGGTTCTTATAGAATGAAGGAGAGTTAAAAAACCAAAATGTGGATTGGGAACCAATGGTTTGTGTTTGTGATGGTAAGGAGACTCTATTTGGAAAATACATTATTTAATTAAAAACCAATACTATTACAAGAGTTTTGGTATCTTTATAGTCAAACTTTGATAATGCTGAAAAGATTGTTAATAGACATATGTCAAATTGAAGAGATGAGGAAGAGAAAAACTTGGGGATTGAGGAAAAACCTAGAAAAAAATGGCTAAGTAGTAACCTGAGTAAAGAAGAAAAATAATCTTATGTCAAGTTTTTAAAAAAGTACCAGGATTACATGGCATGGTCATATTCATGATTAAAATCATATAGGGAAGACATTTTCCAACATGAAATACCATTGGAACCTAATATCAAGCAATTTAAGTAAAATAAAATGTTAATCAATCCACTCATTTCCCTTAAAATACAAGAAGAGTTAAAAAAATGAAGGGATTGAGGCATCATATAACCAACAAGATATTCTTCATGTGTGGAAAACCTAGTGCCAGTTCGAAAGAAAAATGGAGATATAATGTTGTGTGTGGAGATTAGAAATTTGAATAAGGCCTCAATTAAAGACAACTAACCATTTCCAAATATGGATAAAATATTGCAATTGGATATTGGATCTTATTTTTTGTCTAATCTAGATGGAATCTCAGGGTATAACCAAGTGGTAGTAAAGCAATAAGAAATAATCAAAACTACTTTCACCACTCCATGGGGTACCTATGTGTATGTGAGAATGCCATTTGGCCTGATGAATGTTGGAGCTACCTTTAAAGATCTATGGATGTAGCATTCTCATATTATATCAATGATTTTATTGTTGTGTACCAAGATGATGTAACATTGTTCTCCATAAAGAGGAATAATCACTTCTAACATGTGGAAAAAATTCTCCTCATATGTAGAGAATATGGCATCTCATTGAATCCTAAAAAGTTCCATTTTGGGGTTTAAAAGGAAAATTTTTGGGGCACATTGTGTCAAAAGAAGGGGTATGATTGATCCTGAAAGAGTGAAAACTATTGGAAAAAATAAGAAATGGATTCGTTATTTATTTGGTCGAGATAAATTTCATCGGGGAGATTTATTTCCATTTTTTTGAAATGACCATCCCTACCACAAGTACGCTAAAAGGATTTGATTATCAAATGGGAAGAGGGAGTTATCCAAGATTTTATAGGAATCAAGGAAACACTAAACAATGCTCCTGTTTTAGCAGCCCTAGATTACAAAAATATTTTCTTTTGCCTCTGAAAATATCGTTACATTTGTGCTATTACAGAAGGATGAGGAAGGAAATGAAAGGCCAATTGCTTTCTTCAGTAAAGCATTGCAAGCGGCTAAGTTGAAATACACCATAAAGGAGAAGTAGTCATTTTCCTTGGTTAGAGAAAAAAAAGTTAGGCCATATATCTTGAGTTCCAAGATTATAGATTATGTTCCCCATACCATGGTAAAGAACATCTTATCATAAATGGGAATCTCAAGTAAAAGATGTCGATGGGTAAACAAATTGCAGGAATATGACTTGGATATTAGGACCACTAAGTTCATTAGAGGTCTAGATTTGGAAAAGCTAATGGCGAAAGTAACCTAAAAGTAATGAAAATAAATGAATTTGAGGGAGATATGAATGTTCATGAGAAACTACTAAAATCCACATGGTATAAGGACATCATATTTTACCTTGGGAATTTAGAGTTTCCTAGGCATTTAGATAAGAATAAAATAAGGACACTTAAATTAGCATCCCGAGAAGTACATAATCACTGATTATGGGTTGTATGGAAGAATAATGAAGGGGTTTTCCTAAGATGTATTACTCGAAGATAAAACCACCAAATTAATTTCAGATTTTCATGGTGGAGTATGTGGGGGTCATTTTTTGGAAGAGTAACTACTCACAAGATCTTAAGGGATGGTTATTGGTGGCCCACACTCTCTAAAGATATAACCTTGTTAGTAAGAAAATATGAAATTTGTTTAATATTTTCAGGAAGAATGAAAGCTTTAGGTGCTCTCCCGTATAACTAGTATCTATTAAGACCCCTTTTAAATAGTGGGGTATGGATTTTGTTATAGATATTTTAGATCCTTCAAGTGCAAGAAATATATGGATATTGGTGGCCATTGATCACTTCACCAAGTGGCTTGAGAGGATATCCTTGCTAAGAAAGCAAATCATTAGATTGTTTTGTATTTTATCTTAAATTATATAATCTACAGGTTTGGAGTACCTACTAAGATAGTTGCTGATAATGCCATGATATTTTGAGCTAAACCATTAGTGGCCATGTGTTAAGAGTATGGAATAATCCTAACATATGCATCTAACTACAACCCTCAGGGAAATGGGTAGGTTGAATCAAGCAATAAAAATTTGCTAAAGATAATTAGAAGGACATTAAAGGTTAACAAAATAAAATGGGGTGAGAAATCAATTTTTTTATTTGGGAAGATAGAATCACTACTACAAGAGCCACTGGAAAGATCCAATTTGAACTAGTATATGGATTCCAGGACCTTCTTCCCTTACACATGCAATTATCTTCTTACCAATTCATGCAATAATTTGAGGATGAATAAGTAAGCCCTTATGATGTAATGATAAATCAAATTGTTGAGTTAGATGAGTAAAGAAGAGAATCCCACCAAAGGCATCTGAAATTTAGGGAGAAATTCAAAAGGTTATTTGACAAGAAGGTAACTCCTAGAAATTTTAGTGTTGGGGATCTTGTATTATTGTGGGATAGTAGACATGAGGATAAGGGAAAACATGAAAAATTTGATGCATTATGGATGGGCCCTTATTCCATTGATATCAGAATTGGTGAAAACACTTTCTTCTTAAAGGATCTAGATGGAAAATTACTTGAGTTTCTTATTAATGGTAGGCACCTAAAACATTTTCTTGACTGATTTTAAAGAAAGGTATGAATCAATGTACAGTGTATAGTCTTTTTTCTTTTTTTTTTCATTTGTGTGTGTGTGTTTTTTTTCCCTTTTTGTCTTCCTGGTCTATAGTAACCAATTGCCCTAGTTTTTGGTACATTTTTAAGAGATGTGTTAATATCACCTGACCTAGTGCATATTTCACTTGACTCCATAACCCCATTTAATTTGGCACTTGGTATGTAATGTGTGTTCTTTGTATGGTTCTTGCCACACCCACAGGGGCTTACCATCCCTGAGTTGGAGCCAATGTTGGTGCTCGAAGTGATCTCACCCCCTTTTTCTTGAACATGCCTTATAAAAAAATTTACTTTGCCTTTTTACCCATGTGAAAATGCGAGTTCAAACATTACACTAATTCTAAATCCATATGAAAATCCCATGTTTAGGTTTTTATTCCTCTTTTTGGGTCAAGGATTGTGTTAGACATGTTCTTTCTAAATATCCTTGTAATAATTTCATCGTGAATTGGTTTTAAACCAAAAAAATGCCTTTATATACCATTCCATGGTTATCTTTGTAAATTTCATGTTTAGCTCGATCACCTAATTATATGTGGTGTTCTCGAGTTTATTGTCGTATAGTGGATATAAGTTACAAAGTTACAATGATGATCTAACATTAACAATTTGTTAACTTGGCCCTGAAGCCCAACGAATATTCTTTCGAATATTTGTAATTAAAAATACAAAAGCGTGTTTGACTCTGCCTCGAAGAATTACATGTGTCACATTTTGGTGTAATGCATGGGATCGGGACATGATTTTATTTCTTGACATTAAGGTGATAAATTATAAAAGTATAAAGAAGCCCTTGAGACCGCCAAGGACGCGTGGCACTTTCTCGTGCAAAGATTGGGATAGCGAGGTCATCGGAGAAAATTGATAACTTTGAGTTCAATTGAGAAAGAGAAAAATATTCGAGAAATAGCCCAAAGCTCCACCCTTTGTTAGGATGTAACCACATGTCAAACTTAGGATGGAAGTTAAGGGTGGGAGATTGATTCAAATAACTAAACATGTCTGTGTTTAAAACACGATGAAAAGTGTAAATTTTTTCCCCAAGTCCACATTTCATAAGACTATTCCATGTGGATGGATCATATTTAAAATTGGGAAAGGTGAAATGGAGGGCCATGATGCAATGCATTAATGACTACCACCATTAATGCATTTTCACACAAATCAAGGAGGAATTTTGAAGTCTTTGAACACATTGATATTTTTTCTATCATTTGTTGAGATTTAGATGCCATTTTAGTAAAAATTCTTAGAGAACAACGTGATATTAATTGCATAACATGAATAGAGAACCAAAGATTGAAAATCCTTCAAACTAGAGCTGAATTACATGGATATTCACCAGAAAATTAGTAATAACTAAGATACTCCTATACTCTTATTCATTTGTAAGGAAATTCGAAGTAAAACTAGGGCATTAAAGATGAGGACCATCCTTTCAAGTTTTACTATCACTTCCAGAATCATTAGTAATCTAGATAAAATCATGGATACGTATTTGATGAATGTTGACCTAAATTAATTCCCACAAAGAGTCAATAGCCCAAACAAGAGTTAATTAATGGAAGTGATTCAATCCAATAATATTTCTTTAGCTGTTGTTGTTCCACCTTTAGTACACTTCCTATAACTGGTAAGACTTTGCGCGATGAATTACAACCTAGAGAAAAGGGGCATACTAAATGGAAGTGGTAAAGTGGTGTTAACTTTAACACCTACTGCCATCACAATAATGCTAAAAATTCATGTGATTAGAAATCCAATAACTTTGGGTATCAACTTAGTCATATAAGATTATGAATCTAAGAAAAGGGAATATTCTGGCTTATAAATAGCAAATGGATTTTAATAGAGAATAAATAAACAACTCAAATTACTAAAAGACTTGTTAGTGAAAAATTCATTGAGGAAGTAGAAGATCGATTATAGTTTTGAGTCGGATGGCTAGATTAGAGACAACGAAGGAATTCAAGGAGTGGATGTACACCTATATGTGGATAGTTTTGGAGAAGAAGGGGAACATTTTTGGGAAACCTTCATTACATAAGCACTTCATGACCACATGATAGCACTGACAACAAAAATGTAGATGGGTGACACTAGAGAATTGGAATTTTACATGATGACCTACTTGATTTATAATATTGTAGGCCACATGCGGTTCCCTGGCCTTATGCCACATGTTGAATTTAAAAAATTCCAAATGCATAATATCTTCCCTCAATTACAATTGAGTAATTGGAAAGAGAATGTGAGATTGGTTGATGATTCCTTGTTTGCACAAATCATCTGCTTATTTAGGTTAGAATGGGAACAATACATGATTTCTCGAAGAGGCAAGGTAAGTAATCATAGAATATGTATGTTGTTTGATTCAAGTACATGAATTTTACATACATAAGGGTTAATGGATTTGAAGGCCAACCATGTAATAATCCTAGATAGTTAGATGACAAAATGGTCTTGTGTGAATTGGAAAGATAGTTGACACTAGCTCACAAACTAATTGTTGGAAAGCATAAAACAAACATCAAGTTCCCCATCAAGATTGGAAGGTAATCCTACCCTTTAATTATAAATGTCATATTAATAGAAGATGAGATGAATTTTTTTGAGATGGAAAGGTTTGAGGAAAGGGCCAACTATGACATCAGGTGGGTATTCAACAATCTTGCAAAAACTTTTGAACATGAGCCTAAATTTTAGGATTATTAGATGAATTACTGAGAGATGATAAGGATGTCAAGATAAGAGACTTATTAAGAATGAACTTCACCCGCATTATAGACTTTCGATTGTTGTTATCCTTGAGGGAGTTGTGGATGATCCACATCTTTGTGAGTTACTAGTCTCTTGATTAAAAGGTAGAGGGACAACCGATGTTCCCCTTGAATTGGAATGAAGAGGATTCATATGAATCATATACCTAAATAACGATGTAGTGAGAAGAACATTTAATTGAATATCCCATAAAAACATTGATTTATTAATTTAAAGCATAAGAGTTCTTAATAAGTTCAAGGATTTGGGAAAATTGAAAGATGAAATTCCTCCCCGAAAGGAGTTGATAGAATGGATCCCTTGGGAGGAAAATATCCTCAATTTCCTTCAAAAATTCCTACTTCGGGACTTATAGATGAATTGAATTCTCTACAGTGGGGGGTGGTACTTCTATGTCTGCTCTAAAGTAGAAAACTAAAGAAATTATCCTCAAATCAATGCAAAATGCTACTATCACTTTTGTAGTTCTACTACAATTAAAAGGAAAGGGTATTACTACTCATAGGAATCCTCCAAATTTTTTTCGAAACCCCAAAGTGTGGATATTTTAATGAGCGGGGCCATAGTAAGTGGCCATGTACAACCTAAGCCACATGGTGAAGAAAAGAGAGTAGCACCAAACCTTAAGAAGTTTGAAAGGGCACATAAGAGACACAACGTTATATATGAGTCAAGTATGGCGAGATAAGATGCTCATACACACAAGAAACATAAGCATAAGGATGTAGTGATTGATCCCCTAGAACATGTTAGAATTGATGTTTCCAAAGTACAACATGTAATATTAGTGCTAGAACATGGAATTATCCAAACCAGTCACAGTAGGAAACCAATGCCTTTATTTTCATCTTTGTCTTCAGAAGGAGTGAAAATTGGGAGCACTCAGGAAAAAATAATTAAAGGTAATGTCTTAACTATTCCAGTAGATAGTGATGTCTTGAATCAAGGTGTGAAAATTTCTAAAAAATGTCGGTTGAAAGTGTCAGTGTACCTTTATTTGAACAATTGCAAGAGTTGGAAAAAGTCACGTAGAGATAATGGATATTGGTATTAGTGAGGATTTTTCCACATTGGATTCATTTGACATATCTATTTATGAACAACCAAAGTAAAGGGTGTAAGTGAATGTCAATTGAGTGAAGGAGTAAAAAACTACTCATGTGCCAACTATTGAAATTAGAGATTGAACATTAGAGGTTCTGTGTAGATCGGGAAGATCAAGAGTGTAGCAAGCCGGGGAGTACCTAGTTGCGAAAGTGTAAGTACAAAGGTATTGGATGATAAGGATCCTCTAATGAAGTCGGGGTCATTAAGGATAGTGAACCATCTCAAACATGAAAATCTACAGATGAAAAGATAACATAGGTTGAAAAAGAGGCAACTATTGAGGAGAAAATTATTGATAATGTGGATGTACAAGATTTGGGTAAGGATAAATAACTAGTAATGGAAAACCAACCTACCATGTTAGAACATGAGGTCTCAACAGAGAAAAAAGAGGCTAATGTGTCATCTCAGTAGCCTCCAAAAGATTTGGAAATCATGGAAGGAAAGGGAATGCCTACAAAAGAATTATCAACTCAAGAAACTCCCAAGGAAAAGGAAAAATTTAAGATTGCATCAATTGAAGAAATAAAGAAAGAATAAATTGAAATCACTGATGTAACTCAGAAGGAGACCAGGCAGCCCCAAACTCAAGATCAAGAAGGAAAATAGTTAGGTGAAGTGCCAGTACAAAGTGAGAATAAAATGATAATTGTGGGAGATGAATAGAAAAATAAGGCAGAATCATCAGTCCAAGATGTACAAGAGGTGTCCAATCAGTTGGTGATTATCCCCAATAAATCCTAACAATAAATGTAGGAAAAAAGTAGGGACCACTCTTACTGAAAAGGACTGGATAGTAGAGTTGATCTCAAAGGAAGAAGAAGAAATTGTCCCTATGAAGGCTATAGATCACACAACTCTATCTATTCAAAAATTAGTAAGAATCTTCAAAAGTGCTATATTTATCACGAAAACATATACTTGATCCTTTGGGATCTAAAACTTTATAAGTGGCAATCCACGATGAGGGAAATACAAGAGAAAATATAATAGCTAGTTATTATAGTGTCTGAATTATTCCCTTAGGAAATCCTTCAAGGGAACAATTGAAACATGGAGTGTTAGAGGAAGCATGTGGCTTGTTGCAAAATTTTGATGAGGATAGAATAACTAAGAAACAATTGAAAGAACAAGTCAAAGCTTTGAATTCTAGTATGCAACAATTATTTGGACATTCTAGTCAAACTCAAGAAAGTACCTCTGCTAATACCCCTGAAGGAATGGAAAATATTGATAAGGTTGTTAAGAAATTTCAGGTTATGGACACATGGGTTGAGAAGTTGATGTAAAAATGGAAATGGAACAATTGAAGAAGCCAGGAAAAAGTATGAAGAACTCAAGAATAGGCTTAATGAAATTGATGAAATGATTGAGTAGTGTGATAATGAAATCTTCTACTTTGAGGGAATTTTTCCCAAGTTAAATTGTATAACTCAACTTAGTGATGAATTGGTTGAAAAAGAAGGCATTTTGCCACGTGCATTGAGAGAAACTCAACATGCTATGGAGGAGTTAGCAAGGATCGGGGTGGAAATTTTTAATGGAATCAAAGAAAAGATAGAAGCCAAGAGGAAATCGATTGATGATAACTTACATGGTATTGATATTAAACTTGAAGGTATATTTATTGACAAATCGAAGAAATTCTATGTTGATCTAAAAGATGACTTTTTGTCTAGATATTTTGAGAAAAGAATTCATAAATATGACTTTTCTTGTGAAGTTATTAAAACAATAAGGAAAATTGAGGACATAATTACAAATTTAACAACCATGTCATTGGAATACAAGAAAAAATGGGCTATTGTGTGAATGCAATAGAAAATATGACATTTATTTTCCAACACCATATAGGGTCAGATGAAGAAGAAATCAATGAGCTCTTTTGAAGGTATGATGCATATTTTGTAAGGCCACTAGAAGAAGTAGAATCTGAAGAAGAATCTAAAGAAGAAAAGCATGTAGACATGAAAGATAAGGAACACACTTAGGCTTTTCATTCTTAAAACTTTATCTTCTTTTCATAGTCTATTTGTAAATAATGTTTCATTTGATACAATTTCTTCATGAAGGATGAATAGTATTTTTTTAAAACTTGTTATTCTCTAATATAAATTGTAATTTGATACAAAGCATTAGAATTTTTATATTACTTGGATGAAAATTTATGTCCATTATAAAAGCATATAAAATAATGAGATGTTTTTACTTTTTATGCAATTTGAAAAAGAAAAAATGGGGATCTATAGGGGCCCTAGCCCATGAAAAGAAAGATTACATATATCCTTAAGATTTGTATCACAAAAGGGGACAATAACAAGAAATTTTAGGCATGCAATACCACAAAATCATTTACAAAATCCTCTCTAAAAAGAGGAATTTTCTTCACTAATTTGTTTTTCATAAGCTCGTGTTCATCTTTCCTAGCAATTAGAATAAAAATAATGTCTCCTTCCAATGTATGAGGCATGACCATTGACAAAAGGTCATCCATACTAGAAAATAGACTATCTAACAGAATAAGAAATTATAACCACTTCTTATAAGAAGAGACCCATTCACTCGTATCAAACCAACTTTAGAAAATTCCCTTTTCCCTCTAGTTTTGGTAGAATAAGCTGGTTGAGAAGATTGACAGGAAGCGCAACCACAATTGACCCCTGGAAAAAGTGGAGCGTAAGACATGGAGGTAGTAATTGGAATAGAATGCCTAGAGATAAACTCACACTTATGTTTTTGAAAAAAAAGAAATAATGTCTCAAGAGCTGGAGGGTGTACTCACTAGTTGTTTTTCCTCCAATAATGGAAAACACTTGTCTAATAAATTGAATTGGTGATAGAGGGAAGGAATTATTTCTAACGAAAGATCTCCATTAAGCACATATGTCTATTTAGGTATTTCTTTCACAACAAATGCCTCATTGAAAATGAATAAGAATACATGTTTTCCAATACCTGATATGTTAGGCCTACTCACAAGACAAAATTTCCTCAGTGACTCAAGACTTCTTTAAAGTTTAATCTTGAATAAGTGAAATTACATCATCTAAAAGGAAGAGAACACATGACTTATCTTGACAAGTCTCCTAACTAATACAACTTGAATAGGTGGAGGTGTCAAGGGTCCGATGTAATCCTCAAGGTTGAAAATTCAGAAAAACATCCTCAAAAATGCTTCATTCAAAAATGATAAATAAAAAATGGAATGCAAGTCTTCACGGGATATTCCCTTCAAACTAGACACTACTGGTTGCCTGCCATGATACAAATGAATTTCTTCAAAGTGCCTATACATAAAATAAGAAAATATGAATTGATTAAGTAAATCTTGTGTTTTTATAGGATTTACAAAGTATATCAGCCGAGATGGGTGAAATCATGGTGAAAATCACACCTAAGATCCCAATAAAATATTTGCGGGAGGAAATTAAAAGTTGAAATGAATTAGCGGTGAGAAAAAATTAGTGAATTGATCTGATTTGACAAGAACCATGCATGATAACTAACCCAAAAAGGCATGAAAAGAAACACACGACATCCAAAACATATTCTTGAAAAGAAAATGAAAGCATCTGTCAAATCAAATCACCTAGAGGCACTCAAAAATAATCAAAAGTGGATGTCGAATCACCAAGGGAAAATAACGATTGAATAAGTGGCCAAAAGTGATGACATGCCATCCCAATCATACATAAATAGAACAAAAACATGAAAATCTCGTATTTATCACACCTAGAAGCATTTGATGAGTCATCTCCATGAGGATAACATAAATTGAATTATATATTGTAAAGAGGGATATAATTTTGAAGATCCACAGTTTTAGGGGGAAAATTGGGGAGTAAGTGAGAAACTAGAATTGTATACATGTGATGAGAATACTCTCACAAAAGGGGGTTAAGTTTTTGAGATATTTTGAAGAGAATGAAAAGCGAGAAAGGAACAATTTCCCAAGAACTCATCTAAGAAACATGTTACTTTCCTTGAGCCTTGAAATTAAATCATGTCAAGATGGTTGCAAGTGTACAACCTTTGACAAACACTGATACTGTAGATTAACTTTCCCTTGCTAATAAATTTTATGAGCCTTAAATTAATTGTGTTAATCATGAGCATTGTTGTATCTGTTGTCAAGATGAAATAATTTAAAATAGTTATTCATGCTCCCATTGCAATATTATTTTAGAGATCCTTTAATTCACACAAAGCTTTATCGTTTTGGTAGAATTATGGAAACTACAATTACACTATTGTGAAGAGATTTCATTTCATTTGTGTAATAAATATTTTTAAAGTCATTATGTCTCCACTTTGTTAAATGTTGTTTATAATACTTTGAGTGTATCTTAGGCATGATAAATTGTAAATCTATGATGTTTTATTAAGTCTTCAACATGAGATTTTGTGTTTGAATCCTTAAAGATTGTGTGAAACCATGCATTCTTGGGCTTTCATGAGTGTACATCTTCTAGTTGAAGGATCATTGTGATGTTATTTGAGATGTATTTGTCTTGCACTTGGTAGATCTCCCAACATTTTTTAAAGTTCCTTGAAATCTGGTATAATCAAATTTATCTTGCTTAATTTTGTAATCCAAATCAACTAAAACCAACTAATCCTACCAGAACTACCCATGCTTGCCTCATTCAATCAAAAAATATTCTAAAAGCAGGCTGGTTCCATACTATATTTAGTAGTCTCATATTTTTTAGAAGACATCTTCACTTTCTAGAAGTGACAACTCATGAGAGTTATCCTTTACTGAATTGACCATGTCTTCCCAAAGATGTTTTTAAATTAATTTACAAAGGATTTCCAAAATTGTTGATACATCCATTCCACTCACAAAAAGACTACGAGAAAGGGTCCTCTCACCTTGGCTTAATGCGAGCCTAAAGTATGAAGGTAGGTAATACCCTCGGCATGGTGCTTTACCAGAATTCTTTGAGCTTGAGTGATAAAGAGATGATGAGATCCTTCCTCAGCTACAAAATTACACAAATCTAAATCCATCATCCTCTAAGAATCCTTCTCATTCTATTGATGTTGCTCATACACAAAGGGAGGACCGATTTTTGTACCAACAAGGTTCAAGTGGCGAAGGCGATTAGTATAAAACAACATTCATCACACCATTGCGAATTTTACCTTATCAAAATATTCCTTTTGGACTAATTAATGATGGAGTAATAATTTAGAGGGCTATGGATTTGGCATTTTATCATCTCAATGATAGGATCATAGTGGTTTACCTCAATGATTTAAAAGTTTTTTCTAAGGTAAGAGGCAATAAAATTTTAGATCTAGAAGTATTCATCTAGTGTCATAAGCATGGGATCTCTACGAACCCTAAGAAGTCCATATTTGCTATGATGGAAGGTAAGATTTTTGGGCATATCGTTTCAAAATAAGGAACTAAAATAGATCCTGAGTGGATAAAATATATTCATAGTTTTGAGTTGTCAACTTCTAATAAAGGAGTTCACTCCTGCTTTGGTAAGGTTAATTTTCTAAGAAGATTCATCCCTAATTTTGTTGAGTTAACCTGTCATATTTCAAACATGATGAAGAAAATTCAAGACTTAAAGTGGAGTGAAGAAGGAAATAAAGCATTTGAAAATATTAAAGAAAATTTTTCTCAAGCACCAGATCCTGATATTACCATATTTTAGTAAAGAATTTATCATTTATTGTTATTCCTTAGAGCACATTATGTCGAGTAATTTTGATGCGAGAATAATTAGGAAGACATTGAAGCTGAATCACTTTCATGATTAGGCCTTTAAAGGCTTACGATTTGAATTAAAATCTTATGGATAAACATACATATGCAGTTATGAAGGCACGTAAAGTGTTTAGGTACTATATTCTTTCTTCACACACCTTTGTGTTTTATTTTCTAGATATTGCAATAAAGTCTATCCTAACACAAAAAGAGTTGGGGATTTTGAGAGGTATGTGGGTAATGAAGGTACAATAGTAAGAATTTAATATCAAGACTACAAAGATGGTTTTAGGAAGAGGCATTTTGAATTAATGACTTAGACAAATACTTTTGAGATAGAGAAGGATGAATGTATTCATATGGTTCTATTTGTAAATATTGTAGATGAATGGTATAATAAGATTTCCTATTTTTCGACATATGGGGAATTTATGGATCATATTTCTCATAAATAAAAATGTAATATAAAACTCAAGTCCAAGGATTTTGTTCTTTGGGACAAAATTTCTTATAAGAAGGAATAGATGGTGTTTTTCTCATATATGTGGATCATTCTCAGTAAGAGAGATTGCTAGAAAATTTTCATGATAAAGCATGTGGAGGAAACTTCTCGGGAAGAGTTATTTAACACAAGATACTTCAAGAAAGGAATTCTTGGCCTACTTTATTTCAAGATACAGATGATTGGGTTTCAAAATTTCAAGAATTTAAGCTATTTGTTGGCAAAGATAAGCTTCCATATTTTCCCTTGAATCTTGTGGTGATAGAAGAACCATTTCAGCAATGGGGTATTAATTTCATTAGAACATTGAAGCCTTCTAGTGCAGGTCATCATTACATTCTCACTGCTATGGATTATTTTAGCAAATGGGTGGAAGTTATACCCATCAATAATGCCACTTCTAAAGAGGTGTGTAATTTTTTCAAGGAAAATATCGTCATAAGATTCGGTGTACCTAGTAATATAATGGCGAGATAATGTTCCCAATATATCCTCTGTGAGGAGTTGATAATTTTTTTTATACACACGAAATTTAGTTGGTACATTATTCCAATTACTATCCATAAGTAAATGGTAGGAAGAATCAATAAATAAGAATCTGGTAATACTCATGTGAAATTTGATAACATAAAATCAGAAGACTTTGCACAAGAATTTGTTTGATGCATTGTGGGTAGATAGGATTACTTCAAAGAAAGTTATATGTATGTCTCCTTTTCCATTGTTGTATGGGAGAGATACTGAGAATTAACTATTATTCTATAATTTCCCGCATTGAAACTCACCAAAGCATTGGAGGATACTACTTACGTAGATGCCATTGATAAGATAATAATGTGTTTGGTGAACTACGAGAAGTGCGGTTTCAAGTAAAAAATAGGTGGCTTAAAACTAGAAGAAAATCAAGATAATATTTGAAAAAAGGCTCGAGAGAGGAAATTTTAGGTTTGATATTTGGTACTCTTATGGGATAATCAAATTGAGCCTAAAGGAATACATGGAAAATTTGATTCATTATAGAAAGGGCCATTCACAATTGCGAGATTTACTAGACTTGATAGTTTCATTCTTTCCTATCAAGATGGAATTGAGATGTCTTTGCCATACAATGGGAAGCATTTGAATCTATACAAGAATGGATGGTTCAGGGTAAAACTTGTATGTATATAAATAAACCCTTAGGTTAGTTTTGGTTTTTTCTTCCTATATGTGACTCTAATCAATGAACAAAGAATTGAAACCGAGAGATGTTGGGATCTCATATTATTTTCTTTCCCTTTGGGATGAAAAGGAATATTTCCATAGATGGAGCTAGCTTATGTATCCAATATTTCTTGCAAAAAAAATTGGGTACCCCTTTAAAATTTTAGGTTTTTAGGTTTTGTGATGAGTTTAGTTTATGTTTGTTTGTATCTAGATTGTTGTTTAGTGTGTGTGTGTGTGTGTATGTTGTTAATTTAACTAATATGGGTTGCAGGAGTGCATGATGATTCTTCAAGCTGGTTGCAGGAGGTTTATTGAGGGTGGTTTATTGATTAATCACATGTTAGATTCTCTGTAAATCCTCATAAGATCAAAAACTTACTTCTTTGCACTATTTTTAGGTACCTCTATTTATTAAGTAAAGTGGTTTAAGAAAGCCGCAAAACCGGCTTAGGTTTTCTTATTAATGCACTAAACTCAAATTTTTTTCTTGCCTATTCAATGTCCTAAACTCAAAGTTCTTTACTCTTTCCTTTCATTACATTTAAATTTATATTACTTTACTTACCTTATTTTAAGACAAGTAAAGCAATGTTTAAATGTTGCTAAAATTTTTATCTATTCATTGCATTGAATCCCAACCTCATTTCTTGCAAGTTAATTGCATCAAATTTTAACCCAACTACTTATCCATTCATTGATTTGAATCTAAATTTCTTTACTATGATAATATTAAAAGCGAGTAAAGTAATTTTGAAAAGCCACACAATTAATAACTTAAGCTATCAACGTATTAGGATTGTTTTACTTCGTTTCTAAATTGTTGAAGTAAATACATTTCAAAAATACACATAAAGAAGAAGGCTAAGCTAGAATTTATACGGGAAACATTTAATGAGGTGGAAAATATTAAAGTACTAAGTAATTTCACTTACGATCCATGCATTCACGTTGTCAATAAAATAACATGCATTGACCCTCCGGACCTCGAGCAACTCCAGCAATTGATTGAGGGGGATTTTCACAAATTGACTCTAACCCATTTGTGGATAAGGTTAGTTGATTTTTTCACTTCTTTGGTTTGTGGTTTTCTTTTCTTCTATGTGTTATTTTAGGATTTTTTTATATATTTTATTTTGGCTCCCTTTTTCTAGTATTTAAAATTTGAAGTTTAATTTTGTTACTTCATTAGGATTAGGATTCGTTTTCCAATAATTGAATCCATTTCTACCTCTGAGGGAAATTTATTAAATTTTTAACCCTAGCTTTTCCCTAGGTTTGTATTTGTTAATTTTTATTCTTTGGTGCACATGGTAGTCTTTCTATTTCTTATTTTTTCATCAAATTGAACATGATTTTCTTTCCTTACTCATTGTGTTGAATTGAACATGCTTTTCTTGACTTACTCATTGCATCGAATTGAATGTACTTTGCTTATTTTGTTTAAAAAGAAGTAAATTAACAAGAGTGAAGCTGAGAAGCATATATCCCAATTCATTGTGTCGATCTAATAGCTTACTATTTGTCTTGGTCTTAAAATAGCTAAAGTAATGTATAAAAACCTCAAAAATACTTACTATTCATTACATCAATTTTGATTTACTTTACTTGTTTTCTTTATAAAATAAATAGAGTAATGCGAGTTCACTTTATCGGTTATGTTCATTGCATTGATTTGTGTTGCCATTACTTCTTCTCCTCGTTACACTTAAGCGACCACCTATTATTATTATTTCCTTTACATTGCATTGATTTGAATTACTTATGCTTACTAAAATTTAGTCTTAAGTAATTATACCATGAAACCCGTAATGAACTACAAATTGAAGCTGTTTCAATCTATCACTTAGAAGTTTACTTCTTGGATGTTTTTAACATGATTGCATGAGTAAATTAAGTCTTGATTGCATGCATACAATTGAGGAACATGTGAATTAATTTTATGATCATTATTTAAAGAGCAGAAATAATTGCTAGTTCTCAGTGGTGGAAACAAAAAAGAAAGAGAAGATGTCTAAAACTAGAGAGGAGCCAATTGAAGTAAGTGATAGGGCAGAAGAAGAAGGAAGAATTACAGCAGGAGAAGAGGAAGCTACTATGATAAGAGAGGATCTAAATTTGGATATTGAATAATCTTCAAGTTCCAGAAAAGGAAAAAGAAAAACAAGATCTAAGAAAGACAAAATGAATTATGATTATAAAATATATCCTCTCGAAGAGATGCATTACATCCAAGTTGGATGGAATAGGTGATATCTTGACATGGGTCATGTATCGGTTTTGTAGTTACTAGATAGGTCTAAAGATAAGAAAACATGTTTGATGAGGGATTTAACTAGGAGTGGATTGATTGAATCATCTTCCTTTACAAACACTTGTCAGTTTCTAGAATTCGTGCTAGAGTGTGTAAAACATTATGATTCCTAGGCGAGAAAAATCAAGAATGATGTTGGTGATCATGTGGGAAGACTGGATTCTCATTTCTTCAAATATTTCTTAAAAATACCCTGCTGCTCCAAATGACTTAAGTTTCAATATGGAAAAATATAATGATTATTGGAGAAAAAAGAAGAAAAATTCCGTAAAGATCATAAATTTACATTATTTAAATATATCAAAACATGCTTCTATATTCCCCAAATTAGTTGTGAGATTTGATTTGATTCAGGATTTGATGATATTACTCAATGGATTTGCAAGATTAATGGCAAGAAGAGTGCACAATTTTTCTATAAATAGATGTATTGTTTTATGAGAATGATAGAAAATGCTAAGAATGATATTTTGATTAATTAGGTTGAAATCATCGGTCATGATATTGATTTTTAGTTGAGAAATTTTAATCAAATTATGAATTTTAAAATGACTTCTTATCTTGTCTATGCTATATCAACATAGGGAAATTTATCCAGATTAAGAATTGTTGGAATAAAGGCTGAGAAACCCATCTATGAATATTATCTGCAATTAGCCTTACTTGGATACTTCAATGAATATAAACAGGTTAATAACTTCTTCTTGTATGAGGTCATTTATAGACTTGATCGACTTACGAGCCATAAGGGTGACTGATGAAGCATGAAATGTAGTTCATCCTTATGGATGCATTTTTATTCAATTTTCTCACTTTACATATTTAAGATTTTGTGGTTTCTTAAATGATCCATTAAAATTGCCTAGATATCCAAGTGATAGATAGATTTTTTTGGAATTGTGTAGATAGTTAGCAGTACTTTATGATTTGTAACAAGTTCTCCATAGGTAAGTTGTGAATTTTCCTATTGTGATTGGAAAATATCATTGTACAAATATTCATAATGTAAGAGATGTTTAGAAAGAGATGTATCTTTTTATAATCATAGTTAATTTAATGAAAGGAGGTATTTTGATAATAGAAATATAGCCAAGAGGTTATTTTAAGTTAATAATTCACACTTTCCAGCATTAGAATATTTTTGGCTGATTTTAGAGACAAATTTGAAGCTAGGAGCAGAGATTAGTCAACTAAATGTACAACATATTTCAGATTTTGGTTTGCCCAAGATTCTGAAGGGATTGCAAATGATGGGAAAGTGATTTCTAGTGCATATTATGATCAAGGAGGTGATAGTGCTCCTTTTCTTCTAGTTACTCATACTTCAAAGTCAATTATGGAGAGAACATCAAAAGTATTATTATACATTGTTGAATGGTTGAATAGTCAAGGTTATTTCCTTGAGGAATTAGTAATGAAAGAGATTACTCGAATAAGCACTGGAAAGGAAGAATAAGTCAATGAAGGTAAGAAGAGAAAGGAAGGTCCATGGGAGAGCAATGGCATGGTGTGAAACTAAATACAATTCGGAGAGAAAGAACAAAAATTCCTTGATTTTAGGAGTTGTCCCAGAAAATTATTCTAATGTATTAACATCATCAACTATTACTCCTACCATTTAAGAACCTCCTTCTTAAGAAGACATTATGATGCCAACAATCAAGCTAAAATATTTCATATTTCCCTTAGCTTCCACCAAAACCATATTTCCTAGACCACCTCCTTGTTCTCAACCAACTACTCCACTTCCTCCTATGTATCTAAAGGAATAATTAACTACACCATAAAAAAAAGATGAACTATGTTTCTTATCTTCAAGGGCACCTCAAACATAAAAAAATTAAGCCCGGGTGAAAGATGTAGAGGTGGAAGAAGGATATATTGTAAAGGAATTTGGTGATGAGATGCATGATCAAATGGTTGAAATCTCTTAGTTCCGGATAGTACGAGAATAGAATAACATTAAAGATTTTGATATAGGGAGGGAGTGAAGGAGAGATAAAATAATAATTAATAAGGAAAATGATGGTTGAGCTAGAAGGGGTTTTATGGCAAGAGTCTATTCTTGAAGAACTGAAAAACAACTACAAATTGTGGCACTTCTCTTCCCATAAGGAAGTAATAAAGAAATAATTATGCATCTTAATGCTCAAACTATTTCAGGAGTTAGGAATTTACAAAATTGGTTAGCTAAGAATTCTTTTCCTACTTCCAAGGAAGTAATTTATTTTGAGAAAATGGATCTTCAATTGTTAAGAAGGATTGAAAAGAAGAGGAAAAGATCAAAAATGGCCAAGGTTACTTCAAGATTGATCATCGATTCTTCAGGAAAGAAATTTGTTGAGGTATACACTCCACCGGCCCAGAAAAGAAAGGATAATATAATAGAGAGGATTTAGAAATCACAAAGGTGCCTTTAGGAGAATTCACTACTAAAGGTTTAAAGCATGCCACGTAGACATTGATAACTATCCTTTTCCAGAAGTTAGATGAAGAAAATGAAAAATTTACTAAGCTAAAAGAGAAATCATCTAAGCTCTGTAGTATTATTATGAAGGTTGCCAAGAACCCTACACAGTCAAGTACTTATGGAAGAACAAGTAAATCCATAGGTAATTACTATTGTGGAAGAGACAAGTGATAGATCCAAGGCTATAGATGAATGGGTGGATGATATCACTAATATAACTACAAATTTTTACAAGGAAACTTTGGTAAAATTTGTTGAGTATAAAGAGAAGTTGGATATATTTAAGGGTCTCAAGCAAGAAGTTGATAATGAAGGAGGTATTTCTAAATTACAACTACAAAGTCAAGAAGAAATTAATGAGTTATGAGATGATGTTTTAATTGGTGAAAATATTGCACTGAAGGGTCAATTAGGAAGGAAGACATTAGAAAAATATTTTAACATTCAGGAAAAATATTATAATGCACATTATGACCAAAATGGAAATGATGGAGGAATGAGATAAGTAAATTCTGGAAGAACTTGATGATGTAATTTATGTTCTGAAAAAGTGTGATACTTCCAAGTATCCACTGAGAGTAGAGATGAGTTTATTCAATTGTTTTAGAAACTAATGCCCATGACTATTATTCCTTTAAACTTAAATTCCCTGGAAAAATTAGCGAGATATTTAGGATGTCTTTAATCACTTGGGATCTTGTCTTGGGAAGGTAAGAGGAGGCTACAAGGTTTTGGGAGAATAATTTCTTATGTTTGAAATAGAAATGGAGGCTATAGCTTATTTGGATAATAATGTTATCAAGTACATAATGGGTCAGTTTCCTATCTATAAAGAGATGCATAAGGATGAAAAATATGAGGTAGTTGAAGATGAAGTAGATAAAGGAAAATCTAGGGATAAGAGTAAAGGGAAAGATAAAGTGGGGAGTGAATTTGTTGATCCAAAATGATTCTTTCATTTCTTCTTCTTGCTTTCTTCCTTTCTTCCTTATTTTTGAGTACATTCATTGTAAGACTTAAATAGTACTAAAAATGTTTGTTGTTTGTGGCATTAAATGAATATTTTAAGGAGTAAACTTCTCAACTCCTAATTGTTTACTAGTTGTTCATTTATTAAATTATAAATGATATCTCCTCCATAGGATTTACTCATGACAATTATAAACAGAATAAGAGTCTTACATGTAAAGGAGGATTTGGAAGTTTATACTTGGTTATTTTAGACTTTGTGTTGAAATAATTGGATGAACTTATTGTAAGCACTTAAAATTTTAACAAGAAGGAAGAAATAATTTGGTTGAACTTTGTGTCTATCATAGTCGAGTGTGTGATTTGTTATTGTTATGATAGACTTTGTGTTGTATTAAATTTCATAAATGTATGCTTCTTCTAAATTTACTTCAAAATAATACGAGATAAAATAATGTTTTTTTATTCTGTGTGAGTAAATCACTCTAAAATATACCTGTTATAAATGCATTCCTACATTTCTTACATACTTTCAAGTTTATTCTTTCTATTTCTATTTTTCCCAACTTACATTCTAGTTACCAAGTAGCTTCTTACTTGTCAAAATATTTAGTTGTGGTTCACAAGTTATAAAGCTAAATTAATACCCATGAAAATTTAGATAGGTGTTTGAATAAACAAATAAAGCATACATGAGTTTCACCGTTAAATGAAGGGGATTTATCATATGACTGTCTAGGTTGCATGTTTTACCGAGCATAAAATATAGCCAAAAAGCGTATTCGAATGCATATATTTAGCATGATAGGACAATTTGATTTCACTCAATTAATCTAGCATGCTTTCATATCCATGTTGTTAAAACTATGTACTTAATGATATGTTTATATCTATATTAAAACTATGACTATATTGTTGTTATTTCTTACCTTTAGTTTTCTTAGCATTTTTATAAGTTAGTGACTCCGGTGTAATTGGTCATTATGATCTAGACTTAGGAGTGGAATAGTGTTGTCATGGCTTAAGGTAAGTTCTAAAGTGTTTTGCTATGATTTTTTTGAACAAAGAATGACCTTAGTAAATATGGGCCATGTCAAATTAAATTAAGGACCTATATGATTATTATGCAAGGATGACGCTTCAGAATATTTCCTTGGTTCAATTTATTAGGACCTAGGCTATTATCTTGATTCATCATGATGAATTGGATTTGTAATATTAAGGAATTTCTCAATTATAAAAAGGGATCTAATGTTATTACAAAAATGTGTGTAAGTTGATAATGAATCTAACCTTAATCTAAGCTAAGGTTTATGAAGGCTTATATGTACTAAATCTTTGGCATGTATATATTGTAGGACCTAGTAATTGATAACTATGTTCTTACTTGAATATATATATATATATATATATATATATATATATTGTGGTTTAATTTTGATGTGAATAAAGTTATAGAGTCCTAGACTTAAACCTAGATCCAAAATATTGTTGAGGACTTATGATTTATGTAACATATATTAAGGAACCTAATCTAGAATTATTGAGGTTTATACATATGGGGGCCTAAGATTAATATTTAAAACTACAGACCTTGGAATTGAATTGATGGGTAAATTATCACTAATTTTCCTTGTATGTACTCTTTGATACATTTATTACCCTCATTAGTCAACACCACAAGTGACATGGTGGAAAGCTAAACTAAATTTTGGACTCTTACTAAAGTGTTGGTTAACTAGTCTTACCAGTTGATTAGTATAAATTAGAACCTCTACTATGTTTAATATAGAAGTAGGTGGAATATGACAAGGAAGGAATTTCCATTTTCCCTCATGCATTGAATGCCTTAAATAATGTTGTACCACCTTGGGAAACCATTGAGCAGTTTTGGGGAAAAGGAATGGTTTTCATTACATTTTTTTGCATATTCTTCTATATATTTATTGATCCCATAACATTGATGTCATACAAGAAATTATCACAAATAGTTAAATTTTCATGCAATATTGAATCAATATTTCAAACAGTGATTGTGAAGTAAATTTTGGAGTAGAAGGAAAAGAGGAATTACAGTCAATACGGGCATGATATATTTTTTCTCATTCTTGAAAGTTTGTCTCATTTACTATTTGAATAATGGGGTTTCGTAATGGATATTGAGTTGAGTTATTTTGGGTGATATTGATATTATTTTTGAATGATTTATCGTGTTCATGGATTCTGATTCGGATATGTTTGGAATGTTGTTATGATGTTTTAATGGTTATCTTAAGTTTACATTAATTAATATAGCCTTTTAACTTCTCTACGAGACTTTGGGCTGCAATAATCAAGTACCAAGAACTTACGGGGTATTATTCCCTAGAAAATATCATGTTTGGACTAAGAAGCTCAATGTTATCATTAAAATATTTAAAGGGATGGGTTTAATGCTCATTCTATATCGACACATTTCCTTGTGTAAATAGAAGGATCTTATAAGTAGTTATGTTTTTACCTTCTTGTTAACCTAATGTGTCAATATTGTGACTACATGAAACTCCTAGTTATGATACACTGTGAGCTATACTAGGTATATGTGGTTAATTCCTTTACTTTTAAATAAACCCTAGATAAGATGGATCACACTTAATTTCTTTGACTTTGCTTTATGGAAGTGTGTAGGTTAAGTATTATTGAATGGTTGTGAAATATCTCCTTTGGGTTAGCTTCCCTATATCTTTGCATGGTTTCTCCCTCCGGTATAATTATATACATGTATGTGAGGTTTTGGTGAGGGGTGTTCCTTCTCACTTTATTATTGAATGATTGTATTTTATATTTGTATATATATTTCGATATGTAATTATTAATGTAATCAACTATGGAATATATGAATGATTATAACAATATTCAATCTTTGTGTTGTTTTTTTATTTTGAGTTATGATGGTATTGAGAATTTTTTTCTAGATAGTCAACGAGATATCTAGGTATGTTGAATAAATTAAGGTAAATTGGTTTTAACCTTAAATACATCATGACACTATCCTTCTATTATTTTGAATGATAATGATTTCAAATCATAGACTACTACATTGTATTTGATGTAAGTACTAGTGGAGCCTTAGGTAGGGCCTGGATATTTAATGACATGTTCGTGGAAGTAAATTCACCTTTTGGGGACATGGTTGCATTGTAAACTATGAGAGTCAGATTTGAAGGATGCCAAAATAAAAATTCCATCTCTATCATTTAGTAACTCGAATCCTATGATACAATAATGTAAGGATTGATATTTGTTATAACTACTTACAAAATTATGTAAGTTATGAATAATTTAGTAAATACCAATACAATCTATATCGTCAAGTGAATATGAAATAAATATATAAGTGAACACTACTTGCATATAAATATGATATGTTGTGACAAGTTAAATTGTAAGATTTTATAGCTGATATATTTGATCACTTACGAGATTGGAATGAGTTTGGTATAAATTGTCATAAATTTTGATAGTGTGTAAATTCTTGAATGTAATTATTTAAATAACGTTATTAAACTGTTGAGAATGAATGGAGATACTATGTAAATGTTACTTGAATTAGTGAGTGAAATTTATTTGAATACAGTGTGGATAAGTATATTATAAAGCTACTATGTTAGTGTGTATAAATTTATTTTGTAATATCATGTTTAATAGTATGTAGATTGATTGAATGATTTTTAATATTGTGGTAATTTGATTACAAAAATATTAAATGACACAAATAGTGATGTATCATGTCAATTATTATGAATTGACTATTGCTAACAATTTTTGCAGATGGACTACTTGAAAGGTGAAATATGGATGGAGTTAAAAGATTGCATTTGTTCATTCTAAAAGATTAAAGTTGAAATATATTACTTAATGTATTTATCATTAAATGATGTGTCATTTTATTGATTCAATAAATTAGAGGCCAAGTTATCATAATACAATTGTATCAATTCAAAAAAGGAAATTTATAAGAATTATTTTTCTTTAGTCAATTTTGTTGTAATTATTTTAAAAGGGGAAATAAATAAGATGTAATTTTATCTATTCACGTCTTGGATTTTTTAAGAATGTTAGATGAAAGTAGTTTATATTAATTGATTATGTGTTCAAAACTTATATGGATTAATGATAATATTATTAACGAACAACTATAATTAGTGTTTCCAAATGCCTACATTGTGAGTGAAAGGAAAATAAATCTATCTACTTTGCATAAGTTCATATATATTAAGTAATAATAGCTGTGAGCTATACCATAATATGGTACTTCATTTGAGAACATAATAGAATGATAACTATATATCTTATATTGGATGAACATAAGTTAACATTTTGGATTGTTGCCTTACCTAGAATTCAATTAATAAATAAATGGCTATTTTGTTAAATAGATAAAAGTATGATGTATGAGATTAATACAAGTAGGAAGACTTATATCTAAAACCTGAAAATAAAATGTTCATGTTAGATTTACTCTAAAAATGTAAATATTTTTCATGTAACTCTTGTTAGATCCGTACTTAAACGAAAAGGACCATTGCAAAAGTAACGTTGAAAACTTGGAATTGTCATATCATAACACATTTCCAATATAATTAAGTATGAAATTTATAATGCATGGGTCATGGAAGGCCAAATTCGAATGGCTTTTGTAGTGCAACATTCATCAAATGACGTATGTCATTATTTGAATGTTTCCATACAACAAGTATCCAAAGTTGTCCCTCAGGCTTTCTTTATTACATCTACCCTAATATTAAAATAAGCTACATCTATGCTAAGTTGTAAAGATTTTTTCCATGAGAATGAATACCGCGATACCAACTTATTTTAGCTACGGGAAGAAGTAGATTATGGGATGACACAAGTCTTTACATGAACTCTTTCTTTCCCATATATAACCTAAGTTGGCACAAACATGTTTAATGTATAGGGAGAATAAGGTTGCACCTTTGCATAACTTGGAATTAAAGTAATTTTAATTAACTGATTCAATTATGATAATAGAACCAAGTGACATGGTGATGGGACATGTTTCAGAGAATTTTTGTGGTCTAGAAACAGAGCATGCAATGCATGAATCATAAACTTTGGAATAAGTAGTGTATGGTAGTACACTATCAGGTTCACCAAGTTATAACTGAGTGTGTGATTCTAGATGGGATTCTATTGACTAAACCTCAGGTAGACACTTTGAACATACACTTGAAAATCAATTCCGAGAAGGGAACTAACAAGTATACTAAGTATATTGACTCAAAATAGTACTTAATGGGGGATCGAGTAGGATCTAGTATCCCATGAATATGCACATGTTTAATTGATTTTTATCTATAGAATTGCAATTATATGATGTTGGATTTAAATGTTAGATTGTACATTTAAATCATTGAAGGAAATATGACTAAATTGGGAATTAAAAAAAATCCCACAAGTTAGATTGTTGGAAACTAGTTGTTACACAAAAGGTAGATTCAAGATCATTGTTAGAATCAAATCAATAAAGATCAATTATATGTTCAATAGGTGTTTCAGTATGAAAAAGGTGTCTCCAAGGTGTATGATGTGGTTCGGTGGTATACAATGGTTTTGGATAGTTATAGACACCTAAAATTTACTTACGTGGTTTTAATTCTAAAGTGGTACTAATTATCCTCTATTCATCCATTTCAATTATAATTAGGGATTTCCACTAATTAACTAATTTTCCCTCCATTTTGGGTTAATTAATGACAATTTGTTAATTAACTAGCTCATATCACATTCCAGATGCCAATTAACAACACTTCATTAGTTATAATCCTCTTTGAATCAACAATTAGCTATTAATTAGCTAATTAATCATTTTTAAACAATAATTTAATCAATAAACCATCTTATTAGCTAAATCCCACTTTCAAATGCTTCCAATCTTGTCAAAATCCTCTTCAAACACCTCCAATTAGCCTAAAAAGATTATTCTATCCTATTAATTAATATAATTGATTAATTAAATGCACCTTCAACTCCCATAAAGTGCTAACTAAAGGTTAACTCACTTGCTAACTCACCTAGCTATGGTTAATTAACCAAGAGTTACTTTATGCTTTATTCATTTGTCCCACATGCACCAAGTTGTAAGCCTTTCCCAAATGGAAAGCCTATAAAAAGGACCAATCTCCTTCCTCTCAATTTTTTGTTATTATTGATAAATGGTTTTTTGACTGGGACCATACCCAAAGATACAAAAGGCTCAAAATCTAGATCATCATGAAAAATAAAGTGGTAGGAGAAAAGGGGACCACACCCCAACAAAAAGAAGCCAAGAGCAAGATGAAATAGGATTTACATGTGGTTTTTTAATCCATGGGGACCACAACCCATCAACCTAATCAAAATTACCAAATAGAACCATAAAAACCAAAGACATAGACAATATTATACAATAGAGAAAAAAAAATTGCAATAAGGAAGAAAAAAATAGCTACCCAAATAATACGAAACCGAAAAACAACTAAGAAGGAAAAATCCTTCTAGATGAGACTTTTCAAAAAAAAAATTTGACCTCCTCAAATGCCTTGAACATGTTCAAGGCAGGTTGCATATCTAGATCTTTACCACTAGTTTTGATTAATTTCACCATATCTTTACCTCCTTTCCACAACTCTATAGGTAGTCCATTAACTCGTAAACATTTACTTGACATGAGTGTGGAGAAAATCTAGAATGGATTTTTGAGTAGCCAGTGATTAAGTTTCTTTGTGGAAATTTTATCCATAGTATCCTCAAGGGCCTTCACTTTCTTTCTTAAATCAGTTAGGTTGTCCTCATATTTCTCCACAAAAATGTTTTTAGCCTTCCAATCTTTAGGAGTTGAGGTAGAGGGGATATTTCTAGGAATTACGATAACAAGAAGGTTTTCTGCTCCAACATGATCCATAGACTTGTGCTTATTTCTTCCCCATGAAAACGTGCTTCCCCTTCCAATCTTTAGGGAGTTGAGGTAGAGGAGGAGCATCTGGGAGTTGCTGATAACAAGAAGGTTTTCCGCTCCAACATGATCCATAGACTTATGCTTATTTTGAAGGGCCCTCTTAGTAGGAGGATGGGAGGACTGTCTCAAACTTTTGTGTCTTTTGGAAGAAAGGGGCAAGGTGGAGCTAAAATGGTTATTAGAAACCATTCCAAGGAAATGAAGGTGTAGCAACATGATCACCCCTTGGTGTAAAGGCACAACCCTCTTGTGATTTTGGACTTCCAAAATAGAATTTTCAAGAGACTATAAAATGTAATAAGATAAACTAATCATAGGGCCTCTACGTAAATGATTTAGAATTACCAAATGGTGAAGCAAGAGATAAATGAACCTTCATTCCAAGGTGACATATCAGACCATCATACAAGCCACATCATCAACCAATGCTAGGATGAAAGTACAAAGGATTCCAACCTTGTTTATTTCCAACTTCTCCAACCCCTACAGAAAGTTCTTCTCCTCTACCTCATTGTTAAACTTATTATATTAGAATTTGATCTCATCTACCCCAAGTCCTATGATAAGAAATATAAGATTTTAAGTTACAGGAAATCCACTCCCTTATAACTAACAACACTATTCTTCCAATGCCTTGCAAAAATCATAGATATATGTTGATCGAATCCTTCAATTTTCTGAATAAATGTGAAAAAGTTGTCAACATCCATGGCTTTCCGAGCTCGGTGTTATATTTCTCATCGAATCAAACATTGGCTCAACCCTTAAAGGTGGTCCGCCATCTTCATAGAAGTATAATCACTAAATCAAAAATATTTAGCAAATGAGTAAACAACACCCGAGAGAGAATGAAAACTACACAACAAGCGATAAAAATAAAGAAAAATATATAAATTACCCATTTCAAAAATGAAGTACTCAAGCATGCTACATTGTTGAGGTGGTAATTTCCATTAGCCAAGGAGAAATAATGATACTATCCCTCATTACATATGTCCCTGTTGGTGTCCATTTTGATCCTCCATTATTTTGCCCTAATTTTCCTTTCACTTTGCATTGCTTGAAATGTTTTCCACAGTTTGATTGGATGGAATGAAGTTGATGCCTCTGTTCCCATGCCTTATTCCATTTGAAAATCATTTGACATGCCCCATTTTGAAAGAAATCTCCAAGTTTGCTATGAACGTGCCCTAAATTTTTCAAATCCACGGGCTCTACCATTTTTCTATGTTTGCCCAATCATGGAGTGTTAAAATTGATCGATTTGTGCTTACTTTCCTTAAAAAACCCATGGCCATGGTTGTAAAATGTTTAAAAAATCCTTCCATGTGCCCTTTGATCAAAAAATTCCTCACCCATGAAGAAAAAATCAAATTCTAGGCACAACTGGAAATTTTTTGTGTTTTTGTGATTAGACGAGGCATATTTTAGCCATCAAATTATTGTTGAGATATTAGAGGGTACATGGTGGCTTCTAATTGGCTGAGGAAAAGTAGGGAAGTGTTGTAACTTTTCATTTTTCACCTTTTTGACAAATGGGGCATTTTCGGGCCTAGGGACCCATTTTTTCCAAATTTTCCTACGTGGCATGTTCTGATTGGCAGGGGATGGTGGGTGGTCAGATTCCCTTAGAATTTTTAGACTTTATTTTGAAAAAAATTAAAGTCAAAAATGGTCTGAAGCCCCGTAGCCAATCTGGAGTGGCCACGTCTTTGTAAAGACCAAAGGGGGAGGAGCGGGCTGATGGGGGACTTAGAATTTTTTTAGCTCTATTTTTCTAAAGTTTCAAAATCAGTTTTTCCCCACTCCAATTAGAGGAGGACATGTGGCAGAAATCAAGGTTAGAGGAGATGTGGATGGTAGAGGTTTTGAGGTTTTTTGCCTTTGGAAGCAAAAAATATTAAAGTAAAATTTTGGAGTGCGCCCGTGGCCAATCATAGGTGGACACGTGTCTAACAGAGTCAGAAGGAAGTGCGGGCTGTGGAAGGAAAAGGGAAATTTTTCCCTTTTGGTCAAAAATACCTAGGGTAAAATGTTGGAGAATGGCCCATGCCAATCAGTGACAAACACATGGTAGAGGACAAGGCGGGTCGATGGGCCAACGGAGGCAGGAGGGAATTTTTCTCTTTTGCAAAAAAGACTCAGAATCAAAATTTGGAGCACTGGCCCATGATGAATCACAAGGAGACACATGGCGAGGGAGAAATCAGAGGTGCAAGTTTGTAGGGAAAAAAGTGAAAATTTTGCAAAAATTCAAAAAGGTCAAAATGTGCGTAATTGAAGTACGATCCCAATGGGACCCACAATGTGCCACATGTCAGCTCCAAAATTCAAAGGTGAAGGGGCGGGGGAAAAATTCAAATTTTTCCTTTTTTTTAAAATGTCAAAAAGACAAATGATGAACCCAAATTGATTTCCAATCATATTATGACACGTGGCGGGTCCGAGAAGGACGCGGGGACAAAATGATTTTTTTCAAAATTTTCAAAAGGTCATAAAGTAAATGTTTTAAACCTGGGCCCAATCCAATCATTTTTTACCACGTGTCTAGCCTTATCCATAAAATTAAAAATGTAACTCAAGCTTATTTCTAAGTCCACATCTTCCACGTGGAGGGCCAGGATTAAAAGAAGGATAAGATCGATGGTTCCGTGCATCCATTTCTTTTAAGCGCCATGGGAGCTCCATGAGGCTTGGAATCACAATTTTTGCATCAAAATTCATCAAATTTATAGTAATTTTGTGTTGTCTTGGCCTTCCAGGATCATTGGCATCACTTTCATGGCTTAATTCTTTGATCTGAGGTGGTTTTGAAATAAATTTTTCCTTAATCCATCAAAAATGTGAAATGACAAAATCAAAACTTGCAGAGGTAATTTGAATAGGTAAAAAGGTGAAAATGATGAGTAAAAGTGTTTGCATGCCTCAATGATGAAAAACGTGCCTCTAGGATGGATAATGATATAGATATTTGTAATGATTTAATCTTTTTGGGCACACAGTAACCTATGAATGTTTTTCTATTTTATATCATTTTCATTGAATCATGAGAATTGTTGTATGAGAATTGATCTGTTGGCATATTATTTTCTTGGCAAAGAAGGATCAAATGTGGCAAGAGATATATAATGCATTTTTGGAGAAATGCAAGAAGGTTGGAAAAAGCTGAAAAATCACAAGTAAATTCTGAGAGAAAGCTCATTTTTTCTAAAAAACCACCAAATAAATAGAATAATTTCTTACGTGTTGGATTTTCATGTATGTGAGTTGGTTATAAGTGTATAACCATCACACATCTTTGATATTGTTCATGAAACTCTCTCCACTGATGAATCTAACAAGATTTGAGTTAATTTGTGTATTTTTGGGCAATATGATGTTTGTTATCATTTTTAAATGCCTGCAAATAGTTTTCATTGTTCTTGTTGCAATATTGCATTGAAAGTATTTAGAAATCACATAGAATCTCCATTTCTTGTTGATATTTTAGTGGCATTTGCAATCTCATGTTCAGAAGAGCCTTCATCTGATAAAGAGAAACAAATTTAAAATCACTTTACCTTCCTTGACTACAGAGATTACTTGTAAGCCTTTGGGGGTACCTTAGGCATGGTTTGATTATGGATTTTTGTGTTTAATTGAGCTCTTTACTTCAATATTTTTTTGTGAGTTCTCAAATATTGTGTGAAGAGTGCAACAGGCTTCCATTTGTTCCTCTTTGGTTGAAAGAACATCCAGATTATTTTAGGCATTTCATCGATAGTTGTTCAAGTATTGTACAAATTTTCAAAGATCTGATCTATCCCAGTTTGTCTTGTCAATCCCCACCAAAAATTCATTCAAAAAAACTAATCCTACCCATACTACCCCTGCATTGCATTGTGTGTCAACAAAAGAATACAATCCATTTACAAAAATGCACAAAGCAAATCAGGATCATATAATGTCTTTAGTAACCCTTGCCTTGCATTGAAAATATCTCCATAATCTGGGAGTGACAACTTGTGAAAGTTAAATTTGGAGTGTTGATCATATTTTCCCAAGGCCTTTTCATACTACTTTCATAAATCAAGGGATATATTCACCTCCTTCACCATTTGGGGGTTACAATATAGGCTCTCTTACCTTGGTTACAAGGCACAACCTAAAATTATGAGGGTCATATCAGATCCTTTCAAGGTGCTATCCATCTCTCCACAAATCTGAGTGTCAGTTAGATCACATCCTCGGCTACAAAATGACACACATCAAGATCTATTTGACTTCAAGCTTCATGCCATATCTCTGATGCTGCTCATATTGAAAAGGAGAACAAATTTGGGTACCAACACTTTCGATGCCGTTCGAGGAGATTCTTTAGTATTTCAGTATTTCAGATCCCTAGTAATACTTCTGGTGTGATTTATGTGCAATTACAAATCTGAGTATCATCTTCTGATCAGATTTATAAGATTGGAATAAAAAGTAGAGCTCTGAGTTTGATATTCTCTTAGTTCAATCTGATCCATGTGCATGCATATTTGAGATATTTGAGTGCATATCAAACCCTGGTAAAGTCCTTTACAAATTTTGCATGCAAATACGTTGTTGAAGCATCATTTTATAATCAGATTTGTAAGGATTGAGTGAAGATATAAGTTCTACCTACAATTTTACCAGTTTCCAGCAGTTGTTGCACTTCATTTACATTTGTGATTGATAAATTCAGGAAGAAGGAAGGTCTGATTTGTAAAGTTTGGCAATATTTTCAGTGCTGGTAAATATTTGACAGAGTATTTTAGTGCATTTGCACAACTAGGGTGAAAGTCCTTAGTGGCGACTCCATGCTGATTTGATATTGATAAATACCAGTGTCTTAAGCTTTCTGTCATTTATTTTTGTGCTATTGATCTCTGCAAAAATGGAAGGAAGAAGATCTCTCTTCCTTAGAGACTTTGCTAAGAAATTGTTCTCAGATTCAAGAAACTCAAAGTTGGAAGGGAGAAGAGTTTGGAAAGTGGTTAAAGGTTAGACATCAGGCAAATATATAGCAATTTGTGAGAGAGATTGAATCAAGCAATCCTCTCATAAACTTGTTTGCCTTAGCTAGTGAAGGTCCTTCTGCTATACCAGTAAGTTCCTTCTCCAATCTACACCTCTGTGTTTTAATTTAAATAAAAAATTCCAAGAAATTCAGCAGTTAGAGAATATCAGTCTTGTGAATCACATTCTTGAGTCCCAAAGACCTTGTACTCCTCATCAGCTTGTTTCACCTCCAAGATCACCTCCACCAAACAATATGGCTCAGCCTAGACCTCCATTTGTTGTTAACACCTTTGGTCCCATATATTTTAGAGGAATGGATGGTTACCTAAATGCTATTCCACAAGATGTCAGAAATAGATTGCCAAAATTTCAAGGAAACAATGCAATAACTGGTGATCAGCATCTCAAACTATTTGTTAATATGCTAGAAAATTTTGAGATAGATTTTGAAGATGTGTATATTAATTTGTTCATTCATTCATTAGAAGAAGATGCTAGGGATTGGTACAAGGCTCTACCTAATAATTCTATTGATTCATGGACAGAAATGAAAAATGCATTTAGGTTGCAATATGGTGACAAGACTAATCCTATATTTCTTTTGTCTCGAGTTTGAGAATATCAAGAATAACCCTAATGAATCAGTCCATGACTTCAACACAAGTTTTAACAAAACTTTGAGAAGGCTTCCTGTTTGTTTGAGGCCTTGTGATGAATCTTGTTTAATCAAATATGAAGATGCATTTGATAAAAAGGCAGCCTATTACCTAAGAGACAAGAACCCTATCAAACTAAGACAAGCTTTCAGCATGAAACTTCAAATTGAAAACAATATCAAGGCTATTGGGAAACCTCTCAAGAGAGATGGTGTAAAATTGATAAACCCTAAAAAACCTCAAGCTAGCAAAGGTGCTGATTTAGAAGAGGTTGTGAAAACTTTGGTAGGGGCTATAAAAAAAACATCATACAAGTTAGCAAAAGCTAAGAAGGGAATTGGGTAGAATTCACAAGGTCAGCCTAGGTAGCAAGCACAAGATAGATTTGGAAATCACCATAGGAATGAGCAGAGGTTTGATGAAAAGGTAAAGGGCCTATTGGATCTGCAAATAGACATCATCAAGCATGTGAAGGAAGAGTGTTTCCTGATCCCTTAACTGTTAGGGTTGCTATTGTTGAAGAGGTTGTTGATATTGATTGGTGTGATAGGTGTTTTCTACCCCATCCTCCATGTGAAGCAAACCAGCAAGAAGGTGAAGTTAATAATGATGATGGTACTGATGATGATATTTGTATGATGGGCTGTTCTTCAAGCTCACAAGGAGGAGCAACATCTACTAAAGTAATAAGTGCTAGGACTGCTACTACCTTTTGGGATTGCATCAAATGGGTACAAGTATTTCTTCCCCCTCATGCTCTTGAAGTTTATGTAGTGTAAGATTTTGAAATTCCTAACAATGACTTTGAATACTTAAGAGCTTTGATGATTAAGAAGTATGATGGTGGTATCCCTTCAGAGGAAGATAGACAATTGTTGATGAATGTTGTTGTAGCTCAAGAGAAATATTATAACACTAGAAGAAAAGTTTTTAAAGGAAGTGGGCCTCAAGCCAAACCTAAAATGCCCTTGCTCACAAGCATTCCAAAAGAAGCTCCTAGGAAAGGAACACTTGATAAAATCTCTACTATCCCAAGAAAAAATTACAGTCCTCCTCATGCCCAAGCTGCCAAGAATCCATTGCCATCTAATGAATCTTCTTTTCTCCCTTCCAATGTTGTTTTTCTAAAGAGTGTCCCCTATGACATACTCCAAGTATTGACCCAAATTAAATTGAGTGTTCCAATCATTGAGTTTCTTAGAATTCTTGAGCATAAGAAGAGAGCATTTGAGTACTTGGGGTTGAAAGAAGAGAAGAATATTCCAGGTAGAAATGTAAATGTTGTTGAAAATCCTCCTCAGATCATTGCAAACCTTGGAACACCACCAGCAATAGAGGATTTTGGAGAGACACCTGAGGTATATTTGGGGACATCTTTGGTTGATTCCCAATTGAATGTTGATCCATTTTTCACAACTTTGATTATAAAGGATAGGCTACTTCACAATTGTATGTTTGATTCTAGTGCATCATGTAATGTCATGCCTCTAGAAGTCATGAATGAGTTGGATATCAAAGTGACAACAGCCTATGGAAAGTGTACTATCATGGACTCAAGAGAAGCATCGGTAGTTTTACGTGTAAAATGTTTGGTTGTGCAGCTTGCATCTTATCCTGGGAGGAATTTAAAATTAGATGTTGTGATTGTTGATTCCCCTACCGAATGGGGTATGTTTTTGTCAAGAAAGTAGGCTGCAAGTGTTGGAGGAAGTTTCCAAATGGATATGTCTTTTCCACCATTCCCATTGAGGGCAGCCTAGTCAAGCTCTATGGAGAAAATTAAATGTTGCATCTAATTGAGGACCCAAACAATGCTACTTATGAAGTATTATTTGCTGATGTTGATGCTGATAATTTTATTGGTTATGCTGATGGAAAAGAAATCAAAATGGACCAATCAAATTTCCTTGAATAGGTATGTTCTCCTTGGACCTTGCTATTTGATGGAGCTTGCTCCAAATTTGGAAATGGTGCTGGTGTAATTCTGATTTCTCTTGGCTTGGAAGAATTTGTTTTTTCCTTCAAGCTTAATTTTGAATGTACTAACAACATTGCTGAGTATGAATCCTTGTTTTTGGGTTTAAGAATTACATGGAAGTATGGTGTCAAGGACATCATTGCAAAGGGAGATTCAGAGCTAGTTGTTAAATAAATAAGAAAATTGTATGCTACAAAAAATCAGTGGATGAAGCAGTATAAGCATGCAGTTTGGGATCTAGTTGAGATGTTTGATTCCTTCAATATTATGCACCATGATATAATTTTGAATTTTGCTACTAACAAGTTGGCAGTGTTGGGGTCAAGATTCGGAGTTTTGCATTTCACCTTATTGTGAGTACAATGTTGAAGTGTTGACTAGGCCAGCTATCCCTGACAACATCAAGCATTGGAAAGTGTTTGATGATGATTCTCAAGTGTAAAGGTTCTTGTAAAATCAAGGTGAGTTTGTAGATCAGCATATTGATTGGGAACCAATGGTGTGTATGACTGAAGGAAGAGAGAATTTGTTTGGAAAATATATTATCCAATTGAAAACTAACACCATTCCTAGAGGCCTTGTTACTCTTGAGTCTAATTTTAACAATGTTGATTGCATCATCAATAGAAACATGTCTACCTCAAGGGATGTGGAAAATCATGACTAGGGAACAAAGTAAAAACCAAGAAAATTTTGGTTGGGTAGTAGTCAAGACAAAGAGGAGAAACAATCTTATGTTCAGTTGTTAAAGAAATATCAGGACTATCTTGCATGGTCATATTCAGAGCTGAAAGCATATAGAGAAGATTTATTTCAGCATGAGATCCCTCTTGAAACAAATGCCAAACCATTTAGACAAAAGAAAAGGCCAATTAATCCACTCCTCTCCATGAAAATGCAAGATGAATTGAAGAAACTGAAGGAGGGAGGGATCATTCAGCCCACAAGGTAATCATCTTGGGCTGCAAACCTTGTGCCAGTCAGAAAGAAGAATGGAGATATCAGAATTTGTGTAGACTTTAGAAACTTTGATAGAGCTTCATTAAAAGACAATTATCCTTTGTGATCAGAATTTTTGTCCACCTTGGATGGTTTCTCTGGTTACAATTAGGTTGTTGTCAAGGAGTTAGAAAGATTTTAAACTACCTTTACCACTCCTTGGGGAACATATGTTTATGTGAGAATACCTTTTGGTCTCATGAATTTTGGGGATACCTTCCAAAGAGCAATGGATGTTGCTTTTTCTAGTTATATAAATGACTTCATTGCAGTTTATCAGGATGATGTGACTGTATTTTCAAAGAGCAGAAAAGATCACTTGCAGCATTTAGAAAGGATGTTGATCAGATGTAGAGAGTTTGGGATCTCTCTCAATCCAAAGAAGTGTCACTTTGGGGTGTAAAAGGCCAAGCTACTCAGTCATATTGTTTCAAAGTCTAGTGTCATGATTGACCCTGAGAGAATAGAAGCAATCAACAAGGTGCCAATTCAAAAACAAAGAAGGGTATCTAATATTTCTTTAGGAAAATAAATTTCATTAGAAGGGTTGTGTCCAATTTTTCTAAGTTAACTCTTCCTATCACATGCATGTTAAAGAAAGATCAAGTTATCAAATGGGAGGAGAGCTCTTTGTTTAGGTTTTGAAGGAATCAAAGAAGCACTTAAACATCCACTGTCTTGTGCAACTCCAAATTACAAAAAGCCTTTTCAAATTTTCTCCTTTGCTTTTGAAAATACTATTGCATCTGTTTTGCTCCAAAAGGATGAAGATGGGGCTGAGAGGCCTATTTCCTTCTTTAGTTAGGCTTTACAAGTAGTTGAGTTAAAGTATACAATCATGGAAAAACAAGCATTTTCCTTGGTGAAAGCGATAAAAGTTTTCAGGCCTTATATTTTAAGTTCAAAAGTTGTTTCTTATCTTCCCCACACCATGGTAAAAGACATCTTATCAGAGATGGAGATCTCAAGTAAAGGATGTATATGGGTGAAAAAACTACAAGAGTATGATATGGACATCCAAACCACAAAGCTAGTAAGAGGTTTGGGCCTTGCTAAGCTCATGGTGAGAGCAACTTACGAGAATGTGGAAGTGAGTAAACTAGAGGAAGAAAGGGTAGATGTACAAAGTTGGTAAGTTCTAAGTGGTACAAAGATGTGATCTTCTACCTCGTAGACACCTGTGCTACCCTAGTCATTTAAATAAAAATCAGAAAATATCCCTCAAGTGGCTTCTCAAAATATATCATCACCTTGAATTTGGGTGGCTTGGAAGAACCACGAAGGTGTCCTCTTAAGTGTGTGATGAAGATGAAGCTCCCAAAGTAATTACTGATTTCCATGGGGGTTTATGGGGAAACTTTACTAGAAGGCTCATAGCACACAAGGTTTTCAGAGCTGGTTATTAGTGGCCTACTCTTTTCAAAGATGCAACCATGCTTTGATTAGAAAATGTGAAAGTTGTCGCGTTTCTCTGGAAGAATGAAATATTCAGCTCCCTTCCTTTGCAGCCTATATCAATTGAAGCTCCTTTCAAACAATAGGGAATGGAATTCATTGGAGAAATTTCAGACCCTTCTAATCTGGACACAAATGGATCCTTGTAGCCACAGATTACTTCACCAAGTGGGTAGAGGCAATCCCCACCAAGAAAGCAACACTCTAAGTTGTTATGGACTTCTTGCTGAATTATATCATATGCAGATTTGGTGTGCTAATAAAAATTATGGATGATAATGCCATGTGTTTCAGAGCTAAACCTGTAATAGCAATGTGCAATGAATATAGAATCAATCTGACTTATTCTTCAAACTATAACCCCAAGGAATGGATAAGATGAGTCCAACAATAAGAATTTGTTGAAGACAATTAGAAGAACCTTGGAGAAAAACAAGAAGAAATGGGGTGAATAATTGAAATTTGTAGTTTGGGCTGATAGGATAACTCCTAAAAGAGATACTAGTAATTATCTTCATTTCAGTTTTCCCAATAGTTGGAAGATCAAGAGCTTGGCCCATATGAATCAAGAATCAATTAGATTATTGAGCTTGATGAGGAGAGAAGAGCATCCCATCAAAGGCATGTCGATTTAGGGAAAAATTGAAGAGATTGTTTGACAAGAAGGTCACTCCTAGAGCCTTCAATTTTGAGATCTAGTTTGGTTGTGGGATAGTAGGCATGAATACAAGGAAAGTATGGAAAATTTGATGCATTATGGATTGGCCCTTATGCCATTACTATCGGAATTGGTGAACATACCTTCTTTCTTCAGGACTTAGATGGGGAATTGCTAGAACTACCTATTAAAGGAGACATTTGAAGCATTTCTTGGATTAATCCCCATATCCGAGGTATGCACCAATTGTAGAGTTGTATAGTTTTTTTGCTTTTTTTGTTGTTTTGTTGGTGTGTGGTTTTTGTTGATCTTGGTAGCCATTCGGTTGGTTTCTCGGGTCATTTTGAAGGATGGTTCTAGTTTTTTCACTACCTTGCATATTGACTCCTTCACCCAATGGATATTTTGGCACTTGGTCTATGTTTTTTCCTTGTGGCACTCACTGGGAGTGCCCATCCCCAAGCAAGAGTCGATGTTGGTGTCCACTTTTCCCTAATTTTCCTTTCACTTTGCATTGCCTGAAATGTTTTCCATAGTTTGATTGGATGGAATGAAGTTGATGCCTCTGTTCCCATGCCTTAGTCCATTTGAAAATTATTTGATATGCCCCATTTTGAAAAAAATATCCAAGTTTGCTATGAACGTGCCCTAAAATTTTCAAATCCATAGGCTCTGCCATTTTTTTATGTTTGCCTAATCATGGAGTGTTAAAATTGATCGATTTGTGCTTACTTTCCTCAAAATACCCATGGCCATGGTCGTAAATTTTTTTAAAACTCCTTCCATGTTCCCTTTGATCAAAAAATCCCTCACCCACGAAGAAGAAAAATTGGATTAAGGCGCGTAACTCAAAAAATTCTATGTTTTTGACGGTCGACAGCGTATTTTAGCCGTCAAATTATTGTTGAGATATCATAGGAGTACGTGGTAGCTTCTAATTTCCCGAGGAAAAGTGGGGAAGTGTATTAACTTCTCATTTTTTTCCTTTTTGACAAATGGGGCATTTTCAGCCCAAGGACCTATTTTTTCAAATTTGGTTGTGGCAAGTTCGATTGGCGAGAGGGGTTAATGGGTGGTCAGATTCCTGTGAATTTTTAGACTTTATTTTTCAAAAATTTTAAAGTCAAAAATGGTCCAAATCCCTGCAGCCAATCTAGAGTGGCCACGTGTCCTAAAGACCAAAGGGGAGGAGCGGGCCGATGGGTGACTTAAGAGTTTTTTTTTCAGCCCTATTTTTCTAAAGTTTCAAAATCAGTTTTCCCTAATCCAATCAAAGGAGGACACATGGCAGGAATCAAGGTCGAGGAGACGCAAATGGCGAGAGGTTTTTGAGGTTTGTTTCCTTTGGAAGCAAAAAATATTAAAGTAAAATTTTGGAGCGCGGTTCCATGGCCAATCATAGGTGGACACATGTCCAATAGAGATAGAGGGAAGTGCAGGTGTGGAAGGAAAAGGGAAATTTTTCCTTTTGGTCAAAAAGATAGGGTAACATTTTGGAGCATGGCCCCCGGCAAATCAGCAAAAGACACGTGGCGGAGGACAAGGCGGGTCGGTAGGCCGGCGGAGGCAAGAGGGAAATTTTTCCTTTTGCAAAAAGGACTCAAAATCAAAATTTGGAGCACTGGCTTGTGAAGAATCACAAGGAGACACGTGGTGAGGGAGAAATCAGAGGTGTAGGCCCACGGGGAAAAAAGTGAAAATTTTGCAAAAATTCAAAACAGGTCAAAATGCACAGAATTGAAGCACGATCCCATTGGGACCCACCATGTGCCACGTGTTAGCTCCAAAATTCAAAGGCAGAGGGGTAGGGGAAAAATTTAAATTTTTCCATTTTTTAAAAATGTGAAAAAGACAAAAGATGAACCCGAATTGATTTCCAATCATATTGTGACACATGGCAGTCCGAGAAGGAGGTGGGGACAAAATGAATTTTTTTCCAAATTTTCAAAAGGTCATAAAGTAAATGTTTTAAAAGCTGGGGCCAATCCAATCATTTTTTTGCCACGTGTCTAGACTTATCCAAAAAATTAAAAAGGTAACTCAATTTTATTTCTATTCCCATATCTTCCACATGGAGGGCAGGATTAAAAGATCGATAAGATTGACGATTACTATGCATCCATTTGTTTTAATTGCCATGGGAGATCCGGGAGCTTGGAATCACAATTTTAACATCAAAATTCATGAGATTTATAATGATTTTGTGTCGTCTTGGCCTTCTAGGATTATTGGCATCACTTTCATGGCTTAATTCTTTGATCTAAGGTGGTTTTGAAATAAATTTTTCCCTAATCCGTCACAAAAATGTGAAATGAAAAATTCAAAAGTTGCAAAGGTAATTGTTATCACCGAATCACAGCACCCCTGGATGTTGATCAGATTTCTAGTTTGATCACTCTAAGCATCCAGTGTGATTGGATAACATGGGTACTATCTCCAAGTTGTGGGACTTGCTACTTGAGATAGACCTCCAGAGAAAGCTGGTTCTTGCTCCTAAACTACCTGCCACAATCTACTCTAATGCAGGAGAAACTAGCTATTCTAACCTAAAATTCCAAGGGACCAGAGAGAGAGAATGCATAAAATGAAAGCCTACACTAAAGCGGTGATACACCAGAAAAAGAGGGTGTGAGAGTAATCTCCAAATGTGTGAAATACAGAGGCAAAGTGCACACTAGAAGAGGTGATGACAGTTCACCATAATCCAGCAAAATGCATTTACAGCAATATTCCAAGCACACACAATGATAATGAATTCCTGCAAGAACATAATAAATAGACACAATATACTTGTAGAAAGATTAAAGGGGCAAGAAGAATGCAAGGAAACACAGCAGGGGAAGATATATCCTGGCTGATATTTTATTGCTTCATGATATGCACAGTTCAATCTATTACAAGATAAGGGCCTGGATCACCATGCAAGGAGTCCACTACAAGGGCCTGCAACACACTAGCTTCACAAAGCAATTTTGATAGAGCTTTGTTACCCAAAAACTCTCTCCTTTACAATGAGCCCAACACTCCAATTTATAGAAAAATGAGAAGGAAAAGAGAAGGGAAAATGGAAATCCCGAAATCTATCCTTCAACCACCTATAAGAGGTATTAACTTGAGTGAAAAGGTTGTCCATTACTTGCAAAAGGCTCCCCATACTATCCCATGTGTTGCAGCAGAGAAAGAATGATGACCGTGCCTCTTAATTGCACTCCTAGCTACCAAATAAAACACTGTTCTGAACCCGGCCACGTTTTCTTAAAAAACCCAAACAATTTCTGATCAAATATGGAATTTCTTGATTTTTTTGCATCGGGCTCAGAACCATGATTCCAATGGTACCAATTTTGTGTGATTTCATTGATAAATGCAAAAGTTATGGCCTTCTGAGTGCGGGCAGCTATTTTGGGTCTGGCAGGCGTTTTCTATCATTTGACGGAAATGAGCATTAACTGACTGGAGCCGAATATGTTTCTTTTATTTAAATATATCTACCCTAATTCCATTTATTGACTGACTGAGCGTAGAGGATGTCGTGCTCGTTCCAGAAAGTCCAATTTTATGAAAATCGGAGCTCGGAGTCAAAAGTTATGGCCGTTTAAAGTTCCACGGGTCAAATGTTGACTTTTCCTCTTCTTCCTTCGGCCATTTCGGCTTTTCGCGTCCCACGCGTCCCTTTGTCCCATTTGGTACAGTGCTGAAATTTCCCATTTCGGCCGAACCGGCCGGTTCGCGTACTCGCAGCCCATATGTCCCATTTGCTTTCGGACCGTCTGGGACAAATTCACCGGTTCGGCCGGTTCGCGCCCTTTTGTCCCAACTGTTCCGAGACAAAAGTTCTCATTTCAGCCGGTTTAGCCAGTTCGCGTACTTTTGGCCCGTGCGTCCCAGATTGTTTCAGGCTGCCTTGACTCATTTCACCGATTCGGCCGGTTCGCGTCTTTTTGTCCCGCTTGTCCCAAAGGCGACCCTCTCAGCAGTTAGCCAATTTTTCTCTCTTTTCGGCCAGTTCGGATTTCCGCGTCCCGCGCGTCCTTTTGGCCCGGATGTCCCATTTGCTTTTGGACCGTCTGGCGGCCTTTCGGCCGGTTCGCGCCCTTTTGTCCCAACTGTCCCAAATGCTGCGAGGACTAGGACTTAGCCATTTTTCGTGATTTTTCCTGGCCCGAGCTTGTTTTTGCAAATTTTTTCACATTTTCTCAGAACTTGCTCTCTTCTACTTGGACAGGGGAGTTAAAAAAAATATGAGGGGACCCTAGAAACATGAATTTTTGCCCTGACTCAATCTATTTGCACAGGACTAAAGAATTTGACGCATGTTATCAAAATTACCTTGAGGGTGAATTTTGGATAACAAGTAATTTGAAAAGGTGAAAATGATGAGTAAAAGGTGTTTGCATGCCTCAATGATGAAAAACGTGCATCTAGGATGGATAATGATCTAGATATTTGTAATGATTTAATATTTTTGGGCACACTGGCAACTGCAGATGTTTTCTTGTTTGATGTCATTTTCATTGAATCATGAGAATTGTTGTAACAAAATTGATCCCTTGGCATATTCTTTTCTTCGCAAAGAAGGATCAAATGTGGCAAGAGATATATAATACATTTTTGGAGAAATGCAAGAAGGTCGAAAAAGTTGAAAAGTCACGAGAAAATTATGAGAGAAAGCTCATTTTTTCTGAAAAAACCACCAAAGAACTAGAATAATTTCTTTCGTGTTGGATTTTCATGTATGTGAGTTGGTTACAAGTGTATAGCCATCACATGACTTTGAGATTGTTCATGAAACTATCCTATTGATGAATCTAACAAGTTTTGAGTTAACTTGTGTTTTTCTCGGGCAATATGATGTCTATTATGATTTTTAAATGCCTACAAATAGTTTTCATTGTTCTTGTTGTAATCTTCCATTGAAAGTCTTTATAAATCACACAGAATCTCCATTTCTTGTTGATAGTTTAGTGGCATTTGCAATCTCATGTTCGAAGAGCCTTCATCCGATAAAGAGATAAACAAATTTAAAATCACTTTACATTCCTTGACTTGTAGAGATTGCTTGTAAGCCTTTTCGGGAACCTTAGGTGTGGTTTGATCAAGGATTTTTGTGTTTAATTGAGTTCTTTATTTCAAGCTTTTTTGGTGAGTTCTCAAAGATTGTGTGAAGAGTGTAACCAGGCTTCCATTTATGCCTCTTTTGGTTGAAAGAATATCCTACTTATTTGAAGCATTTTATCTAATAGTTGTTCAAGTATTGTAGAGGTTGTCAAAAATTTGATATATCCCAATTTGTCTTTTCAACACCCCACCAAAAAATTTAGTCAAACAAACTAATCCTACCCATACTACCCCCGCATTGCATTGTGTGTCAAAAAAGAATACAATCCATTTATAAAAATGCACAAAGAAAATCGGGATCATATAATGTCTTGAAGAACCCTTGCCTTGCATTGAAAATATCTCCATAATCCTGGGAGTGACAACTTGTGAAAGTCGATTTAGAGTGTTGATCCTATTTTCCCAAGGCCTTTTCATACTAGCATAAATTGAGGGATATCTTCACCTGTTTCACCATTTGGGGGTTACAATATAGGTTCTCTTACCTTGGTTTCAAAGCACAACCTAAAATAATGAGGGTCGATAAGATCTCGTTATCCAAAATTCACCCCTCGTGGTAATTTTGATAACATGCATCGAAGCTTGGGGTCGGAAAAAGCAAGAAAATCGGCTAAGTCCCAAGTCTAGCAATGGGACAGTTGGGACATCAGGGCACAAATCAGCCAAAAAGCCGCCAGAAGTCCTCGTAGCGATTGGAATGTCGGGATGTGCGGGACGTGAAAAGGCAAACCGACGAAAGTGGAAAAAATTGCCAAGTTTTGTTAGGGACATCCAGGCCAAAAGTACACGGAGGATGCGAATCGGCCGAAAAGCCAAAAGACAGTCCATTTCGGACGGGCGAGAGAAATTTGTCCCAAGCGATGCTGGGACCGTTGGGAAAAAAGTATGCAGAGGACGCGAACCGGTCAGTTCGGCCGAAAAAAATATTTTTTTGGGACATCTCGGGCCAAAAAGACATGCGGGACACGAAAAGTGAAGGAGCCGAGAGTGAATCAAATCTTGCCACATGTCTTCGGTGCAAAGAGGGACAAGGAAGCCTGAATCAGGCGGTTCGAAGATTTTTTCCCAGATAGTTTGGAACATCCGGGCCAAAAGTATGCATGGGACGCTGGGAGCTAAAAAAGAGAGCGCCAAAGAATCGAGAATGTGACATGTGTCACAAGGGGAGGTGCAATAAAAAAATTTGACTAAGTGTTTTTGCCCGAGTTTTTTAAAGGGAGCGAGTTGGAGCGTTGGCCCAAGCCAATAAAAAGAGGACGTGTGTCCTAAGGAGAAGGGGAGTGCGGAGCTAGGGGAGGACTTGGAGAATTTGGAAAAAAATTTGGCCAAAAAACTAAAAGGTAAAAGATGCCCCCACACCCCTGTCAACCAACCAAAGCATGCCACGTGTCTCAAGTGGCGGGGCATGGGGAAAAAATGGAAAATTTTCCAAAGAGTTAAAAAGGTCGAAATTTCAAAGGAAAGCCCACAGAAAGGTGGAGGAGAGAGAATTTCTCAGTGAACCAGCACCTGACATGTGGCATCCGACCGGCGGAGCGCAGAAATTTTTAAAAATTTTCCAAAATGCAAAAAGGTCAAAATTTAAATTTTTTTGCCCGACATCTGTTTTTTGGGCCGTTTTACCCTAAAACTTCAGACCTTCATATCTTTTGATCCAGATCTCGGATTTGCACGTTCTTCATATCATTAGAAATCTTTTGAAATTCTCTACAAGATTCCATGGTCAATATCTAATTTTGGTTCAGTTTGAAGATAGAAAATTCAAAAATACCTCTGGTACATGTCCATGGGTAGAAATGACCTTTCAGCGACCAAATTTAATGCAGGATGGGTCACATTCTCCTCCAATTTGGTCAAAAATGACAAGGTATGGGTTTATAAGGTCCCCCATGCCAATTTAATGCATTTGCAGTCAATGAGGAATGGGCTCCTACGTTTTGTACGTTTTCTCTCTCTTGGGCTCGACCCATGTAATGTAAAAGCCAGATTTGGCTCATTTCAAAAGGGGGAACACTTTTTGGCATTAAAAAACTTCTTTCACCTCCAACAAGTGATAGTTGTAAGAATCAGACCTTTTTCACAGTTTGTAACAGGTTTATACCTCTTTGATGGTGGAATGCAAGATATTTTTATATGGAATTGATAGTGCAAACTCTATGAATGCTTTCAGTCCTCTGTTTGTATTGTTTTACTTCATTTGAAGACCTCTAATTACATCTATCAGCTTGTGTATGTTTTCCCTTGTTACATTTCATGAATTTGTGTCTATTTACATGGCAAAAAATGTTTCACCACTCCTTTTGGTGCATCACCATCTTTAGTTTAGTTTCATTTTTACTTTTCTACCCCTGTCTCCTTGTAATTTAGAGTAGAATTAGGATCTGAACCTCTGTAGTTGTGCAAGCATTAGATCTAATCAGAGGAGTTTGAGGAACCAACCTCTAATTTGGAGATTCCTCTCTCGTTTCACAAGTCCCACACTTGGAGAAAGGATTCCATGTTGTGCAATCACATTGGATGCTAGTATGATCAAACTAAAAATTTGATCAACATCCAGGGGTGCTGTGATTTTGCACTAACAGTTTTGGCATGCCCGGTGGGACACTAGAGGTCTCATTTTTATTGCGAGAAAATTTGATGTCCATCTTACAATTTTCTTGCTTGAAAAAGAGCTATTATTTTCATATCTAGTGACTCCAAGGGGAAGAATCAACTGGTTTCAGCAGTGCAGGCCTGAAAACTCATGAGAAGAGTCACCACAAGGTCAAGAGTTGGAGAAGAAGTGTTGTTTGAATACCTGCAATTATCTCCAAGAAGAAGGCAAAGAGGAAGAAGGATTCAAAGGTCTCCATCTCCACCAAGCAGAACTCTCTCAACTCCTCCACCTGGTAGGCCTTTCATTTAGTCAACAAGGGTTTTAAGACCAATTAGAATGGCACAATACAACCCCTATGTCAACTTCCCAGGCAGCAGCCCACTTGGCCTCAATGCACAACATCCAATTCATATTGCAGCCTTGAAGAATATTCCGTACTTCACCTGGAGAAAATCAAACTACTCCAGGTGATCATGTTAAAGATATTGCTAACCTTTGTGCAATCCATGAAATCAATGAGATGTAAGTGGTCAAGTTCACTCGCATCTTCATTCAAGGGTAAAGCGTTGTAATGGTTTAGGAGCCTTGGAGATGGTTCTATCACAAATTGGAATCAGCTGTGTATAGCACTTCATGAGAAATTTAGAGAAAAGGGAGACAACTTGTCTCTTTTGGAGTAACTGACGACCATCAAGAGAGCTCCCAATGAACAAATTGACCGATTTCAACTTCAGATTTCAAAAGAATTGGGAGAGAATTCCAAAGTGATGATCAAAGCCAACAAAGAAGGTGCTTTTCTCTACTATCTCAAAGCTCTAAATTCTGATATTTCTATGTTGATTCAGTCCATGGGGGGCATAACTATCCCTATGGCTTATAGCATTGCCATTAGGGCTGAAAATTGTTTGATCTAAGCTGGCAAACTTGCCCCTAGACCTCCCATGCCACTATTTCCAAGTTTAGAGAGTCCAAACACCAATCAAGCACCTAATTTGGCTCCTTCTCCCACTCCTTGAAATCAAAGTTCAAATGAAGCTTCCACTTCATCTCCAAGTGCCCCAAATGAGCTTCAAGAAGTCATGAAGCAATTGCAAAACCTAGGCAATGAGCTGGTTACTCTCAAGAGGTAAAAAGCATAAGGTTTTAGACCTTCTTATCAACCCCAAGCTCAGCCTAAAAGGAAGCCATACCAACCACAAAGGCCACCTAATCCAGTTGCAAATATGAATCAAACAAGGCCTCCTGCCAATAGACCATTTCAGCCCTATAATCCAAATGCCATATCTGCCTCTAAGGCATTGGTGCCAACACAAAACAACATTGCCCAGGAGTACGATTGGTGTTTTCCATGCAATGAGCCTCATAATCAATCCATGTGCTTCAATGGTGCTTTGAATCAAGCATTAATGGTGACAACTACTAGTGTGGAGGGTGAGAGTAGTCAAGAAAATAGCCAACAACAAGAAACATTCCAACAGCAATCAGCCCCAAATGACACCACATTGGTAAATTGGCAAGCAGAGGATTTTTGTGGCATGAACCAGGCAGTTTCTCAAGGTGTTGCAGCCAACACAAGGTCAAAAAGGAGGAATTTGGGTGAAGAACAACCATTAGCCCCAACCAATCCACAACCTTCCATGGCTCCACAAATGATTGGCAAGCAAAGTCCAATTTCAAATGCACAAGGGCAGCCAAGAACAGCTCCTAGACCAACTCAAATACCAGTTATTGCTGCCCATGTGCAAGGAGTGAATGTACAAGCAAAGGGACAACAAAGAGATCCTTCATCACCGTTTAGTATCATTGATCAGATGAAGAAGAAAAACATCAATATATCAATGTGGGAATCCCTATCCATCCCGGGCCAAAGAGATCTGCACAAGTTGCCATGGACTCGGGTCAACTTCAAATCAACAGTCCAAAGGCAAGAGAAGGTACTTATAAATGCTGCCCACTGAGGGAAATCATGGAGGATAGCAAGGTAAAATGTTGAAACCCCTCCTTTCTATGTTTCATTGATCATTGGGAATCAACTAGTGCACAATTGCATGATAGACTCGGGGCAAGTAGCTCAAGAATGCCTAAACAAATAGCTGATCAGTGGGGCTCCAAAGATGAAACTATATCCAAAGGGAGTGCAGCTACATGGGATGGCTATAACAATAGTTGGGGTGATTAGAAACTTGAGTCTTACCTTGCATACATGTCCAAATGTTGTTTTTTTACAAGATGTATCAGTCATAGACCTTCCACCACTCTTTACCCTATACTTGTCAAGGGACTTCACAGCCAAGATTGGGGGATATTTGTCTATTGATTGGTCACACATGCTGTTCAGAACGAGGTATGGAACTAAGGCTACAATCAAGTATGAACCTATTGCAAAATTCCACATTGAGCCTTACACTCTAAGTCAGATCAAGGCCAATTGTTCAGCATTTGATCAAGAAGACCACCCAAGCACTGATGAGGCTGACACCAAGGTTGGAAGCATCCCAGATCTAACTCTTGATGAATGGGAAAACAAGATACATGCATTTGATCCTTATCAAGAAGTGGAAGAATATGAGCTAGGGGTCTATTGTATACACGAAGAAAATCAACCTATTCCTAGCATCACCAAGCCAAACCACAAAGATGACAATGAGGTATGGCAGCTATTTTTGATGGATCAAGGAGCAGGAAAGGTGCAGGAGGTGGAGCTATGCTTGTTTCACCTCAAGGAATAAAGTACTATTCAACTTTCAGATTTCAGTTTACATGCTCCAATAACACTGCTGAATATGAAGCCTTGGTGCAAGGGATGCATTGGGAAATCAAGAAGAAAATAAAGAACTTGCAAGTCTTTGGTGACAGTGAATTGATTGTAAATCAGGTCAAGGGACAACATGCTACCAAGAATGATCTTCTCAAGTGCTACAAGAACAAGGTGTGGGACCTCATGGAAGATTTTGAGGGTTTTGGCATCAAATCCATTCCTAGGAAAGAGATTCAAGCTCGCGCGATGTGCGGCAGTGGGGGCAGCCTTTGACATTGTGGAAAGCATTCAACAAGACAAGGTACAGCCAAACATCCACGTGATTGTGAGGCCTTCAGTGCCGGATAACAATGTCAGTTGGCAAGTGTTTGAAAATGACCAGCAAATCATCCATTTCTTGCAAGAAGAAGCCGAGTTCTCAGCTAAGAATCAAGAAGGATTGGAACAGCAGTATGGTGACCAAGTGGTACAGCTGAGAACTAACAAGTTGCCCAAGGCACTTATCACTTTGGAGTCCATTTTTAACCCCAATGATCAGTTTAGAAAGGAGAAAGCAAACATTCAGGTCAAGAGAGAGGATTCAGTATCCATCTTGGTAGAAAGAAAAAACCATTGCAAATTGGAAGGATGACAATTGAACAAGAAAGGTATGAGTTCATACAGATGTGTCAAGAGTTCCCTGACGTGTTTGCTTGGAGCTATGAAGACTTGAAAGGTTTCAATCCCAATTTAGCTCAGCATACCATTGAATTGGATCCAAATACTAAGCCTATCAAAGAAACAAAGACCAGTCAATCCACACATGGAGCCTCTCATGAGGAAGGAATTGGACAAGCTGATTGAGTCAAGGATCATATTCCCAATCAAGCATTCTAGTTGGGTTACCAACTTAGTTCTAGTCAGAAAGAAGAGTGGAGAGATCAGATTGTGTGTTGACTTCAGAGACTTGAATAGAGCCTCTCTCAAGGACCATTACCCACTCCCTTCCATGGAGAAAATATTGCAAGTGGTGGTTGGCTCTGAGAGGTTTTCACTACTTGATGGCTACTCAGGCTATAATCAGATTATGGTGAAGGAAGAGGACCAGTTCAAGACAGCCTTCACAACCAAATGGGGAACTTTTGCATACAGGAATATTCCATTTGGGCTGTGTAATGCTGGTGCTACCTTCCAAAGGGAAATGGACATGACATTCAAAGGTTTGATTAACAATGTGGTGCTGATTTACCTTGATGATATCACTATTTTTTCAAAAATGCAGCAGACCACCTCTCTCATTTGAGACAAGTCTTCACAAGGTGCAGGAGATTTGGAGTGTCTTTGAATCCTAAGAAGTGTATCTTTCTTGCACATGAAGGAAAGATCCTTGGCCATATTGTCTCCAAAGAAGGATTAGCAATTGATCTAGAGAGGGTTGAAGCCATAAGAGCACTACCATTGCCAAGCCACAAGAAAGCCCTTCAGAGTTTCTTGGGAAGGATAAACTTTGTTCGGAGGTTTGTCCCAGATTTTGCAGCCCTTGTCAAGCCCATCACCAAAATGTTAAAGAAAAGCATGGCTTTCAAGTGGACAGCAGAAGGCAAGGAGAGTTTTGAAGCAATCAAAGAAGCTATCTCTCAAGCACAAACTCTCATCAACCCGGACTTCTCCAAGGATTTCATCCTCTATGCGTTTAGAGGTATCGACACTATTTTTGCCATTTTGGTACAACGAGAACAAGGATAATGATGAGTAGCCAATTGCATTCTTCAAAGCCGGATCCTAGATGACTATGAGGTGAGGTACTCTTTTATTGAGAAGCATGTCTTGGCAAAGAATCGAATCTTGAAGAAATTCAAGCATTTAATCTCAAACAACAATGTCCAGTTGCTGGTCTCACACGCTAGGGTTAAGGACTTCCTCCTCAACAAGGATTTGAATGAGAAAAGGGCAAGTTGGATCACCCATGTCATGGAGTATGACATTGAGATCAAGATCGCCAAGCTGGTGAGAGGGAAAGGATTGTGTGAGCATCTAGTTTTGTGGAAGCAAAGAGAAGTATGCAATGAAGAAGAGGCTATTTTGACAGTCCAGGACAGCCATGAGCCAAGTGGCAATCAAGAAGAAGACAATGCTGCCCCCACTCCTTGCTAGACCCAAGGCATTATACACTTCCTAGGCATAGGCCTATGCCCTCCGGAGATGAACAAGACCCAAAGGAGACACTTTAGATTGTAGGCTGTCCCGTATGCCATTGTTGATGGAGTTTTGTTCAAGAAAGATGTGAATGGAGTGTTGCTGAGATGCATTAGCACAAATCAGATTCAAAGGGTGTTGGAAGAGTTCCATGGTGGACCAGCTGGTGGCCATTTTGTACCAAGAGTGACAACTCTAAAAATCATGAAGGCTAGTTATTATTGGCCCAAAATCTTCAGTGATTGCTATGCATGGATCAAGAGGTGTAAGAATTGTGCATTCTTCACAGGAAAAGAGAGACTTGCTGCCCTTCCATTACATCCAATCTCAGTTGACCAGCCATTCATGCAATGGGGTTTGGACTTCATTGGAGTCATTAATCCCAATTCAAGCCAAGGGCACAAATGGATTTTGACAGCCACGGACTACTTCACCAGATGGACAGAAGCAGTAGCACTCAAAGAGGTAAATGAGTCTAGCATCTTAGACTTTTATGAGGGGATAACAACCAGATTTGGTATACCTACTACAATAATCTCTGATAATGCATTGGCATTCATTGGATCTAAGGTGACTGAGTGGGCTGTCAAGAATGGTATCTACCTAAGCACTTCATCAAACTATTACCCTCAAGGTAATGGCTAGGCTCGAGTCTACAAACAAGAACTTGTTGAGGATCATTAGGAGGAATATTGAAGAGAATCGAGGTCTTGCCATACCAAACTGAAATCAGCCTTATAGGCTGATAGGATAACTCCCAAAAGATCCGCAGTAACTCTCCATTCAAACTTGTCTATGGAAGAGAGGCAATCTTTCCCATGTCACTTGAGTTGCCAAAATTGGAACTCATGAAGCAGATTAGAGTTGCTAGAGTTTGAGCCCATGGAGGTGAGGTATGCAGAGTTGATGGAGCTGCAAGAGATCAGAAATCAGGCATCCCAAGCAATGGAAAAGGATCAAGCTTTGATCAAGAAGACCTTCGATAGAAAGGCCAAGGATAGATCTTTTCAGGTTGGAGATCTAGTGTTGAAATGGGATGTGGATAGAGCAAAACCGGGAAGGCATTCAAAATTTGATGCCCTTTGGAGTGGCCCATACATGGTCACGAAGTGCAAGAACAACAATGCTTTCCAATTGGCCTCATTGGATGGTGAAGAACTGCAGATTCCAGTCAATGGAATCTATCTCAAGCGTTGCTTCTAGAGGGAAATTTATCACCTTGTAAATATTAGATTAGATTTTCATTCCTCCAAGTGCTTGTGCACATTGTTTTTCTGTAGGTTAGTTTTACTTTCCCTAAGTGCTTTGGCACAACTTGTTGTCCATAGAGATGTTTTGCAGTCCTTTCTTCCATCAGGTGATATTCCATCTTCCTCCTTGTACATTCTAAGTCAGTTGGGGTTCTAAATAGAATATTTGATGACTCCATGCCCAATGGACTACTTCAACCAACTGATAACTTCATCCAACAGGTAGATGACCCCACTAAGTCACCAAATTGTTATCCAAAATTCATCCCCAGGGTAATTTTGATAACATGCATCAGAAGCTTGGGGATGGAAAAAAGTAAGAAAATCGGCTAAGTCCCAAGTCCAGGCAGTCGGGACAGTTGGGACATCAGGGCGTGAATCAGCCGAAAAGCCTCCAGGCACTCCTCACAGCAGTTGGGACGTCGAGACGCGTGGGACGTGAAAAGGTGAACCGGCCGAAAGTGGAAAAAATCACCAAGTTTTGTTTGGGACATCCGGGCCAAAAGTACGCGGAGGACGCGTGAACCGGCTGAAAAGCCGAATAACAGTCCATTTCGGGCGGGCCGGAGAAATTTGTCCCATGCAGTCCGGGACAGTTGGGACAAAAGTACGTGGAGGACGTAAACCGGCCGGTTTGGCTGAAACAAAGGATTTTTGTTTGGGACATCCGAGCCAAAAGTACGTGCGGGATGTGAAAAGCTGAAGGAGCCGAGAGTGAATCAAATATTTCCATGTGTCTTCGTCACAAAGAGGGACAAGGAAGCCCGAATTGAGTGGTTCGGAGATTTTTGTCCCAGACAGTTTGGGACATCGGGCCAAAAGTATGTGTGGGACGTGGGGAGCCGAAAGATCTGCCAGCAAATCAGAATATGACACGTGTCACAAGGGGAGGCGTAAGTTTTGGCTGAAAAACTAAAAGGTAAAAGATGCCCCTGCACCCCTGTCAACCAACCAAAGCGTGTGACATGTCCCAAGTGGCGGGGCACGGGGAAAAAATGGAAAATTTTCCAAAGAGTTAAAAAGGTCGAAATTTCAAAGGAAAGCCCACGGAAAGGTGGAGGAGAGAGAATTGCTCAGATAAACAAAGACACGACACGTAGCATCCGACTGGCGGAGAGTGAATTTTTTTAAAAATTGTCCAAAATGCAAAAAGGTCAAAATTTAAATTTTTTTGCCCGACATCCGTTTTTGCCCTAAAACTTGAGACCTTTATATCTTTTGATCTAGAGCTCGGATTTGCACGTTCTTCATATCATTGGAAAGATTTTGAAATTCTCTAAAATATTCCATGGTCAATATCTAATTTTAGTTCAGTTTGAAGATAGAAAATTCAAAAACGGCTCTGGTACATGTCCATGGGTAGAAATGACCTTTTAGAGAACCAAATTTAATGCAGGATGGGTCGCATTCTCCTCCAATTCAGTCAAAAATGATAGGGTATGGGTTTGTAAGGTCCCCCATGCCAATTTAATGCATTTGTAGTCAATGAGGAATGGGCTCCCACGTTTTGTATGTTTTCTCTCTCTTGGGCTCGACGCATGCAATGTAAAAGCCATATTTGGCTCATTTCAAAAGGGGGGAACACTTTTTGGCATCAAAAACTTCTTCTTTCACCTCCAGCAAGTGATAGTTGTAAGAATCAGACCTTTTTCACAGTTTGTAACATGTTTATACCTCTTTGAGGGTGGAATGCAAGATATTTTTATATGGAATTGACAATGCAAACTACTCGTGAATGCTTTCGAGTCCTCTGTTTGTATTGTTTTACTTCATTTTAAGACCTCTAATTACATCTATCAGCTTGTGTATGTTTTCCTTGTTACATTTCATGAATTTGTGTCTATTTACATGGAAAAAAAAATTCACCACTCCTTTTGGTGCATCACCATATTTAGTTTAGTTTCATTTTTGCATTTCTACCCTTGTCTCCTTGCAATTTAGAGTAGAATTAGGATCTGAACCTCTGTAGTTGTGCAAGCATTAGATCTAATCAAAGGAGTTTGAGGAACCAACCTCTAATCTGGAGATTCCTCTCTCAGTTTCACAAGTCCCACACTTGGAGAAAGGATTCCATGTTGTGCAATCACACTAGATGCTAGTATGATCAAACTAGAAATCTGATCAACATCCAGGGGTGCTGTGATTTTACACTAATGAGATCCTTTCAAGATGCTATCCATCTCTCCAAAAAAATTTGTGTCAGTTAGATCACATCCCCGGCTACAAAATGACACACATCAAGATCTATCTAACTTCAAGCTTCATGTCATATCTACGATCTTGCTTTCGGATTGAAAAGGAGACTAAATTTGGGTACCAACATGTTCTAACATCACTTTCCAATATTTTTTTAGACACTTGAGGGATATCATTATAATTATCCCAAATCTTGAAATCATTACAACTTACGCCCACGTTGGCATAGTAATCTGTCATGGAGTTTCCCTCCCTATATGTGTGACGAATGTTGACCCTTTTCAAACTATTGTAAATATTCATGGCATCATGTTTAAATTGTTCTACATTCCAATTGGGGATATAAGTACCCTTAATATTATAAATAATATTAAGGGAATCAATTTAATTATGAGATTGGTCAATATTAAGTTTTTAGCTTCCTTAATCCCCATAATGCAGCAAGAGCTTCTGCATAATGGTTAGACTGAATCCCCATGGGTCCAATATAGGCCACCATTAGATTTCCATCATGATTCCTAATTACTCCACCCCATACACTACCTAGGTTTCCTTTGGAGGCCCCATCAAAGTTAATATTGTACTAACTATTACGAGAAGGTATCCACTTAACCTTGGTTCTATCAATTTTGTTAGATCATGCTTGAATGTTGTTAATATCAATGACCTAATTCTTGAGATATCTATCTTCTTTTTAGGGAAGGCCTTATTTTAGGGGGTTTAAATTTTGAAATTTTCTATTTTAGGTTGATGGTGATTTATTTTGAAGTATTTTTATGATGCCCTTAATACCTCTAAAGATAAGATAATTTCTATCTTTCCAAATTTTCTAGATGGTGTTGGGAAAACCCGGCCTCCAAAGCTTCCTCGAATAATGTGTCCGAATGGAGGGAACCACTACTCCCAAGTATTGAAAATGTAATTAGGGAAAGTCCAGGAGACTTCAAATCTAGAAAAAATGAGTGCCCATATTATTTAAGCAAAAGGGCATTGAAACATGAGATTTAAAATGGATTCAACATCCTTTTTATAGACAATACATCTATTAGGTATTGTGGGACCTCTCTTGATGATATTTTCTATGGCGAGGGTATTTGAATTTAGGACCTTCCAAAGAAACATATTAGCTTTTGGAGTGAGTTCCTTGTGCTAAAAACTACTCCAATTGAAGTCACTCTGTGAATCCTCTGAGTGAATCCCTTCCTCTCAAATTGATACCATGTCTTGAATAACATTGATCATATAAAACATATGAACCTTACTCCATTATGGGAATAATTTACATCCTCATTTGCATCCATTTATTAAAGCTGGTTAGTAAAGGAATATCTAACATGGCCTTGTAGCCATTTTTAGAGAGATTCTTTCACCTTGATGAAGTAAAGAAGCTTCACCAGATTCTTAGCAAATTAATGAAATAGATAAGGGTAGTAGGCCAAGGAGGAATACCTATTTGTAATGTCGGTTGAAGGTTGTGCACATGTTATGATTTCCTAATCCAAGTTGATTGCAAGAGATCCCTTTTGGCTAGGAGGAACTACCTATAAATGTAAAACAATACCTTGAATAGAGTTAAAAAAATAAATTGAATGGACTAGCTAGATAAAGCTAGATCCATGAAGCATGATACTTCCTGAACAGGTTGTCAATCCACTTTTATATAAAAATATTAATTCTAGTTAAATCATACATGAAGTAAAGATCCTATTGGAATTGAAACGATTTAGGTATCTCACACAAAACAATAAGAAAGTTCATTCCAAAGGTTTTTAAGGTCAAAACGGGAGGGTTGGCTGGGTGGTGTTGAGTTACAGGTCAGCATGTACGGGCTTTGGGTAAGTTCTAGTAAGGTTTAGAAATGATTTTTGGCTATTGGGAAGTGGGTATTAGATCCTTGGTTTGAGATATATTTTCAGACATAGTAACCTTAATCGGATAGCGGTGATGATGGTTAGGAAAAGTTTCTTGACATTAGTTAGATAACCAATGTCGCTAGGGGAAATTATAAGAAAGTTGCTAGTATTAGTTTTCAAGACTTCTTGTGATTACACAGAGGTTGGAAATGGTGAGGGTGGGGTCATAAAATGGTTCTAAGGACTCAGAGATGATTAGGAGAGGATGAAAATGGGTGTAAAGTTTAGGTATGATCAGGTGTTGGGTTGATGGAAGGAAGGGATTAAATGGGTGTGGAGAGAAATAAACTATTGAGATGAATAAATAAATCTACAAAAAGAAACTAGAGATTCAATGTAGAAATGTTAAATACTTACTGGAAAATGAATTGGAGAACGTAGGTGATGAAGATGGTAACAATAGAGATCTAGAGAGAAGAGTTGTTGTATTCATGCCATGGTAGTTTAGACCTCTATGCCTCTCTGTTGTGAATCCATGATCGTGAAGAGGATGATGAATGGTGATCGATGTTGGTAGTGCTCCTGTGTGTCTTATTTTTCTTAAGTGTTAAAGAAATTTGAGTGCTCCAAGTCTCTAGAAGAAATGAGATCCTGAATCAATTAGACAAACTGGGAAAAGGATTTTGGAAATGTATTTAACCTAACCAGAAATGGTTAGGTGACTGACATCAATTGAGATATAACCAACATCAGTCAAGGTGGGAATATCTAGGTTGGCCAAAAATAGCTAGATTTTTGCTATTTTTGGTGTGATCTCCAACCTTCTTCCGAGTCTCAAGTGATAGATCATAGCAAGATAAGTAGGATTCCTTTTAGGTTTTTTAATAGGAGTTAATTCTAGGTTTAGACTTGGTCTTAGGTCATTAATGAGGTTTGAGTAGGTCATTGAGTGAGGTGGCTAGGTGAGGTAGTTAAGTGAGGATATTAATTAATTTAATTAAGATAATTAATTTAATTAACATGTACACTATGGGATATGAATAGGTAGGATATGGTCAAATCAATTAATGGGGGTTTTAAGGGGAGTATGACCCAATTTTGGTGTCTACATTTTGCCCCTTTTTGTTGCGTAGCTTCTATTTGTAAGCGATGCTAACAAAAATATGAAATACGTGTTCTAGGTGTGAATGTAGGTTAGATTTCCCCAAGTAGAGCTGAAGGTGAGATTGCCCCAAGTGTGGATGGAGGTAATCCCCCTAAAACCAAGAACTAATGAGGTGTTAGATGGAGTCGGTGAGTGCATTAATAAATGTGTAAGTGATGAAAGTGAAGTTATGTGGGTTTTAGGTAAGGGTATGGGCACTTTGGGTAATGGGTACTGGTCAAATTGGGTAATAAGTAATGGAAATCGAATGCACGCACACATATAGACTTTGACATGGTACCAAGTATAATATCATGTAAAGTCTACATCATCCAAGGTCGATAGGTTTATCCAAACAAGGGTGAAGTGATTCAGGTATCTAGGGTACATGATACGGTCTAGAAACACAACTTAGGTTAGGTGCAATAATGTTTAGGTATGATCTGATGCACCAAAGGTTTGGTTGGGATAAACAACACAAAAATTGGCAAGGTACTATCATTAGGCTAAACCACACATGTAACAACATCACAAGGTATAAACATGATTTCAAAGGTCACAAAAGGTAGTTTTAGTTAAGGTATGTAGGTCATGGCATGAGTAAGGCCGAGGTATAGGTAAATAAAAAGTCCCTAAACATGATTAAGGATTTTTTAGGCAATTTAGGATATTTTTAGGGTGTAATAAGTGTTGGTAAGGCCAAAAGGTATTTGGCAGTAATGAGTTTAGGTCAAAATGGGCATAGACTAGGTCAAGTGGTTATGTTAGGAGTCAACGTCATATAGGCATGGTTAAGTTTAGGTGAGTTAGGCATGGTGGAGTCAAGGCCATTTATGCATGATGGAGGTCATGAAGGCATGATTGATTCAAGGTCATTTAGGCATGATGGAGCTAGGTAAAGGAAGTTGAGGTCAAGTCTTTTGTGTTTGATTTAATTTCCAAGTTATTTGTAGTATAGAAAATAAATGATGATGTATATGTATGGATGATGTATCTATGTTTTGAATTTCCATTGTTATTGTGTAATGATGGAAACTAAGTGAATTAAGAATGATTGAGTTGAGGTCATGTAGGCATGATTTATTTAGGTATAGGAATGGTGGATTCAAGTATAGGTATAGTTTGGGTCAAGGTCATGTAGGCATGACAGAGTCTAGGTGAGTTAGTCATGATTGAATCTAAGTAATTTAGGCATGATCAAGCTAGGTCAGTTAGCCATGGTGAAGTTTTAGGTCATTTAGGTATGATTTGGACATGTTGTTGGGTTTGATTTTATTTCCATTTTATTGGTAGTAAGTAAAATAAATGATGATATCATGGATATGGGAAATTATTGATTTGGATGTTTTGATGATATGAAATGGTAGGTATGCATGTTTGTATTAATTTCCAAGTGTTGTAGAAAATGGAAGTGAACTAAGGTATAATGTGAATATGAAAATGGGGGAAATAGGTTAGGGTAAAGAGTAGCTAAGCTAACCTCCAAGGGCCACATGCCCTCGAGTGCTGACTACATAGCCCCAAAAAAAAAGGGGCCCAGCTGATGTAGTTCTCCTGTAAGCTAGAGAAGAATACGATGAGGATAAATGAATGGGTTGGTAGGTTTTAGGTATATTTTTGAGTCAAGGTCATTCAAGCATGGTTGAGTTTAGGTGATTTTAGGAATTTTTTATTTTAGGTGATTTTAGGCATGGTTGAGTTTAGGTGATTTTAGGCATGGTTGGGTTTAGGTGATTTTAGGCATGGTTGAATTTAGGTGAGCTAGGCATGGTGATAAAGGTGAAAGAGGAATTCTTAAAATATAGTTGTCGATGTTCTAGTCCTATATAGGAGAATCAACAAGTAATGAAAAATTTGAAGGGTAAGAGGTGACCAAAAGAGCCACCTAATTGATAAGATCCATAACAAGTCTACCATACCAAAGGTGGGATTATGAATGTAAGACCCTAAAGGCATTTCTTGATTGACTATTCGAAGGGTGAAGAAATTCACATGATCACAAAATATTACATTATAGTACATCCCTTGAGTAGGTAGAAAATTAGGGTGAACAAGGTGATGATGTGAAAGTAGGTTGGTTTTAGTGTTACTTAGTGTGAGACAGCATGCCTATATGGCAAGTGACCCAAGATAAAAATAGGAAAGTCCATGAAAAAAAAGTTAATCTTTTCCTTTTTGATTTTTCTTTTTTTGATAGACTAATCAATGCGGGAAGTCTATGTGGGATGAGTAGATTTTCTCCTTGAGGTATTCGTGAAGCTGATCAATGTGGGAAGCTTCAGAATATGTTTATTTTATTTTTGCAAGAATAGTCTTTTTTTGGTGATAGACTATGTACAATATGGCTAGCTTTGTATAGTTTTCCTTTGAGGGAACAGTCTATTTATAGCAGCAAGATAGAAAGATGAGATGTCCTTTTGAGGGAGTCATATTTTTGTGAGAATTTTGACTCAAGGAGTTTTGAATTTGAAAGTCCCATATATTGCTTTTGAATTATTTTTGGGCGTTTAGGTCATGGAAAAGACTATAGAGAAGGATAGACTTCTTTTATGAAGACAAAACCATAGCACACAAGGGTTAGCTTATGAAAGAGAGGTTTTAAGTAATGAATGACCATGCAATTCCATCCTGACAAGGATAAAATGCATCCATGAAAATAATACCATGAGTAGATCTGTGGTGCTCATATTTAAGATAAGGTTTAAATGTGACCGGTAATTCACATGACTCTTTCTTGGTTGTTGATCCTTAAAATAGGTAAGTGGAAGGTGAATCGTTCTCAAGGGACAAGCACTTAATAGATATAAGGTGATCTAGGACTCAATTTAACAATAGAATGGTCGAAGATGTAAGGGATTGAGGGGATTAGTTTTGGTTTACTTCGAGTGAAGAAAAATGATAAACACATGATCCATAAGTATTAGTAACGATATAGGGTCCAAGCCAATTAAAAGAAAAAAATTCCTTGTTTATTTTCTCCTCTTTTGTTACATGTTGATTTTTCTTTAGGATGAGGTTGCTGACTTGGAAGTTTTGGTAGAAGGAAAGGTAGGATGTAGAAGGTATGGTTTTAGTGAAACATTTAATAAAATAAGGGGAAGTGACAAGTCCCCCATGGGTATAGGGAAGAATGAGATGGTGATAGGTGAGGTTGGGTAATATTGGGCATGAGTGAGTAAATTTAGGTAAGGTAGATGGGGAAAGGTGGGGAAAATTTGGGCAAGGTAGAGAAAGGTAATTGAAGAAGGTATAGTTATGAAGGGAGGTGTAATAGAAGAAAAGGGAGTGTCGATTCCCCCATAGGATAAGGAAGAATAAGGTGATGATAGATATCATTGTGCAAGATTGGGAAAGGTTAAGTGTGATGAGGCACATGGTAGGTAGATTAGGTAAGGTAGATGATGAAGGTATCATTTTGATGAGAAGTGCATAATTAAAGAAGAGGGAATTTCAAGTCCCCCATAGGGTAAAGTAGGATAAGGTGATGATAGGTAATGTTGTGTAATATTGGGAAAAGTTTAGGCAAGGTTTAGGTAGATGGGGCAGAAGCCTTGATCGGGACAATGACATCATTGGGGAGATTGATGAAGTTGTTGAAACATGGAGTGGTGTGCAAATCCATTAGAAATAGGATAGGTGGGCCCATATAATGTTACCTTGGGGGCATGTGGAAGTTGGATAATGGGTAAAGGTGAACTAGATGGGCTACTGATTTTATATTTTTATTTTTCCTTCGGGCTTGAGTGGTAATGTTAACCATATTAATCTATGGTAAAGGAGAATGTGAGTCTTGATATGTTAGTGATAGGAAGGGAAAAAATATGGTGAGAGCATACACTAGTTTTGTGAAAAGAATGTAGTGCATTGGCATTTTGGCAGATGTTTGGCTATCTCTCTTATGTATACCATATTGATATAAAATGTTGGATGGGGATAAAAGTGTTGTGGAGGTGGAGATGAAGGTTTCTGAATAGGTACGGGATTAGGAGGTTTTGTGATAGATGGAGGTGACAAAGTGGGTCCTCATCTATAAGATCATCATCGTTAAAATTTTATTCAGGAGGACATAGTTAGAGGAAAACGGTTTTCAGAGCCTTATAATTTTCTACATCATTCCCTGGCACATGATGATAGGTGAAAATTTTAGTATCATCAAACCCTTTTGGTTTGGGTTTGAGTGGGTTGTAAAGTTTAAGGGGCGATAATGTGATGACGGAAGTCTCTAAAAGGTTAGATAGAATGTTGGCATAGGACCGCCAATGGATCGAAGTGTGAGGTGAGTGTGAGTATAGATTGAAGTGTGGGTGATTTTTGTGGGAGAGGAATCACATAAGGTAGAATGGGATGTGAAATGGGTTTGAATGCTGGTTTGGTAGGTGGCACTATTTTTGGTTTGGGTTATACCTTCTTAGGTAAATTCATAATAGATGAACTAGTGATAGAAGGTGTTGTAGGCTTAACTACCTCTTTGGAGGGTAGTGGGTTTTTCAATTTTGGTTGCACCTTCCTGGGTAAAGGTGAGGAAGGAGTATGTGATGTGGAAGGGAAGGTAGATGGTGGAAGAGGATGAGTTAGCCAAGGTGATAAAGGAGGTGTGGTGAAGGTTATTAGTAGAGGCAAGGTGGAAGGTATGGGTTGAAGAGAAGGAAATATCATAGGTATTGATGAGGTTACTATATGTGGTGGGGTATAGGTGGTAAGAAATATGTGGGTAATGGTGAAGGTATGCGTTGTGTTGGTAAGTTTTTGTGATAAAATATCATGATGAAGAGGAGGATTTTATGATCTTGGTTTACATTAGATAGACGATTTCTTGACCAAGGTCGATGGGTGAGGACATAGGATGACGAAAGGGGCAAAGGTGATAGAGGCGTAGCGGGTGAAACTGGTGTATGTGTCTTATAATTTTGGGTCTTCCTTTTAGGTGGAGGAATGGTTTTTTCCTGGGCTTAGGAAGATATGGCTAAGTCCAATTTGATAGGAGGGTGGACTAGGATTGATGTCGGCATGACACCTAATGTGGTGATGGCTCTGGACGTAGGGGAAGGTGTAGATACAGGTAGGTTCTTAGGCATAGGAATGTGTTTGGTTGTTGGTAAAGGTTTGGATGTAGGAAAGGGTGATGAAGAAGAGGTTGTTGCAACAGGTATGGTCATGGTTGATTTGATTTTATGAAATACCTTTGGATAAATCATAGAGGTATCAACAGATGACATTTATATTTGGGTTGAAAATGGTAGCTTAAGACATCCCCAAAGTGTGGGATTATCAACATAATCTAAGTTGTCATCGGTGTAAAAAAACACTATTATAAGAGAAGATGACATTTATTTAGTTTTATCCCCTATAAAGTATGTCTGTGATACATGGAACTGGTTGGATTTGAACTTTGTAGGTAAGAGAGTTGAGATCAAATCAACTCAATCTGGAAGGCTAATGGCAAATTATTACCAATCAGTAGTTGAGCTTCTAAAGGATCCTCTATTGGTAGGGAAGATTATAGGTGGGATGAGGTAGGTTCCTCTTTTAGTGGAGAGGGAGGTGAACATGACTCTCCCGTGGGTAGGAGAGTTATCACCATAGGTTTTTCATTAGGTTGCGAGGGGGTGATGAAATGGCATCGATAGATATTGTGGTCTCCTTTGTGGGTGAAGGGGAGATAAAGGGGACTCCTCTGTGGGTGAATGAGTAGATGAAATAGGATCCTCTATGGGTAAAGGAGCTCATGCTAGAATCTCCTTGATAGAGGAGATAGGAGGAATTTGCGAAGGGTTAGTACAAAGTGTCGAACACAACATGGACCTCATGGGCATTACTGTCATTAGTTGAAGGTTAGTTGGTTTGGTTAGATGATGGAGTATGGTTAGGGAATGGTTTCTTGAAGATATACAAGTTCTAATTTACTAGTGTATTTGGGTTGTCTAAGACAATATCTCCATTGTCTAACATTTCATGGATGATGTTTTTGAAGGTGATACAATTACCATCGTTATGGCCTTTAATGCGATGATAGTTGTAATAGTCATGTTCCTTGTACCATGCAGACATAGGACAAGTGGGGTCAAAACTAGTATGTGGTTTGATGGGTGGTAGAGAAATTTCTCTAAATTTAAGAAGTTTTTCTAATATTGAAGAATAAGGCTCCCCAATTGGAGTGTAATTTTTTTGCTATCGCCTAAACCTGGAAAGCTTGAATGGGAGAAAGGTTGGAAGAATGTTTCGATTAATTGGATGAGTGAGATGGGTTAGCTTGTAAAACTACTGTATTGGCATATCCCTTTACTTTAGAATAGTTATTTTTTATTTTGAAGAGGAATACGCATCATTGGATTTAAATGTAGTGATTTTTTACGTAATTGAATTTTCTTCTGTTCTCTGGCACTGATTTTAAGATTTCTAGTGATGGTGAAGACTTCATCGGAGGTAGAAAAGTTTTCAACTTAGAGAGTTGTTGATACGTTTCTAGCACAAGCTCGAGTGAAAAACTCTATAAGATCAATTTGAGGTAGCTAGAATGTAAGTTGGTTGATGAGGCTCGCCAATGAGTGAAAAAATATGTGATAGACTCGTTGTTGTATTTTTGTGTTGATTATATGTCGGTCATGGTGACCTTTTGACGATATTGGCGAAAAATGGTCAGGAAGCCTTGAGCGATTTGGTTGAATGAATAAATGGAATGTTGAGGTAAACCACTATACCAATCCAATGCAAGTCCTGTTAAGGAAATTGGGAATTTCCACAAGAGTAGAGCATCATCGTGGGTGATTAGATAACACCTATGTTTGAAAGATTGCAAGTATTGTTGCGGGTCTTCTTTGTTGTTGAATCAGTTGAATTTTTGAATTTCCCCATGCATAGGGTATGGATGAATTGGAATAGATAGATGAATGGGATCCTTATAGATTTCATCATATGTTAAAGAGTTGTGAGAGCCAGAAAATGATGCTTCAAATGTTTTCATCTTTTCCATCATCATTTTAATAAGTTCGTTGGTAGGTTGTGATGAATGGGCACCCCTGCAATATAAGGGGTTGATGATGAATGTATTATTTGGATGATATTCCAGTATATGGTGGTGCGAGTACGAGAACTTCGAGGGGGAATTGATGTAGGAAGAAACTATCTGAATAGGTAATAGACGAGATAGGTGTTTTTGGTCATATGTGTAAGTAGGTGGGGTTGATGTAGTGATCCATGTAGTGATTGGAGGTAAATACTATGGGATGGAGAGGATGATGTTTTAGAATGGGGTATGGTTTTTTGACACCATGGGTGGTTGTAATGCAATAGGTATATAAAAGGTGGAGAGTGCAAATGGGGTTATGCTTAAGGTGGTGATGAAGGAATGGTTGACACCATGGAAGCAAGGGACGTCAAAAGTGTGAATGATACTATAGGTTCCGTAGGTATTGATGATGTGGGGTTAAGTTAGAATACTATGGGTGGTAAGTTGGAAGAAGGTAAGGCCGATTTAGTACTAGCCGATGTGGAAGTAGGGGCAATGGTAATGGGGATGGACACGGGCATGTTGTGTACCATTTTTCCTAATGAATCCCAGAGTAGATGAATGTGTAAGATAATGTTGTAAGGAAGAGGGGTTTTGGTCAAGGATTCTTGTGATTTCCTCATCACCGATAATCGATGATAATGGGTTTATTGGGGTCCATAGGTGACAATATGGAATACGGTGATGGGATAGGTGGGAGTGGCTGAAGGATTGCATGGAATACAAGGGCATTAGTTTGAATACGAGTCAAAACCATGTGAGTTGGCATAGGCTTTGTAATATGTTCTTTATAAATGACACAGAAAAATAGCAGAAATGGAGAAAAACATTTGCGGGAGATAAAAATAGGTCATTGTTTTAATTAAAAATTAAAATAGAAGAACCAATGAGATATTGGGATAACTGATGACGGTGATAGGGTGACCGATGCTGGTTATGTTAACCGATAATGGTTACTGTAGGAAATCAAAAGTTTTTTAAATGGGGCAATAACTGATGAAAATGAGACAAAACTGGATCTGACAGTGATTTTAAAGATCCAGGGGTATGATGATGCTTCTGGGGAACCTCAGAAAAAATAGAAAATATGGTGAGTGTTTTTGGTGAAATGACCAAAAAATAAATAAACAATGACGGTCCGATAAGTAAACCGATGTTGGTCGCTAGACCAATGCGAGAATTGTGAAATTTAAAAATATGGAAGAATTCAATTTTTGTGATTTAGATCAAATAAACTATCAACCCAGAAACTTGAGTATGATAGTGATGGACCCTAACACACCCTAGAAAAATTTGGAATACACCAACTATAATTTTGGGGTGTGAAAGGAAGAAGAGAATGGAGAATGCATCCTCACAACTCAAAACACAAATCAAGAAAAATTTAATAAACATGAAATCCTATGGGTGAATTTTATGTTTTAGCTTATGTTATTTAAGAATGACTCGTGAACATAACAGATTTTTTGGTCTGATAGAAGGTGTCCTATGAAAATAAAAAATCTAAGTGTTGTTTTAGGTAATGTTTTGGTGGGGCGGTCCTTTCTCTGAGATAATGACTAGATAGAGAAACCAATTGAGTGCCCACTGTCAATCCTCTAATCATGAGATAATTGACAACTTATTCTAGGTAAGGTGTTGTTTAAGAAATGTGTAATTTATTTTCTATGTGGTTTGGAAAAGAGAGAAGATAATGTGCACTATGATTCAATTTTTCAACCATCAGCTGGGCATGACTTCCAGCGTATAGGTTTCCCTCAATTTTAATGTGAGATAAAAATGCAAACACAGAAGTATGAAATGCAAGTATTTTAAAACCCAAATAAAAATTTGATATTTGATTTATAAAAATATTGAATAGGAAAGTGTATGAATTTCACTAATACAAATGTAAGAAAAGAAGGAAATATTCTTTTTAGTCCCGAAATACAAATGTCACTAAGACAAGTAGTAGTGAGAGAAGATTCCTAGGAGATAATTTAATGTTAACTTCTTTTAAAAAAAACATACAATGGTTCCCTAAGAATGAATAAATGCAAGAAACCCCGAGATGGGTCCCACCGAGCGTGCCAAAATGTTTCACCGGATTCTTAGCAAATTAATGAAATAGTTAAGGGTAGTAGGCCAAAGATGAATACATGTTTTTAATAATGGTTGAAGGTTGTGTGCACATTCTGATTTCCTAATCCAAGTTGATTGTGAGAGATCCCTTTTGGCTAGGAGGAACTACTGTAAATGTAAAACAATACCACCTAATAGAGTTAAACAAAACAATGAGTGGATTTCTAGCATAAGCTAGATCCAGGAAGCGTGATACTTCCTGAACAGGCTGTCAATCCACTTTTATATAACAATATTAATTTTAGTTAAATCATACATGAAGTAAAGATCCTATTGGAATTGAAATTATTTAGGTATCTCACACAAAATAATAAGAAAGAATGTTCAAAAGGTTGTTTAGAGTCAAAATGGGAGGGTTAGCTAGCTTTTGTTGAGTTGTAGGTTTGGTATAGGATTTGGGTAAGGTCTGGTAAGGATTAGAAATGGTTTTGGGCTATTGGGAAGTGGGTATTAGCTCACTAGTTTGAGCTATATTGCCAGAAATAGTAACCGGTGTTGGTTGGTATGATGATGGTTAGGTAGAGTGACCTATGTTAGTTGGCTAACCAACATCAATAGGGGAAATTATCGAAAGTTACTAGAATTGGTTTTCCATACTCCCTGTGATTACAAAGAGGTTGGAAATGGTGAGGGTGGGGTTATAAAATGGTTTTGAGGACTAAGATATGATTAGGAGAGGGTGAAAATGGGTGGAAATTTTGGGTATGATTAGGTGATGGGTTGATGGAAGAAATGGAGTATATGGGTGTGGAGAGAAATAAACTACTGAGATGAATAAATAAATCTACACAAAGAAACTAGAGATTTAATGTAGAGATGTTAAATACTTACTAGAAAATAAATTGGAAGATGTGGGTGATGACGATAGTAATAGTATAGATCTAGGGAAAATATTTGTTGGATTTTTATCGTGGTAGTTTAGATCTCTTTTCCTCTCTGTTGTGAATCCATGATTGTGAAGAAGATGATGAATGGTGATTGATGTTGGTAGTGCTCCCATGTGTCTTCTTTTTCCTAAGTGCTAAAGAAATTTGAGTGCTCCAAGTCTCTGGAAGAAATGAGATCCTGAATCAATTGACCAACCTAGGAAAAGGCTTTGGAAACGTATTTAACCTAACTAGAAATGGTTAGGTGACCAACATTGGTTGAGATATAACGCATCGGTTAAGGTGGGAATATCTAGGTTGGCCAAAAATAGCAGATTGTTGTTATTTTTGGCGTGATCTCCAACCTTTTGCCAAGTCTTAAGTGATAGATCATAGCAAGATAAGTAGGATTCCTTTTAGGTTTGTTAATAGGAGTTAAGTCTAGGTTTAGACTAAGTCCTAGTTAGTTAGGATAGGTTTAGACTCGGTCTTAGGTCATTAATGAGGTTTGAGTAGGTCATTGAGTGAGGTGGCTAGGTGAGGTGGTTAAGTGAGGATATTAATTAATTTAATTAAGATAATTAATTTAATTAACATGTGCACTATGGGATATGAATAAGTAGGATATGGTTAATTTAATTAATGGGGGTTTTATGGGGAGTATGACCCAATTTTTGTGTATACAACAACAACAAACACTTTGATTGCTTTTGATATTTATAGGTTCAATTATTGTAGTAATCAATTAAACATAATGGGAATTCTTGTAATTTAAATGGTTAAATTCATTTATATTTCCTTTTGCATTCCATTAATATTTGATCTTGATGGTTCATTGATGAATTTATTAGCTTAGTTCTAAAAATACTTGGTGTTAGTTTTAGGTTCTCATTACTTTTCTTACAAGTTTATTGAGTTCTCATTTGGCACTTTTGGTGGGACAATACCCCATTGCATTCACATTTATTAGATTTCTAGATTAGTTTCAAGCTTTTAGATAATTTTCAACATTTTAAGATTAGTTTAGAAGTTTTGATTTACCTACCCTCTTTTGAATTAATGGATAAATATAAAGTTTCTTACCTAGTTTAGGTAGGATTTTCTTGTTTTTGTGATCTTTGCAGGATCAAAGGAGGTGAGGTGCTGTCAAAATTGATCCAAATTGACAAATTTCTAACTTTTTGAGAATTTTTCCAAAACTTCCCATGTTTTTGAACACCTATAGGAGGTCCATACTACTGTTTGGATACCTCACACATATGTGTTGATAGTTACATATATGCTCGAGGGCTCATGCCTATTTGACCCTGCCACACTACTGCATTCATGTCTATGCATACGCTTCCATACCTATATAGATGCAACACTATGTTTTATTATCTTTGTTCATGACCCGCATAACCATTTCTACACCCATGTATACACTCCACTATCGTGTAAGTGAAAATTATTTGTTTTTTTAACATAGACCCACACGTTCACTCCAAATCTTGTGCATATGCTCACAAACCCACGCATACACTCCACTAGATTCACAAGTGAAAATTATATGTGCTTTTAACACATATCCATGCATACTCTCTAAAAACCACATATATGCTCACGAGTCCACGCATACGCTCTGTGTTGAAATTTTGGCATGTTTTTCATAGTTTGACTTTCTGATTTTTTGTGTTTCTATAAGTTGCAGTTTTTCATAACTTTGTTTACAAGTTTTTAACATTTAAATCAGATTTCTAACCATTTGTTTAATTTTTTGATGAATGCTTTATTTCTATGTTTTGTACAAAGTTAGACTAAGATTTTTTTGTATGCTCTTCTCTTCCACCTTAGGATGATCTTGAGAATCAAAAACAACTCTCTAGTTTCCATTTTTCTTACATTTGGTTAAGTGGAAATTTTATCCTTCATTTTTTAGCTTAAGAGAATGACCATTTACCAAAATTGAACAACTAGATGTGAATGAGATGCAAGAATTTACTTGAATGGTTCACTTAATTGCACAACTTTCCTTTACTATTTATTAGATTTTTTATTGTGTATGCTCTTATTTTACGTCCTTAGATGATCTTGAGAACCAAAACAACTCTTAATCTTGTTTACATTAATGTAGTTACTTTGGGTACTACTAACACTTACCTACTTGATTAGTACGTACTTGTGAGAGTAGTGTCAACACTTTCTTCACATGAACCCAAAGTGAAAATAAAATTGAATGCATTTATTGCTCATTTTATTGAAGGGGGTAAAGTAAAGTTGGGATAATCCAAGTTTTAGTCTATGTGACTTCCTTGGAAAACCATGCTCACATACATTATTTATGACAACCAAGTTAAGAGAATCAAATAGGAAGCCATTTTGTCTTAATACCAACTTGACCGACTCAAAACATCATGTTCTAAAAAACCATCGTGAAGCACTAACATATTTTGGATTCAAACCCATATTAGTAAAACAAGGGGAGTGTCCAATGAAGTTGGGGCCTAGTGATATTCATCATGAAACTTATGACATGTTACATTTTCTTAGTTTTTCACTTGCCTTTAGGTAATGCAAAACTTTGCCAAATTTATACTTAGTTTGTTTCATCACCACTTGGTTTTACTCCATTGTCTTATTTTTTCCCATTTTAGGAAAAAGTAAACAACAAGTGTAGATACTTGTTAGAAACAATCATGTCCACCACTTTTTTAGTCTACTTGCATGAATAGGTTGTAATAGTGGAATGTAAGTGTTGAAAGTGTGAATGGTACATCTTCATGTTCGATAGGCCCTTTATCTCAAACCCATATTGAGACACATTATCATTGTAGTTACGTATTCTCATCATTGACTTCCTTTGAGTTGTTACATTTTCACACTTATTATCACTACAATTTGAATACTTATGTCTTGTTTTCCTTGGGAAACTTGATTTAAGTTTTGAAGTTGTATTGTTACGCTACTTGCATAAATAAAAACTTCTTACTATACTTAGACTTAGTTTTTGATCCCAACATTGACTTAAGTTTTGGAGAACATTGTTACTTTTTTAGCATTGTAGTGACATAATTTTGATACTAAAAATATTTCCTTTGTCTACAAGGCTTGATTTACGTTTCTCGCATTTGTGGCCACCATTTTCACGAATTGGACTTTGTTTGTTTCTAAAACTTGTTTTTATTATATCTTGTTGGGATTTTGTGTCAACACCTTTTTATTACTTAGGTCTTGTTTACTTAAACTTGACCTAAGTGGTGACATTGTGTTGTCACTATTTTCCAAACTATACTTAGAGAAACAAAGGGAGTAACTTTTCTTGTGGATAGATCATAGTCTTGATTGTTTAAAGTCCTAGATTTCTTGTTACTTATGTTTTCCTTATTGATTAATGTGTCATTCTTATTCATTGGATTCTTTAGTGCACATTTACTTTGGATGTATTCTTATTCTTTGATTGACATTATTTGTAGTCAAGTTTCATTATGTTGCTTTGTTTTGACTTAAGGTCATTTTAAACCAACCTTAGCAAAACTTAGTTTATTATGCCTCCTACAAAAAGGATGGGGCATCGAATACTAGGGTCCTTCTATCCCATAATAGAAAAATCTGAGATCCTCCTTTGGAGGATAAACTCTTAATGGATCATAGTGGCGATGAGGAGAATTATCCTTAGGTAGATCATGAACTTAACCCCACCATAATATTGTTTGACAATAAACATGAAGTCCTTATGCACGTTGTAGAGTTAGTAGAAAAGTTACCTTCCATAGTTTATCTCACTCTCATCGGTGGTATGGTTCGAGTACGTATCCAAAGTATGTGACATTGATGAAATTGAATCGGGTCATGCCTCTACTTCTGGAAAACATACTAGTGGATATCACATCCCCGTAGTTATAACTCATTGTGAAGATCATGGAGATAATGATAATCATGAGGACCCTTATACTCAACCTCCCTCATGTGAAGCTCGTAAAGAGGTACCCCCTAAGGATTTGTCCCTATAAGAACAAATACAAGCCCTTGCTTGGAAATTGGAAAGTTTAGCTTCACACGTTAGCAAATAATCTAAGAAGACACATAGACAAGGAAAACCTAAAGCTTCATACTAGTAGTATTTAACTTTAACTCCCAAAACCCCCAAAAAGGAAAAACCTAAAGAGGGTTATGAAAGATTATACAAATATAACACGGATGATGAAATGACAAGATATAGGTCTAGTCTTTCGACAAACCCACTCTTAGATCAATAATTATTTTATATGAAGAACACCCTCACTTCCTTACAATAAGGAAAGTTAGGGTCAAATAAGAAGTATAAATTTGAGGAGTTATGTTTGTATCCTTTCAATATGGATATGATAAAATTTCTTATCCCTAGGCACTTTGATTTTCAAAAAATTGACAAATACAAGGGTAAGAAGGGAAAATTTTAAGGGCCCCTCTAAGAAAAATCCTTGAAAAATATTTGCCAAATCTATGAAAATTATATTTTGCATGAATGGAAAATATGAAGACATTGCCACATCACTATTACATTCTACCAGACGGTATCCTTTTTATATGCTCTTCTTAAGTCAATCATCATATTTTATGCTACCAGATTGATACCATACTATATGTTGTCGGCCAATAATATAAAAATATTCTACCAACTAACTATATTCAAGTGAATTTTACAAATTTCTATATTGCGAGAATGGTGAATTGACCCCTAAAATTAACTTGTATCCAATAACAATTGGAAAACTGGTCCTATCTTATACCCTAAACATTCACCAATTTCAAATTTCCAAAATTGGAATATTCATGAACTAATGAATATTCACCAATAAAATATTCCACGAGGGTAAGGGTGATCCAAGATATCACATCAAAGACTTATTAATGGCTTGCTAGGAGGTTGTATTCAATGATAACTATATTATACACCTCTTCCTATAGAATTTAGGGGGAGAATATCTTGAGTGGTTCTTACATGTCCCAAAGGGATCTATATCTATGTTGCCACAGTTAGCTGAAAAACTTCATGTGTCCCTTCTCCTTCAACATGGATGATGACATTATTATGATTTATCTATGCAACAAAAAACAACACAAAAATGAGAACTTTTTCAATTTCTTACAATGATGGTGATGGCTAGCTATTCACTTCCCTTGCTCCATAACAGAGAAATTGTTAGTCGAATTTTTGTGCGCATTTGCACCGTAAATCACTTTCCACTTCCAAATACATTGTGGTAATACCTTTGAAGAGGTCATAAAGAAAGGTGCCAAAATTGAGAAAGTGTTGTTAACAAAAGGGACATTGAAATCCTTCTCATGTGATAACCAGGACCAAAAACCTAGTGAAAAACAAAAGTTTGTTCCCAATAAGAACAAAAATGTCGTAAGTGACAAAATTATAGATTCTAAATGGGTAAAAGAGGTTTAAAAACACACTCCCTAAAAACTAACCAAGGGACCTCCAACTTCGAATATAAACGTCATACATTTACTCCTCTATTTGACTCCATTTCATCAATCCTAACGATGCACCTAAACTATCTTGGGGCCTAAAAATTTCATCCTGTTAAGGGGCACGAAACTGATAAGTGCCTCAAGATGAAGCACTATATCCAGAACCTCATTGAAAGTGGTGACATGGAAATGGATTCCATGGCCATAGAAAATATGTCATTAGTGATATGGGGATCTTTGAGATCCTTTCCCTAAGCATAACAAAGGGAAATAAAATTTGGATCAAGGTCAAAAGCCCAATAATAAAGTCGTTGGTTATGTTTATAAAAATACAAACCGTAGTGCCAAAATCAATTATTCTTATGATGCCATAATTGGTTGTGTCACCCCATTTATTGAGCATGTCAACACAATCAAGGTTAAAACAAAGGAGTGTGTCATGGCAACATGATATTCTCACCTTGTTATCTCTAAGCCTTTATCCCCTCCTACTTCCACTCCTCAGGATAGTCACTATGATGTCTTGGAGCAACTTGAGAAGACCAAAACTAAGATATCAATCTTAGATCTTCTTAAGATATCTAATGTACATAAAGATATCCTTTGTAAGAATTTACAAGGGTCAGGAGTATCGGTGATAATGACCCCACACACTTCACACTTCCAAGTAATGGTAGCTCGAATTGCTTCAATGTAGCATGTAACCTTTAGCCACGAGGAAATTATTATAGAAGATCCTTGACACAATTAACCCTTACATATAGAGGTTATTGTTAATCATAATAAGGTTAAATGGGTTATTTTGGTTGTTGGATTAGGCCTATTGGTGAGAAAATTTGTCGGTGGAAAAATAAGGTGTCTCCACCAATGTTCATGGGGCTATGCCCCTCTGCATTAAATGGTACAACTCCCATTATTGAAATTAAACTAATCCTAATCCTATCTAAATGTTGTGGGTGGCCAAATTGGTCGAGGATCACATAGGGACACTCCACTGAACCTGTGGCAAAGTTCTTGTATGGGGGTACAAGGGAGGAAATTACAGTGATAAAGGTAAGGAGAGGGAAATTATGCAAGGAATATTAGTGTCATGAACAGATTGCATAGCACACGCCCAAGAATCAAGTAGTTCAACCTTCAATATAGAGGAAATCACAATGAAGCTAGTGGGACCAATGAATTAAAACACCAAGTTTTTAAATTCATCTATCAAGGACACAAAGTTCCTCTCATATTCAATACAAAATCAATTATGCTTGCAAAGTGCATGAAAGAGAGAAATAGAGAAAAATAAGAAATGGAAATAGAAGAAGTGTAGCTTTTATTCCATGTGTAGTGATGAATACAAAGCTTCAACCAAGCTATCACAATGCTACATAGTAAGATTTCTTAAAAAATATAGAATCCCTTGGAATGGAGAGGCCATCCTAATTTATAGCAATCTAAATTGTCCTTTCACCTCCCTCACATGACTCTTCATTTCCATATTCCACTCGTGACCTTTTGTCTTCCATGAATTAAGTATTTTTCTTATAATTTTGCAAAAACAATTTTTACAAATTTAAAATAGGTCGCATAAGTGAATAGGAAAAAATACACTAATAATGCATAACAAAGAATTAGGATGGAGAGATAAAAAAGAGAGGGAAAGAGAGGAAGAAGTAAGGAATGAAGGGAAAACACCCCTCATGATGAATTGATTTGAATGCCTTGATGTATTCATGAATTTTGAGCAAATATTTCTGCCACTGGTGATATTCTACAATGATGGATATTCTACACTGGTGAAGATTACTCTCTTGAATAAATTTGAATCATTTTTTGAATCTAGTGATGACCACAAACTCTTGGACCGTAGAATGAGTTTATAGAAACATTGTTCTTAGGTTTACCACTGCAAGGTCAAGATGAACACATACAATTACCTTGAAGACCCTCCTTGAAACTTGGTTGATGAACTCCTTGACTTATTAAAATCATTCTGATCAACTCTCTTTGAATCACCCAACTCCTTAAGTGATGAAGATGAATTCACATGATGTGCCTTGTGATGCCATACTTTATAATATGAGATTATCATTACAAACCACAAAAACACTATCTCCTCATGATTGATCTTTTGTATGTAGTAAAAATTGTAGGGTACTACACCGCCGGAACAACGTAACAAGTACCCCAATGATGATACAGGTCTCCTCGCAAGGTGTTCGGGATCTAGAAAATCTCTCCAAGTATGTGTTATCATTCTGCATGCCCCGCTTAGCCCCCACATGCTTTGTTTTTCTATTTTTCCCTCTTTTCTTGGCCTTTTTTCTTCTTGATTATGAAACCTCTACCCCTGCTCAGGCGCGGTCTCGTGACAACTACCCTAAGCAGGCGGCGGTCCTGTAACTGCCACCTGCTCAAGGTGGCAGTCCTTTACGCGTTTTCCAGAATGCTCTTTTAACATGACTCACGTAAATTTCAACGTTTCACCAGCTTTTTTTCACCACCATAAGCTTGCATTAATGATTCTGGTTCCCTGGAATAGTGTTTTGCCATTGTTTATAGTTTAAGAGTTCTATTTGGTTTTTACCTTGGGTAAATGCAGATGCTATAAATAGTTGGCTTGTGCTCAAGCAAATGGCCCCTCAAATTTGCCTCTGAATTTCTCATTGCAATAGATTAGTCTTTCATTTTATTTAGAATTCTTAGTTTCTTTCATTGCATGCTTAGTTAGTGTTGTTTTGCTGTTAGGAAGCCACATATCCATCTTGTGCAAATGCTGTTGATATTTTATCCAATCCATTAGAGTAAAATAGTTTGTTTTCAATAGGAAGCCATTAAATTTGTAGGTTTTGTTCTTCAAACAAGATAGTTTCAGGTTCTGGACATTTTATGTTGCATGACTCACAATAAATCCTGCTAGGAATTACATAAGCCAAGATCTGTACTCTTGCACTATCTCTCTCCTACTCACATTATATTCAGTCTGTATCCTAAGCTGCCTTTGTCCCAATATCTACTTCTGTTGATGCTAGCATTACATGCTTTTCTAGATCCACGTGAACACGAAGGAACAAGGAGATCACACTGAGGGCACATAGCCACACACACCATCGGATTCGTCACTTTCGTAGAATCCAAGTTCTAGCTTTCAAAGTTCTAATTAGAATCGTATTAAATAGAGTAGTTAATTGCTTTATTTGAGTCAATATTACTTTCGATATTACCATGGAAGGCTGTGGGGATTGATAGTTTCTGAGAAAATATGATTCTTTCCTCACTTCTGAGGTAGGATCGAGAGTCTTTCAAATAGATTAGATCAGTTATTTCATTGTTTAGAATAGTTTTACAACTACACAGGCAAGTAGCTATACTTGGTTACTTTGTTTTTTTAGAATTCAACACTAGGTTAATTGTCAATTTCTGGATATATTAAAATAGATGCTCTTTCAAATTCATTTAAAATTCATCAGAAAATAACAAAAATATAGAAGTTATACATGTTATAGACATACTTCGCATAGTTAATTTTATCTTGCTGCATTTAGTTTACATTATTACTTTTGTATGACAATCACGGGACCTAGAGAGCCCAGGGAATATGTATTCGAGCCAATCGTGCCCCAACCCAATCTCGTCACAGCCATAACTGATATAGATCAGAATCTCAGGATCCAAGTCTTCCAAACAACGGTAAACTTACAACAAATCAGTTTCCAATTAAGCGGGTTAAACATAGAAGACGACCAAACACATGCATTTTGGTCAAATCAATCAAACTACAAATTACCCTAGATTCATACCCTCATGTTGTAGAAGGGTTTGAAAGAGATCAGACCTATGGTTGTGATCCTTTGGTCCCACAGAAAGATGTAGGAGATACTCTCACAGACATAGATACTAGCTTGAGAATTTAGGTTGCACAAACGCCTGTAAGATACTCTGAGAAGATCACACAATTATTAATTCTGAATATAGAAGCTGAGAAAGCATATGATTACTGGATACTAGGGATTAGGGACTGATAATGCACATGACCATAGTGGGACCAAAACAACCACGAATCTATGGTTGTGACCCAAAAATCCCTCAATCCAACGAATCTATTGGTCAGTCTGACATTGACGTTGGCTTACATACACTAGTATTCAGATCTACTCCACTTCCACCTATCATTATTGAACAGTTATCCTTGTTATATATAGCAGCTAACGAAGCTAGGGAATTCTAGACTAAGCTAGAGAATCACCCATAGAGTCAGATATAGTTACTAGTCCACCCTATGACCTTACATGGAAATATACACGAAACTATCCCAGGTCATTTTCCATGTATTCCACAACCCATAAGACCGAATCACGCCAGAGCTCAATATTGATTGGAGCCTTCGAGTAGTCATCCTTGCTGATTGATCTATCACAGTAGTTCAGGTTAGAAGGGCCTTCTTTGCCTTAGATTCACAATTTCCACTAGTGCGTGTCGAAGACATCAGATTGCCTAACTAGTTTGTCTGCATCCCATGTGTATTCAATCCCCACCGGCTATCTTGGCATGACCTCGGGAGGTCGGGTGCGAGGAAGAGTTGCTTGTAGATTCCCACGCTTGCTTGTCACTTTTCCATCATACAAAATTGGTTAACCCGACGTGAAATTTCTACTTTTTGGTCTAGAGTCACATTTCTACTGATTCTTCCAAATTAAAAAAAACTCTTTCATCTTTACTACCTCATTAGCTTTCACCATCACCTTCACTCCTTCCCATTATTCTGCGGGTATTCATATACCCCCCGAATATGTTGGGATTCGATGCATATGGTAGGCCTCTCTTAGGTCTTGAGGCATACTACGCTCAACTGAATAGACAGTCATCGCCCTCGCTCTCGGTATGGGGTGACAACTATTCAGATAACCAATTATCAACACAAACTCCATCTCCAAGGATCAGATATAACTCATCTTTCCAAATAGAGGAGTTGGATCAGCTCGCTCAACAAACAGAGCCTTCAGGCTCAAACAACATGACGCTCACAGGAGAGTCTAGCTCATCTCCTCAGGTACTACTTAGACCACAAATTAGTAGACAATCTGACCCATACCTAGGTTTAGATGATGAACATTTGGTACGTTATGTTAGGAATGAACAACGTTCTCAAAGTATGTACCCACCTGTAGGAGGTTTACAAACACAACCCGAGGTCTCTTTTCAAGAAAATACCTCCATGCCACTACATATAGGAAATACCCTCGGGGAAACTTGGCAGGGCAGTGATCAATTCATAGTAGGATATCACACGCCTATACAACACCATGATATAAAACAAACGCTGCTAAGGAAAAACAACGTGACTTCACCAAATGAAGTCATTTCAACGTTAGTAGAAAAAGTGAGAGGGTTAGAACTTGCCCAGGAAAATCACCATTCTCAACTCATGCAGGCAGGAAATTCCAAACCTAGCCAAATAGACCTCCTCACAGGAATAGGTACGTTAGGCATGACTCCTCAGTATTCACAACAAACACCGATTAGAACCACCATTTCTAACACTGTTCCAATACCTCCCGGTCTGGTACAAAATAATCCATTCTTGGACAATCCCCCTTCATACTTAAACATGTACTCCAAATCACCACAAGGGGATATGTTCTCCTCTCCCGATATTTTTTCTCAACCACAGGGGTTCCCTTATGCTCCTACCAATGCATATGCAATGCCATATCAACAACCCATTCCACCGCCGCTCCCTCAGCAGGCACCATCAATGGTCGAAACCTATGCGATAGGGACATATTCAGAATACTTGAAAGAACCCTTAGATTTCACCATACAAAGCATCATGCTTCCAAGACCTCTTCCCGATTTGCCCAAATACAAAGGTGAGGGAGATCCAAATGCACATATCAAAGCTTACGCTATAACCATCCAAGAACTACTCCCATGGGATGGGGTTGTTGCTAAAATATTCCCCAAAACTTTGGAGGGCATCGCTCTCGATTGGTATTATAGAATACCTGAGGCTTCCATCCATTCGTTCAAGAAACTCATGTTAGAGTTCATCAAGGCCTTTGACATGAACAAACTATTAAGGACAGGAATCAGGGAATTCTTGCACATTAAGCAAGAACACAATGAATCTGTCACCCATTTCATCTAGAGGTGGCACACAGTTCTCTATTCTTCAGCAAGTGCTCCGAACATGGATCAGATGGAACTATGTGATCTATTCCTTCATTCTCTCAGTAGAGAGGTGAAATAAGAAGTCCAGAATTTACCACTAAGAACTTACGATGAAGTACTTGAGAGTGCTCTCTGAATAGATCAAGCGGTAATTGATAGTGGTCACAAGACATATGGAGCAAACGGGAGGTTAATCACCTCCAACCAAAACACTACAACTTATCCTACTATCATGAATGTTAATCAAGGACCTAAAATCCTTAACAAAAATCATGAAGTGACAACGGATGGAGTAACCGATCAGGCTAGAAAGGTAAATGTTGTGAATACTCCACCACAAATAAACAATCAACGAAACAATAACTTTACTCCAACAATCAATACAGTGGATTTTAATCATCCACAACAACAACAACAACAACAGCAAATCCCTACACAGGATCCAAATCAAAGTTCAACTAGGTATCAAAACCAGAATTCAAACCAAAAACAACAAATGCAAAACTTTAATAGGCAACGGTTTGATCAAAGTTTTAGGCCACAATATACACCAAGCCAACAAACTAGGAATTACAATCCTAACTCCTATTGTGGTTTTCACAAAATCCGAGGCCATGACACTAGAACATGCCATGACTACAATAAATTCATGCAACGTTTGCCAGAAGAACAAAGACAACCTTTCATAGATATGTTCTTGGCAGATCCTGCCTCACCAGCGCCAAATACTTTTACAGGGCGGTTTCCCCTCAAAATGCACCCCTCAAGATCTTCAATGATCCACTCCCAAATCACAACAATAACAAGTTAAATCCAAGTGGGACAAACAAGGGTGTAATTACGGAAAAATGATCATGAAGCTTCAACTTCGCTAAATCCATTAGTTGTGCCACAATTAGGAAGTCAGCCTTGACCAAAGATAGTCGGTTTAGTGGAATTAGATGCCGAACTACCCGTAGAAGCTGTAACAAGGACACGAGAGTATTCCTCTTAGCTAAGTCCAAGCTACCCGCTAGAAATAGACAATATCCAACAAGTATTAACAAAACCCATAGGTGCTTATGATTTAATTAATGACCTAACAAAAACCTTCTCACACATCTCCTTTTTGGATTTATTAAAGAACTCCCCTGCTCATGGGGATGCTCTTTTAGAAGCATTGGGTTTAGGTCATCTAAATAGCATCACTCCACCTCCCGAAACACAGGTAACGATATAGACTTTGATATCCATCCTCCGGGGCAGCCGGATAAGGATGTTGAATTCATATTCGAAATAAACAAAATGCCAACAGATGTTGCAGTTGCACGCCAAGGTGATCTGGCCTTACACTTGCAAGTGTGGGTTTATAACAATTATGTGAAATGCGTGATGGTTGACGATGGGGTAGTAGTTAATATAGTCCCTTTTTCTTTCCTTCAAAAGTTAGGGTATGGAGAAACCAATTGTTCCATGACTCGAAATACGCTAAGAGGCTATGACACCTTAAATCCACTTCAATTAGAACTATAATATTACCGGTCACCTTAGGACCCAAAACCATCCTGACTAATTTTTATATTATAGACTGGGAAAATAACTATAATATGATCCTCGGCCGACCATGGATACACCGCATGAAGGCAATCCCTTCTACGCTATTTCAAGAAGTAAGGTTTTTACACTTAGGAAAGATATTCGTAGCCAAAGGTGATCCAAAACCATTCGATGTACACCTAGCTGACTTAAAGAAAAGACCAGGCATGCACTCGGAGTTTGAACTCCCAACGAACCAACTTAATAAACCTACCGACGTGAAACCAGAGGAAAAATTGGTACCTACAACAGATCTTGAGACTATGAGTCTAGTCAAGACAACCCCAGCCCCCAAAGATGAGGCTAACACTATAGAAATAGTATCATTAGGAACTACTACAAAAATTGTTGAATTACTAGAACAGGATCTACCAATGTTCCTACCATTTGATTCTATAGGCATGGGGTGCACCCTAGGTGTCGGTTCTCTCCCAGCAGTAGATCTCTACATGGTAGAGGTAGAAGATGTTAACACAACAAATATCCCAGCACCCATATTCCCAGCTAAGTATTGGACTCTCCATTTTTATGGAGCTAGATGTCGTTACGGAGCTAGGGCAGGTGTAATCCTTACTTCTCCTGAGGGAAAAGTCCTACCATTTTCCTTTAAGCTAAAATTTGAATGCACTAACAATGGTGCTGAATACGAAGCCCTCCTCCTTGGCCTCATCTTAGCTAAGAGGATCGGTGCTAATAATATCAGGGTGTTAGGAGACTCACAATTAATAGCAAACCAAGTCGCTGAGGTATATGAAACCAAAGCTGAGCACCTACAGCTCTACAAAACAACTGTATTGAATTTAAGCAAGGAGTTTGACTTCATATCGATTGAAGCAATCCCATGAGAACAAAATCTCCTTGCTGATTCAATAGCAACCTTAGTGTCATGCTTTACTCCAAACAGTAAGTTAGAGGATACCCGTTTCATGGTATCCCTTCGTGATGAACCATTAATAAAAACAATGTCAAATCCGCTTTTAAATGGAAATGAAAACAAATATGCTATCCTAGACCACACCGATAGTGATACAACCACTCTTGATTACTTAAACACCTATGCGGCATTACATCTCGCCCATCACGCAGTAGATTTATCTTTGATCCTGCATTCATCTTCCTATTACGGGAATCCCATGACAGAGCTTCCCCTACAAAAGGAACTCAACATATACACAGTCAAGAATGGAGACGAGCTGGAGCTACCCCCAGCCCCACCTGAGTTTGAAGAAGGTAACGCTTCTCTAATCAAAGAAACAATTGATATTAACATCGGAACGGAAGATGAACCAAGGATACTAAAGTTAGGATCCTCGTTAACTCCATTAGAAGTAGAAATACACACTCGGATCCTCAAGGAACATCAGAAGGCATTTGCATTTAATTATAAGGAAATGACAGGAGTTACACCCCACATTGTGGTACACAACCTCATCACTAAATCAGATGCAAAACCAATTAAACAAAAATCGAGACCAATGAAACCCAAGGTAGCTCTCATGGTAAAAGAGGAGGTAATAAAGCTCCTCCAAGTAGGATTCATCAAACCAGTCGATTACTCTCAGTGGGTATCTAATATCGTTCCGGTTCTCAAAAATAATGGAAAGATACGCATCTGCATAGACTTCGAGACATTAACAAGGCATGTCCTAAAGATGACTTCCCATTACCATCTATAGATGTCATCATTGACGCAACAGCTGGATTTGAGATTTTATCTCTCATGGATGGATTCTCGGGATATAATCAAATCAGAATATCCGAACAAGACCAAGCTAAAACCACATTTATAACTCCTTGGGGAACCTATTGCTATGTTGTTATGCCATTCGGTCTCAAGAACGCTGGTGCTACATACCAGCGGGCTATGACGTATATATTTCATGATCTTATTCATAAAATTGTAGAATCCTACATAGATGACTTGTTGGCTAAGGCCAAGAAGCGTTGTGACCATCGAAAGTGCTTCGCGTCATTCTTTCACGTCTGATAGAATACGGAGTCATGCTAAATCTAGAAAAATGTGTCTTTGGTGTGACAGGAGGGAAGCTCCTAGGTTACATTATATCATCACGTGGGATTGATGTTAACCTAACCAAAATTAAATTTGTTCTTGAAATGGTCCTGCCTTCAGATGAATCATGAATCAGGTCATTTCTCGGAAAGCTTGGTGTAATCTAGAGATTCATCCCATATTTAAGTTTTGCCATTCATCCAATCAACAATCTACTCAAGAAAGATTATAACATTGATTGGACCGAAGACTACAATGAAGCTTTTAATGTAGTTAAGAATTTCTTATTATCACCACCTATGTTAATGCCACTTAAGCCAGATCACCTGTTAATTTTATATTCGCGAGCCACCAATGTCTCACTAGCCTGTATGCTGGCTCAAGAAGATGATGACAATAGGGAACGTGCAATCTATTTCATCAGCCGGACATTACTTGATTATGAAACATGCTACACACAAGCAAAACGAGAATGCCTCACCATAGTCTTTGCAACAAAACACTTAAGACATTACATGTTAAATCAAGAAACAAAGTTCATTGTAAAAACAAACCATTTACAAACTTTCCTCGCGCAAGGTCCTTGTCTAAGAAGGATGGATGTTTTATAACTTTAATGGGAGAATTCGAATTAACATTTGTAAATTAGAAGTCAGTTAAAGGAAAAATCATCACAGATTGGTTAGCTGATAATCGATTAGATGGAGGCGATCTAGTAGATCTGGACTTTCTAGATGAGTGCGTATACTACGTCGAAACCCGACCTTCTATCTCTGAGTGTCCTTGGTATACCGATATTATTAATTATATCATGGACCATATGTATCCAGAAGGTGCTATGCCACAACGAAGAAGGCGGTTATGCATTATCATAGCCAAATACGTCATTATAGAGCAAGTGCTCTATCGAAAAGCATTCGATGGAATGCTTCTAAGATGTGTTGACACAGAAGAATCCAAGAAGATTCTCCACAAATATCATAGTGGAATGTATGCGAGGTCACCTCGGTGGCCATGCCACCACTTGAAAAATACATCGAATGGGCTATTTATGGCCTACTCTAGAACACGACATAGTAGAGTTTGTACGAAGGTTCTATACCGAGGGTTACGTCTGAATCGCCAAGTTCATTTTGAACCAAATCATTTGCAGGTACGGTGTCCCGCAAGTCATTATCTCAGATAATGGGACTTCTTTTAAGAATGAAAAAGTTCACGAATTGTGTAATAAATTTAAAATAAGCCATCATATAGCCTCCTTGTATTACCCTCAATCCATGGACGGACAGTCGAGGCGACAAACAAAACATTAAAAGCCATTCTCCTTAAAACGGTGAAAGAAAACAAACAAGATTGGCATTTGAAGTTATATCTAGCCTTATGGGCCCACCGAACCTCAATAAGGACACCAACAAGAGCGAATCCTTTCTCGCTAGTATTCGGGGTAGAAGCAGTTCTCCCACTTGAGGTTGAAATACCCAGTCTCTGCATTTCATTACAAGGGATTCTAGATGAAAATGCTTATAGAGAAGCACGTCTCTCCCAACTAGAAAGTCTAGATGAAGCTAGGTTAGATGCTAAATAGCAGCACAAAGTCTATGTTGACTGGATGTGCCAGCAGTATAACAAGAAGGTCTATGAACGTGACATATATGAAGGTGATCTAGTTCTAAGGCTAGACAATTGGATCAACAAAAAAGCTGACGAAGGAAGGAAGTTCCGGCCCAAATGGTTCGGCCCATCTTGAGTCATGAAAGACTATGGAAATAGTGCGTATCTCCTATGTACACTTTGGAAGGTGAGGAATTTGTTGAAACAATCAATTCCCTACACCTCAAACAATTCTATGCGTAAGTAGCTAGCACTATTTGCATAATTATATCTACATTGCATTTTCATATAGTTAGGTTCATTTTGTCCACTTGTTTTGTAAAAAATTGTGATCAAGGAATTTGTTCTCAAAGCAATTCATTACAAACTCATGATGTTGTTGGCATAAACACTCTAATCATGCTTCTCTATTTCCATGATATCATCAAATTATTTCAAAATCATTTCATCAAATAAAGCTAGATATGACAAAGTCTTAATAGTAACCATACCAAGATCTGTAGGTTTGTTCTCACTTTTGGTTTCTTCTTAGGATAGGTGTCTTACCTATGGTCTGTTCTAGAAGCTTCACTGTGTCACATCTATCTTGTATGAATGTCTCTTTGGAAATAAAAACATACTAACATTTTGCTCAAGTAAACAAGTCAAATATAGAATCAAATAGAAAATTTTAAATTTACACATTTCCTTGCCCCACCAACCTTCGGTGAAGAGCTTGCATCTCTTACTAGTGACGTAGGGTTGGGAAAGGATGGAAATTCCCTTACTCACCTATATCTTGCCTATGGTGATAAGCCCATACTTCTTACTAGTAGAATGGGGCAAGGTGTAGGGGTCCTCTTGACAAAAAAATGTAAAAGGTCATAGAAAAACAATTCAAATCTTGAAGTCTTGAGTAAAAACAAATGAATCGGATGTTCAAAATTCTAAGAGAATTAAAAATCCTAAAAACCCAGATTTTGTATCGCCATGTGGCCATCTACGGATCTAAGTCTAGATAAAGCTGTAAAGAAAGTTACATCCCAAAAACTATGAAGTCACTCGGGTGGAGTAAGCTTGTAGCATCCTAATTTGGTTCCACTAAAGCTTTGTCTATCTCTCATCACTATCATTTCAACACGCTTCACTACTTGTGCCCTTTCTAGCTCTCGGTGATGAGCCCTCACATCTTACTAGTTGTGTGGAGTTAGGAGAGGGGCAAGTCTATCTGCTCATCATACTGGTTTGTCTTCACCACTTTGCCAAAACAAATATGAGGCATCCAAAATTTCTTACAGAAACTAAAATTCAAAATCACATTGTGTCTACATTATCATATATCAACATCATGAAATACAAAAAGAAAGTAAAACATTTGATATCATTTGTTCTCCATTGCATACATTCTAAAAAGCATATAAGCATAATATCATAGTTCACATGAGGAAATTGAAAAGGAAACAAAGCCATGAATGCCAAAAGTTTGATCCAAAAGAATATATATATATATATATATATATCAAAATTCTTCTATAATGCCATCATGTCTTTGAGCATGGTCAAAACGCTCAAAGAGTCTAGTATATACAAAATAATATATCATACAAATCTAGGAGAGCCAAGTGGCTTCTCAACCCGTATGAGAACCCTCCGAAGGTGCACGCTCGTGCCTAGGACTCCAGCTACGCTGGTGCTCGAGTGCACGGAGCACTCAGATCGAGAGGGGAAACCACGGTCTCGCGGGATAATGACTCCTCATCAGCGCTCGATCGTCCTATACCCCGCTAGCTCTGTGCGGAGAGTCAATACCATCCTGGCCACGTTGCAAACTAGGGAAAAGACGTTAGTGTGTCTACCCACTGCTGATGGCTCCCAAAGCATCCACTGAAAACTACTCTGCACGGTTCCTCTCCATGGGGATCATCGGGGTATCGAGTGTATACCCCTGCAAATCAAGTCCCGCCACTCATCGGCGGTCTCTGTAAACAAAGGACAAAACAAATTAGAAACAAAACAAGAGATAAAATACAAGATCAAATGAAAGGAGAGATAGTAACTAAGGAAATCCTAATTAAAAACAAACATTAAAAGGAAGGATGGTAACTTACTCAGATCACCAGGCCTCCAGGATGGATCTCTAGGGTCCACACCTACCACAGACGTCGCCACTGGCTGAGGTGCTCCTCCCATGGCTGGAGCAACATAGCATCCTACAAAGGACTCATCCTCCCAACCATGGTCCTGGGAGAGTGGCTCCTATGAAACTAGGGTAACTCTCTTGCACTCTGCTCAGCCCTCTCTGCCTGCATAATATCCTAAGTGTCATGCCACTCAGGATCACTACCCTCCTCACTCTCCTCCTCTATCTCTCCCCCTATAAACTCCTCGAACTCAGAGTGTATGTTGATGGGGTCATCACTGCTATGGGTAAGACCTGCGGCAATCTGAAACAAGGGTGCCTGAGGTGCACCGGCTCTCCCTCGGGCATGTACTACCCTCCTGGCTGCAATAGGAACACCAGGGGTAACAACTGTCCAACCCCGGCCTCTAGGACCCCCTCTGGCCTCTCAAACTGACCTATATACTGGTGCTACTAGGGGAAGCATGCCCATGTAGGGTAGGCCAAACTGCTAAGGAACTCAGCCAAAGGGGTGTATCTCCACTCACCCCACTCTGTCAATAAGCTGCCCTGTGGTGGAGCAGGAGATCAAAGTAAGAGCCTCCTCGCCCCATATACCTGCCATGGTCTGATATGGTGTGGCCTCCATGTCATCGGTGGTTAAAGAAGCAACTGGCTGATGAGGTGCTCTAAGCACGACATATCTGTCCATCTGGCTACCCTCACAGCTCCGGGATCTGTCACCTCTACACCTCTACCATAGGGGATGAAGTGCTCATAGACCCAACTCATGACCAGGGTCGGGTGGCTCAAAGACTACCCCTGTAAACAGACTACCTTGTATAAGTCATGGTAGGTAGTCCCAAGTATGTCTACTCCCTAGGCATAAATCTAGCCATGGCCCTCTATCTGTGTAATGATGGGGGACCAGCAGTATAGCAGTGTGTCTCCTCCCTTGTCCCCAATCAGTCTCGAGGCAAGGATCCCATGATAGCTGGAGAAGTAAGGGGATGGGAAAACTACGAATGGACCGAACTCGACCCCCTTCTTTGAACCCATGGAGATGTTTGCATCTCCCATATAAGTGACCCATTGTGCTATCTAGGCCCGCGAACCTCTGTCTCGAGGGTAAGACGTCTCCCAATGATCGGGACCCCAGAATATGATAAACATCCTCCAGAGTGATGGTCCACTCACCATAGACCCACAGTAATTGGAAGGTGTTCGATCAACATCCCAATAGGAGAATAAGTCACAAAGAATGTGATTGGATGGTGCAACATGTGGAACACATGAGATACGTAGTATCTGGCCCTACGAAGAGTGTCCTCCTCATCTGTGAAAGTGCATCTGAAATGCTGGGAGCCAATCACACTCTCTCTCTTGACTCCACCAAATGTACTCATCTCTCACCTGCATACACCCAAAAACACACAAAATAGAGCAAGTTAGCATCGAGTAATACTAAAAAAATCATGAAAACATATAAAAATGCTAAAAACGCAAAAACAATCTCAAACAAATGTTCTTTTGGCATTCTGTGCAAAACCGCCACCCTGAGCAGGGAGGCGGTTTCGTAACCACCGCCTTAAGGGTGGTGGTCATGTAACCACCACCCTAAACAGGGCGGTGGTCATGTAACCGCTACCACAGGCGGGCGGTGGTTGTCGCCGAAAACCCACGTGGGTTTTATAACCTAAAAATGCCTAAAAATGCCAAAAGAGGACCATTTTTACTAAAACAAGGCCTACCCAGTAGGCGCCCCCTAGATGGACCTTTTAAACCTAACATTTTCAAAAATAACCCCCCCACGACAAAGATTTTAGCATTTTAAAATTGAGGGGAAAAATGATAAATTGAGGAAAACTAACCTGTGATCTCGCGGGACGATGTTCCGCTCACGGAGGCATGATCGCTACCCTGTCACGAACGTTTTGACTCTACTCTCGTAAGAAACCGTCACCATGGGTCCCAGAGCTCAAAATCAATCAAATCAACATGCGCAAATGAATAGGAAAATGGGCCCACTTTCATATATATAGCAACCTGACTTGTTTTAAAATATTTTTTCGTAGGTTTGGAGCGCCGACGGAGGTAAGTTCTTACCCCCACATAAATGGTACATCCTCATTTCCCATTATTTTAGCATTTATTTTCCGATCTATCTTGTCTATTTGCACTTGAGTTCTCTTTTCATTTTACAGGGAGCGGGAATTTTGGATGGTGTCATTTCGACACATAGACATATCAGGTATAACTTTCAACTTCCCATTTCGGGACCGCCATACTCGGACCCACCGTTTTACGCCTCTTCATGGCTAAAACACTTCTCGGGGCAATACATACGTACCCAAAATTTTAGGAGTCTTTGCACCACCGGAACAACATAACACATACCCCAATGATGATACAAAGTCTCCTCACAAGGTGTTTGGGATCCGGATAACCTCTCTCAGTATGCGTTATCATCTGCATGCCCTGTTTAGCCCCGCGTGCTTTATTTTCTATTTTTCCCTCTTTTCTTGGCCTTTTACTCTTCAGTTACAAAACCACTACCCTACCTAGGCGGCGGTCTCGTGACCGCCACCCTAAGCATGGCGGCGATCCTGTAACCGCCACCCTGCTCAAGGCGGCGGTCCTTTACGTGTTTTCTAGAATGCTTTTGTAACATGACTCATGTAAATTTCAACATTTCACCATCTTTTTTTCACCGCCATAAGCTTGCATTAATGATTTTGGTTCCTTGGAATAGTGTTTTACCATTGTTTATAGTTTAAGAGTTCTATTTGGTTTTTACCTTAGGTAAATGCATATGCTATAAATAGTTGTCTTGTACTCAAGAAAATGGCCCCTCAAATTTGCCTCTAAATTTCTCATTGCAATAGATTAGTCTTTCATTTTATTTAGAATTCTTAGTTTCTTTCATTACATGCTTAGTTAGTGTTGTTTTTCTCATAGGAAGCCACATATCCATCTTGTGCAAATGCTGTTGATATTTTATCCAATCCATTGGAGTAAAATAGTTTGTTTTCAATAGGAAGCCATTAAAGTTGTAGGTTTTGTTCTTCAAATAGGTTTTGTTCTAGATGTTTTATGTTGCATGACTCATAATAAATCCAACTAGGAATTGCATAAGCCAAGCTCTGTACTCTTGCGTTATCTCTCTCCTACTCGCATTATATTCAGTCTGTATCCTAAGCTACCTTTGTCCCAATATCTATTTACATTGATGCTAGCATTACATGCTTTTACGGATCACGTGAACATGAAGGAGCGAGGAGATCACACTAAGGGGACATAGTCACACACACCATTAGATTCATCACTGTTCTGTAGAATCCAGGTTCTAGCTTTCAAAGTTCTAATTAGAATCGTATCAAATAGAGTAGTTAATTGCTTTATTTCAATCAATCTTACTTTCGATATTTCCAGGGAAGCTATGGGGATTGATAGTTTCTGAGAAACTATGATTCTTACCTCACTTCTGAGGTAGGATTGAGAGTCTTTCAAATAGATTAGATCAATTATTTCATTGTTTAGAATAGATTTACTTTGCATAAGTAAGTAGCTATACTCGGTTACTTTGTTTTAAAATTTGACACTAGGTTAATTGTCAATTTCTAGATATAGTAAAATAGTTGCTCTTTCGAATTAATTTAAAATTCATCAGAAAATAACAAAAATATAGAAGTTATACATGTTATAGAAATAATTCGCATAGTTAATTTTATCTTCTTTGCATTTAGTTTACATTATTGCTTTTATATGATAATCATGACACCTAGAGAGCCCGGGGAATACATATTCGAGCCAATTGTGCCCCAACCCAATCTCATCACAGCCATAAGCTGATGTAGATCAGAATCTCGGGATCCAAGTCTTCCAAACAACGGTAAACTTACAATAAATCAGTTTCTAGCTAAGCGGGTTAAACATAAAAGATGACCAAACACATACATTTTGGTCAAATTAATCAAACTTCTGATTACCCTAGATTCATACCTATATTTTTGTAGAATGGTTTGAAAGAGATCAGACCTTTGGGTGTGATCCTTTGGTCCCAAATCTAGCGCAGGAAATACTCTCACAGACATAGATACTAGCTTGAGAATTTAGGTTGCACAAATGCCTGTAAGATACTCTGAGAAAATCACACAATTATTAATTCTGAATATAGAAGATGAGAAAGCATATGATTTCTTGGATACTAGGAATTAGAGATTGATTCTACACATGACCATAGTGGGACCACAAAAACCATGAATCTATAGTTGTGACCGAAAAATTCCTCAATCCAATGAATCTATTGGTCGATCGACATTGAAGCTGGCTTACATACACTAGTATTCAAATCTACTCCACTTCCACCTATCATTATTGAACAATTATCCTTGTTATACATAGCAGCTAACGAAGCTAGGGAATTCTGGACTAAGCCAGAGAATCGCCCATAGAGTTAGATATAGTTACTAATCCACCCTATGACCTTACCTAGAAATATACACAAAACTATCCCGAGGTCATTTTCCGCGTATTCCACAATGCAAATACCAAATCATGAGAGCTCGATATTGATTGGAGCCTTTGAGTAGTCATCCTTGCTGATCCATCTATCACACCAGTTCGGAGTTAGAAGGGCCTTCTTTGCCTTAGATTCACAATTTCCACTAGTACGTGTCAAAGACATCATATTGTCTAACTAGTTTGTCTGCATCCCACACGTATTCAATCCCCACCAGCTGTCTCGACATGACCTCGGGAGGTCGGGTGTGAGGAAGAGTTGCTTGTAGATTCCCAAGCTCGCTTGTCACTTTTCCATTGCAAAATTACACGAGAAACTAGACCAACTTGTGCACTTGAAATTCATGTTTCCTTGACACTTACTATATTTGGAAGGGACAACTTACTATCTTTAGTAAGTGTTATATTTTTCCTTTCTAGACCCCAAATGGTGATATTGACCTAAATGATTATCCCTCAATGTCCCGTTGTGCCAAACTTTCCCTTTGAGAACAACCTACTATTTTTAGTAAGTACACATGGGGCAACTTACTATTTTTAGTAAGTGTTGTAGTTAACTTTTCCCAACCTCAATTGGCTATGGTATCTTGAATTATTTCTTATTACTGTGTTCCTCTCACCTTTTAGACCAACTAGCTATTTATAGCAGGGGCTTGTGGAACCACTTACTATTTTTAGTAAGTGTCGATTATACATTTGAGATGAAATTTTTGATGACTTTACCTACGATACTCCCTCGGTGTTTACTACCTTCTTCGTAGCCTCTTCAAATGGTTTATTACCTGAAGTAACAAAATTATATGTAGGAGAGCATGTTATTTTTAGTAAGTGCACCATGAGATGTCGAATGCTACAAAATAGGTCTTGAAACTCACGGGTTTTATTTCGGGCTTCTGGATCTCGTATTTTTTTGAGTAATTCATTCGTGTGAACAAGTGGGAAAAAGATATTTTCATCGGTGGGTCTAGAATAATGAAAAAAACAGCCCTCCATAACCCTTAAAGATAGGGACTTCATGGAAAGAAAACTAGTTTACGTGAAACTGGATTTTCAACGATCATTCCCTCAATTTTTGTGCAATTTCACCCTTTGGAACCACGAGAATTGAAGAGGTAGCTCATTTCCTTTTTCAAAAATTCTCTTCATGTGATAGGATATAAATTTTATGAAAAATCATTCCTCCATATACCTAAAAAATAGGGACTTCATGGGACAAAAACTACTTTAGGTGAAACTATATTTTTCAATGATCATTCCCTCCAATTTTCATGCGATTGCGTCCACTAGAACCACGAGAAGTGGAGAGGTAGCTTGCTGATATTTTCTTCTATTATGTCATTGAGAACATTAATGGAGATTAAAAATTTTAGGTATTATTTTTTTCTCCATTCATGATGAAAACAACTCCATTCAAAGGACTCCATTGTGATAGGTTTAATCTTCTTGTCTCACTTTGGTGAAATTTCAATTCAATCCGGTTTCGGTTTGATGGAAAATTGAACTTTTTCTTTATGGATCTAGAAGTGAAATGGAGGTTTCTGAAGAATTCCTTCGCTCTTCTCTTTTGTTATTCATTCCTTTGGATATTTCAATCAATATATTATTTGAAACCTATGCATATTCATGGAGTGGAAGTTTTGGTTGCCATGGCGGAGCTGGTTTGGAGCAACAATGGTGGACTAAAGTGTTCTCTGCAACTTTTTGTTTAATAGTTAGAAGCATCAAGAAGTGACAAATAATTAGAAAAGTTTTAAATTTTTGATTTTGAGTTAGGTGAATTTTCATGTCTCTGATGTCCCTCACCTAAAATGGACATGAGGTAAATTTATTTTCATAGTGTGCCTCATCTTGACAAGTGGTAGAGATCTGACTGTAGGGGATTAAATCCAAAAAAGTATCTTTAAAAGACTAAGGGGTTGGAAGCTGATCACATGGGTGACCAGAAGTCTCCTTAGGGGTTCAGCACATTTTCCAGCCTTGATTTTTGTGACCTCAAAGGTAAATGAGGGACATCATTTTTCATGGTGTGCCTAGGCGATGACATGTGGTAATGATCCAACGGTGAAGGATTTGAGCTCTGTAAGCACCTGGGGGCTGAACTGACAATCTGGAGTTTGCATTAGGGTCCATAGGGCTTATGGGTGCTATGAAAATTTTCATGACCTTTATTTCCTTAAATTTTAGGTTCATGAGGGACACAAAATCCCCTTTAGGCTCTTGGAGTTGACACGTGTCCTAAAATTTGACTAACTCCCAAACTCGCTCCAAGAGGATAACTTCAACCGACAATAAATTGAGCTCCCAATGGACTTTATTCATGAAATTATATATGACCATGACTAGAAATAACATTTTGAATCCAATGGTGGGGATCTCGGGTCTTACTTCCTCCATTTAATTTCTGAAAAATGGAGTTTTTATTTTTGTACTCCACCTATTAATGATAAAAATTGGTTGTAGACCTATTCGCCAAAGTTTTGTGAAATTTTTTTTTCACCATCTAATAGGTCTTGGAATTAAATTTCTGAAGATTTTTTTCTCCTAAATCCATATGGAGGTCCCAAATCACCTTGAGAAGATCAGCATTTGTTTTGGCTTGAGCATTATTTAGGCTGTGAACCCTAATTTTGGTGACCCAACTTCTTGAGTCCTTCTTGAATCTTCCTAATTCAATACCATGATTTTTATAGGCCTTTGATTCACCTCGTGTCAGTTCATATTTTTGTTCCACTACATGGGGTTTCTCCAGTCCTAGGAATTCTAGTGATAGCCCTTCCCATAGTCATTGTCTAAGGTTTGCATTTTCAATACACTCCTAAAATCACCTACGAGGTTGAATTGACTTTCCTAAATCACCTATGGGAATGAGTTAACATGAATTAGGAGGTCATGGAACCTAGATCAGGTAGACCGGGGCATCTCGAAGGATCTGATATGAAAATTTTGGTATAGGGGTATCATTGTCATCTTAAAATCTTTGGAAAATTACAAATTTCCCTGTTGTAAATTTCCATGACAATAATTGGATATTGATCGGTTCCTTATCCATTGGTGTAACATCCCCATTTTAAGATACCGAAACAAGGGAAAATATTTTTTTATACAACATTTCTGTTATGAATTATATAATTCAAACACATGTTCAAGTTTTAATAATTGTTCTCTACCCAAATAATGCAGTTTGGAACACACAATTTCCTTTTAAAACTAATGTTCTCTGTTCCAATATTTACAATATGGAACACACATTAAGTGCCATTCAATCATATAACAGATTCCATATGCTGATGTAAATGACTCGAAGAACTACCGATCTCCCATTTTCATGGCTCAGAGTTTCAACGATCTCTCATTTCATGAATCGGCAACTTACCAATCCTTCATGTTCATTCATGTATAGTATAATATATATACAAGGTTCTCTTACCGTTTCCAGTTATCAAAGTGATCCATTTAAAAGACTATCTAAATATCATTTACGATATTCATCGACATCTGTATCTTAAATTATGTGATTAGGACAACGCATGACCAGCACTTGCGATACTTTGGCCAAAGATTTTCACATGATTTGCATGATCATATTCTGGATGTGATACACACCTACGAGAATACGTCCTTCACCTCACTTAAATCGGTATCTAGAATGGTCTTTCCTAGTTCTACCCAGTCCTTCCAATTTAAGGTCACACTCTAACTCCAACTAGCAATATGAATGAGTATAGGAAGTCACTCATGGTAACTAAAGATACGTAGACATACGGTGTTGTCCCTAGATGACTCGTGTGTCTAGTTATCTTTAGTCCTCTGGAGTTACTTGGTATACATGATCACACTCCTATCCTGACCAAGAACATAATAATCAACTTATGTAATCTTGATGATTTTATTCGGAAGGGCATTGTAATATGTCAGCTATAACATTGTGTTTTCATGAAGACCCTACCTTCATGAAGACACCGTGCTATAGCTGGCATATGTCAAGGTCCTACGGAATCCTCCCATCGAGAGTACACATCCAGCTCAAGTGATTTGGATATGATCTTAATATTTAAGATCAACTTTCAGCATCCATGCTGATCATTTATCCTCATTCTTGTTACAGTTGTATGTAGTTAAGAGAGACTAAATCCGTCTTCTAGCTTACTATGCATCTTCTCCTTCATACGGAAGGGCTGCATTTTCTCTACTTGGTTCTTTTCTTAATCCTTGGATTAAGCAGCCCATTACCGATAGACTTAATAAGTTTAACCTATTAAACTTAACCAAGTTTTTCCACAACTGAAAACAAATTCAGAATTCCATCTTATTAGACGTCATTAAAACAAGGTCTAATTCTCAATGAATACATTCGTTTATTCTCCTTAACCTTACATAGTTAAGTTCTGTTAGCCCTGGATATATTTATCCCATATCCTTCCTTGAATTTAACATTCGAGGCTATTAACGGAGTTCGAATACAAAGTTCATTGCTCCTAAGTTATTTGATATTCCTTAGCTTTCAAGCTAATCCCGAATATCTATCAGTTATGAGATCATGTTCTTCCTAATCCTTTTTAATGTCAATTAAAAATTCATCTTAACCCAAGTATTAACTAATTGCACATTTCAACGTAAAACTTTTATTTAGGTAAGAATAGATGTCAATTCCCTTTTAAATCCATCCAAGGACAATTAAATAATTCCAAATCAAGAGATAATATTATATTCCCAACTTAATCAACAATATCAAACTGATATAGTCATTAAAATATCACACTTGTATTTGTATTGATCAATCCATTTCATAATCCATACATTTGCCAGTCCAAATGACTGGACTTGGTTTATATTAAACAACATTACAACTCATAAGATAGAAGAATGTAATTTCTTCTTTTCTCAATTCCTCGTAGAGGAATAATAAACTATCAAATACAATTCATCCTCAGACAATCAAAAGAAGTATCAGAAAATAGCCATGTCTTCATTTTACTCAAGTTCCATCTGCAAAATTTCTTGCACAGGTCAGTTCATTGAACTGAGCATATTAAGCACTTGTCATTAAAATGAGGTGCTTCAAATTAAGCTTGTCTCGATAAAAGAACCTTGCTTTTATGAAACGTTAATGTGAATATCAATCCAGAATTAAGTATAAAAAAGAATGAACAACATGACAACTGCATCATCTAAATACCATCCCAATCAGTCAAAGAACTACTGTCCTTTTTCCCAAATGATCATTACAAAAAGTAATTTCCTTCAAACAGTTCCAGATTACAACATCTGTAAAAACTAGGAATACAAGTATATATACTGCTGTTATAACATAACTGCTACCAATTCCATTCCCTTTCATTAGTAATAATTTCAAAGGATAAAATTTGACTGAAAATATAAACCAATTACTTTCCTTTCAGTTCATGCATCTCATTTGATTTCAAGCAATCAAGTACAGATGAGAAAAGTAAACAACAATAAAATATAGATGCTTAATCCCAAGCAATACAAAATTTGTTCCTTAACGATTACAGATTTCCAACTGTATGAGAGAAGAAATGATCATTATTCCAAGTTATCCATTCACTCTCCTTTTCCTTTCCTCATGACTATACTGATAATTTAATCCAAACGAGACATCAATCATAGATAACAGTTCAGAGTGAAACTTACAAAATCCATTCAGAATAATTCACTTTAAATGATAGCAAAAGAAGAATTTATCGTCCTTATCAATACTTCTTTTAAATCAGGCTCATACAAATACCAAAAATAAGTTGGTAAAACATCATATCCATCATAGAACAAGCAATATAAAGAATGCATACTATGTACTTACTGTACTAGAAGGATTCATACTTCTTTCACTGTATTCTAACCAAATAAACAGTTATACAGTCACTTAATCAATTATTCACATGACTTTCTATATCCATGAACGCACACAGTTCATAAATAACCATTTGCACATTGTTGTTACCTACAGCAAGTCCAACTCATATTACAGTAAAGCTCTATTGTTGCTATTTCCAGAACTCAAACAACAAAAGAGAAAAATTCATTCCTTTAACTATTTCAATAAGAAAACACCCATTTTCTTCAAACACAACAAGAATCACTCAAGTCGAGTTCATTTCTTTTTTGAATGACAGTGCAAAATCAGAGACCGCACGAAACATTTAAATATTCCGTTTGTACAGAAAAACACAACACTCAGGAAACAATCTAAATGCCACTGTCATCTCTATCAAGCTGAACCTATAATACTCAATAAATCCCCAATTACCATTTCTTCAGAATTTAAAACAACAGAAGAAGAAGAACTCATTTCCTTTTTAAATCCAGAAAAGAAACGATGTCAAAACCAAATCACACAGCATGCACAATTTCATTCAATATACCATATGAAAAGAATGCCCAGTTCGAGTTCCTTCTCGATCAAACATTTAAATCCAAAAACCTCATTCTCTGTTTCACAATGATGCGCGAGAACCCAAAATATACAATATTTATATAACAATACCTTTATCAAGGCAAACCCACATAGGGTATTAAATGCAAAAGCATGGTACAGTTAAAAGCAGTCTCAAATGACAAGCCAATTCCCATATATTTCATTTATTTGCACAACAATTCAAAGCCAAGTTCATTTTCACGATGACAGTTTGAGTTAGAAGATCAAACCGCATCCACAAAACACTATAAAATCAATTTTCCATCACAGCAAGGAGAAAATATAATCATTTATGATTTCTGAAGAAAAACAGTTACCTTCTCCAACTCTCACGAATACCCAAGTCGTATTCATCCATTTTTACAAAAGAAAAGCACAGCAATAAGAATATTACTATCACTTCCTTCAAACCGAGCTCATAATGCTCAATAAAACCCAATTACTTATTTCCTTCAAAATCTAAAACAACAGAAGGAAGAGGAACTCATTTCCTTTAAAAATTTAGTAAAGAAACAATGTCAATCAACTCGCATAGTTAATACGTTCCATCATTCAAGTTCATATTGGCAAAAGAACAATTGCTCAACAATGAAAAACAAACTCATACAGCCTGTACAGTTTCATAACATACAGAACGAATCCCCCATTATGGTTGAATAAATCACACAGCATGGACTGTATTTCCAACATAATAAATACGCAAAGACAGTTCAAATCGCAACAACAAGACAAAATGACTCTACCCAGAATCATCTCAATCATGACAGCAAATCAAATAAACCCAAAACCCCCTTCATCAGAAGAGCAGGGTTGTTTTAATGAGACGTTTAAGCAAAGCAAGTAGTTTTAAAGAGAAGGGCTTAACATGCCTGATAATCTTCCTCGAAGCTCGAAGAAAACCACGTCTACATGAGGTATTTCCTTCCACGGTGATAGCAACAAGCTTCCCAAACAATCACCTTCCGCTACAGGCTCAAAAATAGCCTTCGATTTCCAAAGAAACAGAGATAGCAATCAAACACAACTGGTTCGACTGAACCAAGAAAAACCAAATGCAGAGCAACTTCCCAAAAATCTGAACAAACACAATGAACAACCAAAAATTCCTCCATACTCTTTCCAAGGCGGGCTGGTCGCGAAGACCAAGAAAATTAAATGCATTAAAGGCTCTACCTTTTTCCTATTTCCTCACACCACCGCCGACTCGGGTTGGTGAATTGCCAATTCAAATTTTGCATGAAAACAGAGTTTAGTCTCATGACTAACTAGATGCTCCTAAATTTTCCTTTTCCCCAAACTTGGCACTATCCACGTAAGGACTACATTCATTGCCTATTAAATTTCCTTCCATCCTTATCCTTTCCATCCCCCATGGGTCTGTGCGTCCCCTTCCTTAGGTTAGGATTAGTTTAGGATTAACAATAGTGTTCATACCTAGGTCATAGGTTAATAGAACTTAGGTCTATGTTCACCCTTATAATTTAAAAATCCACTTAGGATAGTAGTTAGGATATAAGGTAGAACTTAGGGTTAGATTAGGGTCTAATCCCCTTAGCACTTAATTAATTAATTTCGATCAAGTGTTTAAAGTGACATCCAATTCAGTGCGTTATGCAGGACGTTTCGTCCCACGTTTCACATGCCTGAGCCACCCGCATCTAGGCCTTTATCACCTTACGGAGTGCAGCGTTACAATAGTGTATGGTTGAGAAGTTGAACCTTTTCATTGGCATCTACGTGCTGCATTTATTCATACCTGAAATCGGGTGCTATAACACTTATATCAACCTTGACTGGTTTAAAAGTAAATCAAAAAAGTGATTACAAGAAGACCACTGACATACCTTGGATCAATGGAATTGATTCAATGCTATCAATCAGCGAATAGAGTTCAGCAAGCATACGATAGATCTGTCATCACATCTGCAAACATACAAGAAATAATAACTGTTGTCCCATGTAAATAAATTACAGTATGCAAGAATCCAGATTAGCAACACATTCCTTTAAGATCTAAAATATATCTTAACATGTTTGCCTTCATTTCAGCAGTTAAAACATTATGAAAAATAATCACCATGATAACTTACAAAAATCAGGGTGTTACATTCCTCCCTCCTTAAAGAATCATCGTCCCGATGATCAAATTAACCAAATCAAGGAGTTTCTAGGACAAAGTTCAGTTATTGTCCTTCCATTTATAAGTTCATACCAAAAACAGATTCACTCTTAAAAACTATGTTTTAAGACAACTGTAAAATAGACTAATAATTGTCTAAATTTGGTAGAATTATCGGTTTTCAAATTTCAATTTTGATCAAACAAGTATGGAAAAGTAGATCTCATTTCTTCGAGATTTTCCCAAGTTGCACTTTCTTCACTAAACTGGTCCCACTAGACCTTACATTGATTCACTTCGTGATTTCTTAAGTACCACTGGTGAGTTCCTAGCACTCGAATTGGCTTAACCATGATTATTCCTGGGTCTTGGACCTCTGAGGAATTCAATTCAGCACATGTGATAAATTTTTACGTATTTCTTAAGCAAAGAAATATGAAAAACATCATGCATTTGAGACAAAGTAGGAGGTAATGCTAGATGATAAGCTACGGGGTTGATTATTTCAACAATTTCAAAATGTCCCACGTATCGTGGTGAAAACTTGGTAGCCTTGCCAAGATTTATTGAGCTCTTTTTCGGCTTCACTGAAGAAATACCTTCTCTCCCAGTTTATAATTCCTATCAAACTACTTTAAGTCTGCATAACTCTTTTGCCTATTGGCAGCCTCCTTTAGATGTTCCCGAATCATTTTGAGTTGTTCCATTTTCGTAAGGATTTGGCCCAATTACCTCTCTATCCTCTCTGTTGTCCCGGTGTGGGGGTTACGCATTTTCTTCCATCTGATGCTTCAAAGGGCGCCATTTTTAAAGAGGCACGGTATGTATTATTGTAAGAAAATTCTACCAGTGAAGGTATTCCTCCCATTTATCTTGCTGGTCCATGCAATACATCCTTAACATGTCCTCTAAAACTTGATTAACTCTCTCGGTCTGTCCATCCGTCTCGGATGATATGCGAGCAGAAGTTTAATTTAGTTCCTAAGGCCACATTAAGTGTTTTCCAAAACCTTGATGTCATCCTCGATCTCATCGATATGATTAATTGGGTATTCTATGCAATCTGAAAATTTCATGTACAAATATTCTTGCTAACACTGGTGCATCGTCTTTCAAATTACCAGCAATAAAGTGTGCCACTTTGGTCAATTTTTCGATGACAACCAGGATAATATCATGCTTATTTCTTGACATAGGAAATCCTTGAATGAAATCCATCGTTATCACTTGCCATTTATCTTTGCGGAATCTTTGTGGGGATACAATAATCCAGCGGGATGCATATGTTCCGCCTTAACTGGCGACATTCTAAGCAGTGTGTTACAAATTCCACCACATCCTTTTTCATTCCCTTCCAGAAGTATTGTTGCTTAAGATCAGCAAGCATTTTTGTAATGCCAGGGTGTCCAGAAAAAGGTGAATTATGAAATTCAGTTAACAATTTCCTTCTTAAGTCATTTGCCAAAGGTATATATACCCTGTTTTCGAACCTCAGAATTCCTTCATTGTCGAAATGAAATCCTTTATACCTGACATCCTTTGGATCTGCAGCAAGTGTTGTTTTGACTTGTTGGAAATAAGGATCTGATTCCAAGGCATCTTTCACCTCATCCTTAAACTAAGTTCTTAACGTTATAAGAGCAGAGATATGCTTCCTTCGACTCAGAGCATCTACCACTCTATTTTCCTTGCCTTTGATGTAGCTTATATCAAAATCATACTGAGACAGAAATTCTAACCATCTTCGCTGCCTTGCATTCAGATTTGGCTGAGTAAAAATATACTTCAACCCCAGATGGTCTGTTTTTAACTCAAAAGGCTTGCCTAAAAGGTAATGCCTCCACATTTGAAGTGCATGAACAATGGCAGCAAGCTCTAGGTCATGTGGAGCATAATTTTGTTCATGTAACTTAAGCTTTCTACTTTCATAAGCTATAACATGGTTATTCTGTAACAGAATACCTCCAAGGCCTTCTCCTGAGGCATCTGTTACAACCATAAAATTTCCATTTGGATCAGGTACAGTCAAAATAGGTGCTGAAGTTAACTGTTCCTTTAAATTTTTAAAGGTAGATTCACATTTTCCATCCAGACAAATTTCTTATCCTTCTTTTGCAGCGAAGTGATTGGGGCAGCAATTTTTGAAAAGTCCTTAACGAACTTTTGATAATATCCTGCCAAGCCCATGAAGCTTCTCACTTCATGCACGTTCTTAGGCATAGGCCACTCGGTTATAGCTGTAATCTTTGAAGGGTCTACAACTATTCCATTCTTGCTTATAACGTGTCCCAAATAATGCACCTCTGCATCATAAAAGGAACATTTAGACAGTTTACCATACAACTTCCTCTTTCTTAAAATTTCCAGCACTATCCTTAGATGTTCTTGGTGCTCTTCGACATTTTTAGAGTATATAAGAATGTCGTCTAAGAATACAAGCACAAACTTGTCTAAGTATTCTTGAAAAATATTGTTCATCAGATTCATGAAGGTGGCAGGTGCATTGGTCAACCCAAAAGGTAACACCGTGAACTCATAATGCCCGTACCTTGTTCTAAAAGTTGTTTTATGAATATCTTCTTCCTTTATTCTCAGCTGATGATACCCAGATCAAAGATCTATTTTTGAATAGACTGATGCTCCTCACATCTGATCAAATAGATCATCAATCCTAGGAAGTGGGTATCGATTTTTAATAGTTTCCTTGTTCAGCATTCTATAATCAATGCACAGCCTCAATGTGCCATCCTTTTTCTTTACAAAAATTACCGGCGCTCCCCAAGGTGAGACACTTGGTCTTATCAGCCCCTTAGTCAAAAGTTCCTGTAACTGAGCCTTTAGCTCTACCAACTCGATAGTGGTCATTCATAAGAGTACTTTAGATATGGGTTCAGTTCCCGGCTTGATTTCTATTGCAAAGTCAAACTCTCGTTTGGGTGGAAGACCTGGCAATTCCTCTAGAAACACATCACTGAGACCCCTTAACAATGGATATCTTTCCATGAAATCATTATCTTCCTCAGCATTTTCTGTCATTTTTACTGCATACAAGGTGCACCTCTATTTTTAGCCCTTTTTAGTTGCATAGTTTATCGGTTTCTAAGCTGCAATGACTTCACATTTACACCTTGAATAGTTCTTTACTTTCTATAGGTCATCAAAACAACAAAAAAATTTCATGTGATCGACCTTTGCCTTATGTTCTACCAACCAGTTAACTCCAATAATGATATCATATGATCCTAAAGGAGTGACATATAGGTCAACTTCGGTGGAGAAACTAGGCAAGTCAAGAATTGCCCCAAAAAGGCACATTTCGATTGTATGGACAACATTATTCCCATAATGCACTGTCCATGTCTTATCCATTCATTCAACCTTTCTTTTTAATTTCATTGCAAGTTTAGCAGAAATAAAGCATTCAGTAGCTCCAGTATCAAAAAGTATGACTACGGGTGTGCGAATAACTTACAGGAACTTCTATAGGCATAACTTGCTTTTCAAAACATGCATTAGCCAGCCCTGAAGCATGTATCCTATTTCTGCTGACCACGATCATCCTTCTTTAGAGGATAGTGATTTGTGTAGTGGTCCTTTCCACGGTTGAAGCATCCTCCAAGTGGCCCTTTTCTAGGCTCAAATCATTACTGACTTTGAAGTTATCATCTTGGCTCCCATAGGACTTTTTTCCATTGCCACTAACTTTTTTGAGAAGCTGTCTATTTCCACACACTATTTACTTGTTTTTTCATTTTGTTTTTCACACCAAACCTTTTCAAGGACCCCTTTTGGGTGCGAGAGATGAAGAAGAATTGGGAATCTTCTTCCTTATCTCTTCCCTATGAGCGAGATATTGCTCTCAATTTCATTCTGTCGATTGCCTTTTCGACAACTCCTTCCATGGTGGTTGGGCCATGGACATCCACTTCTCCACCAATGATGGGATTCGGTCCCATTATGAATTTCTGTATTCTGAACTTCTCGTCAGCTTGGTACTACTTACGGCACATACTTAAGGAGTTTAGTAAACCCTTCCCAGTATTTTGTCACCATCAGCCTTCCTTGCGACAGTTCTGAAATTCAGTCATTTTCCTATCAAAATAGAGTTGAGGCAGCCATCGTTGCCTAAAATAACCCTTAAATTGATCCCAAGTTATGTCGATTCGACAATATTCAACTCAACCTTACGATTGTCCCACCATGATGATGCTTCATGAGAAAGTGATATGCTCCCCATATCGCTTTGGTCTCTTCGGAGAAGTTTCTTATTGCAAAGTATTTCTCCATTTCACTTATCCAATTCTCAACTCCGTCCCCAAGGGTTGTTCCATCAAACTTTGGAGGACTTATTCTCTTTATGTCATTTGTAAGTAATTTGCTAATCTTGTCCTTTTATTTTCAAGATGATTAGGAGCAATTACATTATTATTATCAACACCAGATTCCCTCCATTAATGTTGTCCACGGGAGGCGCTGATCATTTATATCAGCTTCTTCTTCCTCCTCTTCATTACCCATTGTTGTTCAGAGCAGATCAAAGCGATCTCTCGTATCTAGTACGGCAGAAAGGATTTCATCCGGCTTTTGAGCGTGATAGCTGCTTCTCTACCCAGTAATGGGTTGTTTGTAGCATTCCCTCTTGTTCTGACCATTTTATGTTCAATAAGAAAATGTAAACCTTATTAATATTGAGGACTCATTAGGTCCAAGAGATGCAACCTTCAGCTCTGATACCAAGATGTAACATCCCCATTTTAAGATACCAGAACAAGGGAATTTTTTTATTTTTTATTTTATACAACGTTCTCTGTTATGAATTATATAATTCAAACACACGTTCAAGTTTTAATAATTGTTCTCTACCCAAACAATGCAGTTTGGAACACAAAATTTCCTTTTAAAACTAATGTTCTCTGTTCACATATTTGCAATATGGAACACACATTTAGTGCCATTCAATCATATAACAGATTCCATATGCTGTTGTAAATGACTCGAAGAACTACCGATCTCCCATTTTCATGGCTCGGAGTTTCAACGATCTCTCATTTCATGACTCAGCAACTTACCGATCCTTCATGTTCATTCATGCATAGTATAATATATATACAAGGTTCTCTTACCATTTCGGTTATCCAAGTGATCCATTTAAGAAGCCTATCTGAATATCTATTACTGATATTCATCTAACATCCTGCATCTTAAATTAGGTGATTAGGACAACGCGCATGAGCACTTGCGATACTTTGGCCAAAGATTTTCACATGCTTTGCATGATCATATTCTGGATGTGATACACACTTACGGAATACGTCCTTCACCTCACTTTGTCTGTTATCTAGAATGGTCTTTCCTGGTTCCTACCAGTCCTTCCAATTTAAGGTCACACTCTAACTCCAACTAGCAATATGAATGAGTATAGGAAGTCACTCATGGTAACTAAAGATACGCAGACATACGGTGTCATCCCTAGATGAATCCGTGTGTCTAGTTATCTTTAGTCCTCCAAAGTTACTCCATATACGTGATCACATTCCTATCCCTGACCAAGAACTTAATATTCAGCTTATGTAATCTTGATGATTTTATTTGGAAGGGCATTGTAATATGTCGGCTATAACATTGTGTTGTCATGAAGACCCGCCTTCATGAATACACCTCTTTATAGGTGGCGTATGTCAAGGTCCTACGGAATCCTCCCATCGAGAGTACACATCGAGCCCAAGTGATTTGGATATGATCTTAATATTTAAGATCAACTTTTAGCAGCCATGCTGATCCTTTATCCTCATTCTTGTTACGGTTGTATGTAGTTAAGAGAGACTAAATCCATCTTCTAGCTTACTATACATCTTCTCCTTCATACCGAAGGGCTGCATTTTTTCTACTTGGTTCTTTTCTTAATCGTTGGATTAAGCAGCCCATTACCGATAGACTTAATAAGTTTAACCTATTAAACTTAACCAAGTTTTCCACAATGAAAACAAATTCAGAATTCTAGCTTATTAGATGTCATTAAAGCGAGGTCTAATTCTCAATGAATACATTCATTTATTCTCCTTAACCTTACATAGTTAAGTGCATTAGCCTGGATACATTTATCCCATATCCTTCCTTCGAATTTAACATTCGAGGCTATTAACTGAGTCGAATACGAAGTTTAATTTGCTCCTAAGTTATTTGATATTCCTTAGCTTTCAAGCTAATCCGAATATCTATCGAGTTATGAGATCATGTTCTTCCTAATCCTTTTTAATGTTAATTAAAAATTCATCTTAACCCAAGTATGAACTAATTGCACATTTCAACGTAAAATTTGCATTTAGGTAAGAATAGATGTCAATTCCCTTTTAAATCCATCCAAGGACAATTGAATAATTCCAAATCAAGAGATAATATTATATTCCCAACTTAATCAACAATATCAAACTGATATAGTCATTAAAATATCACACTTGTATTTGTATTGATCAATCCATTTCATAATCCATACATTTGTCAGTCCAAATGACTGGACTTGGTTTATATTAAACAACATTACAACTCATAAGATAGAAAAATGTAATTGGTTATTTTCTCAATTCCTCGTAGAGGAATAATAAACTATCAAATACAATTCATCTTCAGACAATCAAAAGAAGTATCAAAAAACAGCCATGTCTTCATTTTACTCAAGTTCCATCTGCAAAAATTCTTGCACGGGTCAGTTCATTGAACTGAGCATATTAAGCACTTGTCATTAAAATGAGGTGCTTCAAATTAACTGTCTCAATAAAAGAACCCTGCTTTTATGAAACGTTAATATGAACATCAATCCAGAATTAAGTATCAAAAAGAATGAACAACATGACAACTACATCATCTAAATAACTATTGTCCTTTTTCCCAAATGATCACTACAAAAAGTAATTTCCTTCAAATAGTTCAGATTACAACATCTATAAAAACTAGGAATACAAGTATATATACTACTGTTATAACATAACTGCTATCAATTCCATTCCCTTTCATTAGTAATAATTTCAAAGGATAAAATTTTACTGAAAATATAAACCAATTACTTTCCTTTCAGTTCATGCATCTCATTTGATTTCAAGCAATCAAGTACAGATGAGAAAAGTAAACAACAATAAAATATAGATGCTTAATCCCAAGCAATACAAAATTTGTTCCTTAACGATTACAGATTTCCAACTGTATGAGAGAAGAAATGATCATTATTCCAAGTTATCCATTCACTCTCCTTTTCCTTTCCTCATGATTGTACTGATAATTTAATCCAAACGAGACATCAATCAAAGATAACAGTTCAGAGTGAAACTTACAAAATCCATTCAGAATTCACTTTCCAACAGCAAAGAATAATTCCATTCATATTCAGCTTTAAATGAAAACAAGGAAGAATTTATCGTCCTTATCAATACTTCTTTTAAATCAGGCTCATACGAATACCAAAAACAAGTTGGTAAAACATCGTATCCATCATAGAACAAGCAATATAAAGAATGCATACTATGTACTTACTGTACTAGAAGGATTCATACTTCTTTCACTGTATTCTAACCAAATAAACAGTTATACAGTCACTTAATCAATTATTCACACGACTTTCTATATCCATGAACGCACACAGTTCATAAATAACCATTTGCACATTGTTGTTACCTACAGCAAGTCCAACTCATATTGCACAGTAAAGCTCTATTGTTGCTATTTCTAGAACTCAAACAGCAAAAGAGAAAAATTCATTCCTTTAACTATTTCAATAAGAAAACACCCATTTTCTTCAAACACAACAAGAATCACTCAAGTCGAGTTCATTTCTTTTTTGAATGACAGTGCAAAATCAGAGACCACACGAAACATTTAAATATTCCATTTGTACAGAAAAACACAGCACTCAGGAAACAATCTAAATGCCACTGTCATCTCTATCAAGCCGAACCTATAATACTCAATAAATCCCCAATTACCATTTCTTCAGAATTTAAAACAGCAGAAGAAGAAGAACTCGTTTCCTTTTTAAATCCAGAAAAGAAACGATGTCAAAACCAAATCACACAGCATGCACAATTTCATTCAATATACCATATGAAAAGAATGCCCAGTTCGAGTTCCTTCTCGATCAAACATTTAAATCCAAAAACCTCATTCTCCTGTTTCACAATGATGCGCAGAACCCAAAAGATACAATATTTATATAACAATACCTTTATCAAGGCAAACCCGCATAGGGTATTAAATGCACAAGCATGGTACAGTTAAAAACAGTCTCAAACAGCAAGCCAATTCCCATATATTTCATTTATTTGCACAGCAATTCAAAGCCAAGTTCGTTTTCACGATGACAGTTTGAGTTAGAAGATCAAACCGCATCCACAAAACACTATAAAATTGATTTTCCATCACAGCAAGGAGAAAATATAATCATTTATGATTTCTGAAGAAAAACAGTTACCTTCTCCAACTCTCACGAATACCCAAGTCGTATTCGTCCATTTTTACAAAAGAAAAGCACAGCAATAAGAATATTACTATCACTTCCCTCAAACCGAGCTCATAATGCTCAATAAAACCCAATTACTTATTTCCTTCAAAATCTAAAACAACAGAAGGAAGAGGAACTCATTTCCTTTAAAAATTTCAGTAAAGAAACAATGTCAATCAACTCACAGTTAATGCATTCCATCATTTAAGTTCATATTGGCAAAAGAACAATTTCTCAACAATGAAAAACAAACTCATACAGCCTATACAGTTTCATAACATACAGAATGAATCCCCCATTATGGTCGAATAAATCACACAGCATGGACTGTATTTCCAACATAATAAATACGCAAAGACAGTTCAAATCACAATAGCAAGACAAAACGACTCTACCCAGAATCATCTCAATCATGATAGCAAATAAAATAAACCCAAAACCCCCTTCATCAGAAGAGCAGGGTTGTTTTAATGAGACGTTTAAGAAAAGCAAGTAGTTTTAAAGAGAATGGATTAACATGCCTGATAATCTTCCTCGAAGCTCGAAGAAAACTACATCTACAGGAGGTATTTCCTTCCACGGTGGCAGGAGCAAAATTCCCAAACAATCACCTTCCGCTACAGGCTCGAAAATAGCCTTCGATTTCCAAAGAAATAGAGATAGCAATCAAACACAACTGGTTCAACTGAACCAAGAAAAACCAAATGCAGAGAAATTTCCAAAAACCCGAACAAACACAATGAACAACCAAAAATTCCTCCATACTCTTTCCAAGGCGGGCTGGTCGCGAAGACCAAGAAAATTAAATGCATTAAAGGCTCTACCTTTTTCCTATTTCCTCACGCCACCGCCGACTCGGGTTGGCGAATTGCCAATTCAAATTTTGCATGAAAACAGAGTTTAGTCTCATGACTAACTAGATGCCCCTAAATTTTTCCTGTTCCCGCCAAACTTGGCGCTGTCCACGCAAGGACTACATTCATTGCCTATTAAATTTCCTTCCATCCTTATCCTTTCCATCCCCCATGGGTCTGTGCGTCCCCTTCCTTAGGTTAGGATTAGTTTAGGATTAACAATAGTGTTCATACCTAGGTCATAGGTTAATAGAACTTAGGTCTATGTTCACCCTTATAATTTAAAAATCCACTTAGGATAGTAGTTAGGATATAAGGTAGAACTTAGGGTTAGATTAGGGTCTAATCCCCTTAGCACTTAATTAATTAATTTCCAGTCAAGTCTTTCCAGTGACATCCGATTGATCTTTATGCAAGGCGTTTTGTCCCACGTTTCACATGCCTGAGCCACCCGCATCCAGGCCTTTATCGCCTTACGGGTCTAGCGTTACAACAGTGTATGGTTCGAGAGTCGAACCTTTTTGTTGGCATCTACGTGCCAGCTATTCATACCTAAAATCAGGTGCTGCAACACTTATATCAACCTTCAGCCTAGTTTAAAATTAAATCGACAAAGTGATTACAAGAAGACCACAGCATACCTTGGATCAATGGAATTGATTCAAGGTGTGCTGTCAATCAATGAATAGAGTTCAGCAAGCATACGACAGATCTGTCATCACATCAGCAAACATACAAGCAATAATAACTGTTGTCCCATGTAAATAAATTACAGTATGCAAGAATCCAGATTAGCAACACATTCCTTTAAGATCTAAAATATATCTTAACATGTTTTCCTTCATTTCAGCAGTTAAAACATTATGAAAAATAATCACCATGATAACTTACAAAAATCAGGGTGTTACAATTAGGCCTGTAGAGTCACTATAAAAATAGGCTACATAACTTTCTTTATTAAACACACAAAAAAACAAACAAATGGAAGGAAACACACCATGGGAAAAACAAGACACAATAGGAAAGGTAAATTATATACAAGGGAGTGATATTTACATATGTGACAAAATAATATACACATACCCGACAATGGGTTATTAAAAGTACATGCCATAATGAAATATTGGATTGAAGTCTGACCTTTGAAGCAAAAAAACTATTATTTGATCATACCATGTTTTCATGATGGACTTTAATGGCTTGAGAAGAAGAAGGTTGATCATAATTCCATCTTTGTATTTATACTACATAGAGAATGTTCTTATATCCAATGAACACTTCATCACTTTCTCAAAACTCTTGTACCTTGATGCTTTCGATTGACATCCTGCAATCATATGACACCATTCTTCCATGTCTTCTAGGGTGGGAAAATTTCTTATATCATGAAAACATTCATCTTCTTTGAATTGAAACTTCAAATTGTCTTTTATATCATCAAAACACTTAGAAGGAGTGAGAACAAATTGGTTTTCTTTCCATTCAAGAACTTCCCCAAACATCCCGCTTTGTTTCTCTAAGTGTTTTCAGACATGGAGGTTAAATCATTGAGCCGAGATATATTCATTATCCTTGAGATATTGTTGTAGCATGGGAACATGTTCAAGATGAATCAGAGCTTGGAGGATGGTGAGTGCAGTCTGATTTTGGATCATTTGGAAAGAATCATGCATACTCTCACTTTGTTTTCTAGAGAAATGGTCACCAATATGCATTCGTTCAGAGTGCATCTTGATATCATTTTCAAAATTACAGATTTTGGTTTGGCCATATAAGCATTCTTCACCCTTCATTGGATTTTTCCATATGAACTCTTGCTTTTCATTAATGGAACATTCTAAAATGATGGGAAAAAGTTTGTTTTGATCACACTCCCAATGTTCTCGCAACTTTTTATTTTTTTCTAAACGTATTTATTTGATGCAAATTAGATAAATATTTTCCATGTTATCATCTCCCACAATAGAGATGTTATTTCCAAGATTTAGGATATTTAACGGAGATTCAAGAACCTTCCTCCTTTTACACTCATGAACCTCTTTGCATTTTGTAAAAGGGGAAGGCGTTCTTTCATATTCACTCTCATTCTCAAGGCATTGGGAAATTCATCAAGCTCATCCAAATTCTTTGTTTTAACATCAAACATTGGCATATCAAAATAAGAAGCCCAAACATACTCATACAAATCTTGTATCTTCGTATCCTGGGTCAAGAGTTCAAGTTTGAGATGAGGATATTAAGTTTCTTCTACAACCTTTAAGATGTCTAGGATGGATGATTCTTTGAAGTACACCATATGATCATATTCATTTTTATTGAAAAATTCTTTATGTTGTGCCTCTAGGAGATGGTTACAAATATGATCCATATGGACCCATGATTCATTTGAAACATCCTCGTTCACCTCTTCCATGCTTTTTGTTACCAAAGATTCACTTTATTACAAACACGGGCATACTTTATTCATGAAACCTATTCAAAAGGAGAAGAGGTTCAAATTTTTGGGGAAAAACACTCCTTCAATCTCAAAATCCATATAATCATCTTATTGGTAAGAAGGAGAGAACCGTGTTGGGGAAACAGTATGAGAAGATTTTTCAGCTACATCTTGACTATCCATTATTGAATATTCTTACTCAGGTGAAATATGAAAGGCTTTATTTTCACCGTGATGATGATTTTTCTCCCTGAGTAAGTAGAGGTTGTGTTTAAATTGTTCGTTCTCCTCAAATTTGAAAGAGAGTGGGCTTCTTCCATTTGATCATCCATGATTACATCGGGAAGAGAGTTTGATTCTTTGACTTCCTCCATTTCTTCATGCAACATTTATACATCACTTGAATAAAAAAAAGGAGGGAATATTATCTATGATCATATTGAATTCATCATCTCCATACCATGATGTCAGATGAATTTCTTGCAATTCTTTACATCTCTCCATTTAATCATTAATTGAAAGATCAAAACTTGAAAGGAGATCATTCATGCTTACCTTTAATTGGTTGTCTTCTTTGTCATTGGTGGAGTCCTTGGAGAGCATTGGATCATACATTATTTAGCAAGGATCTTCCTTTATTTAATATATTATTCCCCTATGGTTTTGCTCGACCCAAATGGAATTTCTGAATGGTTATTCTATCTTCATCTCTTTTAATTATTCCTCCATGATGTTTCTTTGGCTTTCATCGAAAGGTTCCATGATAAGATATTCTTCAAGATCATCCAAGAATCTTCCGGTGTTGGTACCCAAATTTTTTCTCCTTTTTGATCGAGAAACATCATAGATATGGCATGAAGCATGACGTCAAATAGATCTTGATGTGTGTTGTTTTATAGCTGGGGATGTGATCTAACCGACACTTAGATTTGTAGAGAGATAGATAACACCTTGAAAAGGATCTGATCTAACCCTCACTATTTTAGGTTGTGCCTTTCAACCAAGGTAAGAGAACCTATATTGTAACCCCCAAATGGTGAAGGCGATAAAGATATCCCTCAATTAATGCAAGTAGTATGAAAAGGCCTTAGGAAAATATGATCAACACTCCAAATCTAACTTTCACAAGTTGTTACTCCCAGATTATGGAGATATTTTCAATGCAAGTCAAGGGTTACTGGAGACATTATATAATCCTAATTTTCCTTGTGCATTTTTGTAGATGGGTTAGATCCTTTTGTTGACACACAATGCAATGTAGGGGTAGTATGGGTAGGATTAGTTTCTTTGAATGAAATTTTTGGTGGGGTGTTGACAAGACAAACTGGGATATATCGGATCTTTGATAACCTCTATAGTACTTGAAAAAACTATCGAGATAAATTTCTTCAAATAATCAAGATATTATTTCAACCGAGAAGAGGCATAAATTAAAGCCCAGGTAGCACTCTTCACATAATCTTTGAGAACTCACCACAAAATTTTGAAGTAAATAACTCAATTAAACACAAAAATCATTGATCAAACCATGCCTAAAGTTCCCCAAATTATTACAAGCAATCTCTGTAGTCGAGGAAGGTAAAGTGATTTTACTTTGTTTATATCTTTATCGAGATGAAGGCTCTTCTAAACATGAGATTGCAAATTCCACTAAACTATCAACAAGAAATGAAGATTCTTTTTGAATTCTAAATACTTTCAATATAAGATTGCAACAAGAACAATAAATACTATTTACATGCACGTAAAAATGATAACTTGAGACACCATATTTCCCGAGAAAAAAATAGATTAACTCAAAATCTTGTTAGATTCACTAACGGGGGAGAGTTTCATGAACAATCTTAGAGCTATGTGATGGTTATACACTTGTAACTAAATCACATACATGAAGGTACAACACGAGAAGAAATTATCCTAGTTCTTTGGTGGGTTTTTCAGAAGATGAGATTTCTCTCAGAATTTTCTCGTGATTTTTCAACTTTTCCCGACCCTTTACAATTTATCCAAAATGAATTATATACCTCATGCCACATTGGAGCCTTCTTTCCCAAGAAAAGAATATGGCATGGGATCAAGTTTATTACAAAACAATTCTTCATGATTCAATGAAAATGACATCAAATAGAAAAACACTCGCAGGTTACTAGGTGTGCCCAAAAAGATTAAATCATTACAAATATCTAGATCATTATCCATCCTGGAGGCATGTTTTTCATCATTGAGGCATGCAAACACCTTTTACTCATCATTTTCACCTTTTTACCTTTTCAAATTACCTCTGTAACTTTTGATTTTGACATTCCACGTGTTTGCTCGGGCTGGGGTAAAAATTACTTCAAAAACATCCCAAATAAAAAAATTAATCCATGAAAGTGATGCCAATGATCCTAGAAGGCCAAGACGACACAAAATCACTATAAATTTTATGAATTACGATGCAAAAATCGTGATTCCAAGCTTCTGGAGCTCCCATGGTGGTCAAAACAAATGGATGCATAGAACCATCAATCTTTTCCATCTTTTAATCCTAGCCCTCCACGTGGAAGATGCGGACTTAGAAATAAGCTTGAGTTACCTTTTAAATTTTACGGATAAGGTCGGACACGTGGAAAAAATCATTGGAAACAAATTTGGGCTAATTGTTGACTTTTTGACATTTTTGAAAAAATGGGAAAATTTGACTTTTCCTCTGCCCCTCCACCTTTGAATTTTGAGCTAACACGTGGCACATGGTGGATCCCATTGGGATTGTGCTTTAATTACGCACATTTTCACCTTTTTTTGGAAATTGGGAAAATTTTCACTTTTTGTCCCATCTGCCCGCACCTCCGATTTCTCCTCGCCATGTGTCTCCTTATTATTTTCTAGTGGGCCAACGCTTCAAATTTTGATTTTGAGTCTTTTTTGCAAAAGGGAAAAAATTCCCTCCTACCTCCGCCCGGCCCCGACCTGTGACCCACCTTTCCCTACCATGCTACCACGTGTCCTCCTCTAATTAGAGCATGGCTGAAACTTATTTTGAAACCTTAGAGAATTAGAGCTAAAAATATCTAAGTCCCCCCTCAGCCTGCTCCTCCCTCTGACCCTTATATGGACATGTGTCCACTCCCGATTGGCTACGAGGTTTCGGGCCAATTTTTGACTTTAATTTTTTTTGCAAAATAAATTCAAAATTTCCAAAGGAGATGTAACTCCCTGCCATCCCCCTACCAATCAGAACATGCCATGTAGGAAAATTTGGAAAAAATGGGTCCTTGAGCCCAAAAATGCCCCATTTGTCGAAAAATCAAAAAATGACAAGTTAGAAACATTTATCACTTTTCCTCAGCCAATTAGAAGCCACCACATTGCCAATACCTTATGAGGATGAATTTGATGGGTAAATAATGCGGATGATCATCAAAGCGTAAAAAATTCTAGGGATGCTATAGAATTCAATTTTTTCATCAAGGATGGCAGATTTTTCGATTCTGAATCAACTGAAGCATGATTTCCAAACACTTTCGATCTAGGATCTGGATTTTCAAATACAAAAAAGTATGATTTGATCAATTTTGATTATTTTTATGATCGGAAGATGGAAAAAATGACATAGCCTACTAAATTGGAAAAACTAGGGCACAAAAAAGGGCAAACTTGGACTATTCTTTCAAATTAGGGAAAAACAACAAGTTTGTGAGCATTTTTAAAGCATTTCAACTAGAGGGGAAGAATTTCAAACCATCGATTCAAAGGGTAAAATGTTTTTGAGAAAATACAAATTTGGAAAATTAGGGCAACATGGTGCAAGCTCAAAAATGGCACCAACATTGGCTCTTGCTTGGGGATGGGCACTCCCAATGAGTGCCACAAGGACAAAACATAGACCAAGTGCCAAAATATCCATTGGGAAAAGGATTCATGAGCCAAAATCACAAAAAAATAGCTGAGAACATGATAAAAAGGATGCTATATAGCAAGGAAAACCATAAACCGACAAAACACTGAAAACAAAGAAAACAACCAAACTCTATACACTATACAAGCTGGTGCATACCTCAAATTTGGGGTTTAATCTAAGAAATGCTTCAGATGCCTACCATTAATAAGAAATTCCAACAATTCCCCATCTAAATCTTTGAGAAAAAAGGTATTCTTACCAATTCTAATATCAATGGCATAAGGGCCCATCCATAATGCATCAAATTTTCCATGCTTGCCCTTGTCTTCATGCCTACTATCCCATAACAAAACCAGATCTGCAACATTGAAGGCTCTAGGAGTGACCTTCTTGTCAAATAATGTCTTCAATTTTTCCCTAAATATGACATTCCTTTGATGGGATGCTCTCCTCTCCTCATCAAGCTCAATAATTTGATTGACCCTTGATTTATATGGGCCAAGCTCTTGATCTTCCACTGTTGGGAAAAATGAAATGAAGATAAGTACAGGTGCAAGGGTAGAAAATCTTGAGTTCCATACAACAATTCAAATGGGCTCTTACTAGTAGCTCTTTTAGGAGTTATCTTATCAGCCCAAACTGTAAATTTCAATTGTTCACCTCATTTCTTCATGTTTTGCTCCAAGGTTCTTCTAATGATCTTCAACAAATTTTTATTGTTGGACTCATATTTTCCATTCCCTTGGGGGTTATAGTTTTAAGAATAAGTTATATTGATTCCATATTCATTGCACATTGCCATTAAAGGCTTGGTTCTAAAGCACATGGCATTATTAGCTACAATCTTGACTGGGACTCAAAATCTACATATGATTTGATTCAACAAGAGGTCCATAACTATTTGGTGTGTTTATTTCTTGGTGGGGATTGCCTCTACCCACTTTGTAAAATAATCGGTGGCTACAAGGATCCACTTATGGCCAACACTAGAAGGATCTAAAATGTCACCAATGAAGTCCATCCCCATTGCTTGAAAGAAGATTTAATTGATATAGGTTGCAAAGGAAGGAGCACTGAAGCTTTGAGTATTCCAAATAAATATTGGCAACTATCACATTTTCTAACCGGATGGGTTGCATATTTGAAGAGATTAGGCTACCAATAACCAGCTCTCAAAATCTGATGTGATGTTACTATTCGGCAAAGTTTCCTCCACAAAATTCCCCATGGAAATCAGCAACTATCTTATGAGCTTCATCTTCAGTTATGCATTTCAAGAGGACACCTTCAGGGGTTCTTCCAAGTCAGCCCAAGTGCTGTGATGATATATTTTGAGAAGCCATCTTGAGGGATCTTTTCTTATTTTTATTTAAATGATCAGGACAACAAAGGTGTTTGAGGTAAAATACTACATCCTTATACCTCTCAAAACTTACCAATTTTCCAAGAACACCTACCATTTCTTCTTCTACTTCATTCACTTCCACAGTCTATAGGTTTCTCTCAGCCATGAGCTTAGTAAGACCCAAACCTCTTACTAGCTTTGTGGTTTGGATATCCACATCATACTCCTAAAATTTTTTCACTCATCTATATCTTTTTCTTGAGATCTCCATTTCGATAAGATGTCTTTTACCATGGTGTGGGGAACATAAGCAACAACTTTTTAACTCAATTTATAAGGCTTGAAAACCTTTTTGCTTTCACCAAGGAAAATGTTTGTTTCTCCATGATTGTATACTTTAGCTCAGCTGCTTGTAAATCCTTACTAAAGAAGGCAATAGGCCTCTTAGCCCCATTCTCATCCTTTTGCAGCAAAATAGAAGCAATGGTATACTCAGAGGAAAAGGAAAATATTTGGCAAGGCCTATTATAGTTTGGGGCTACTAAAATAGGTGCATGTTTAAGTGCATCCTTAATTCCTTCAAAACCTTGAATGGTAGCCTCCTCCTACCTAATATCTTGGTCCTTCTTTAGTATGCTTGTTATTGGAAGAGTCAACTTAGAAAATTTGGAAACAAATATTCTAATAAAATTAATTTGACCAAAGAAAGATTGGATGCCTTTCTTGGTTCTTAGGATAGGTACTTTGTTGATTGCTTCCACTCTCTCAGGGTCTATCATAACACCATTTTTGACACAATGTGACCAAGTAGCTTGGCATTTTGCACACCAAAATGACACTTCTTTGGATTAAGATAAATGCCATACTCCCTACATCTGATCAGCATCTTATCCAAGTGCTGCAAATGATCACCTCTCGTATTGAAAACATAGTCACATCATCTTGGTAAGCTGCAATGAACTCATTGATGTAACCAACAAAAGCAACTTCCATTGCTCTTTGGAAGGTAGCACCAACATTCATCAAACCAAAGGGAATTGTAACAAAAACATATGTTCCCAAGGATTAGTGAATTCTATCTTAAGTCTTTCGATTCTTTGACAACCACTTGATTGTATCCGGAGAAACCATCCAATGTAGAAAGCAACTCAGACCCTGTCACAAGCTGCAACACATTTTCCATATTTGGCAAGGGATAGTTGTCTTTTAATGAAGCTCTATTCAGGTTTATGAAGTTTACATAAAGTCTTATATCTCCATTCTTCTTTCTGACTGGCACAAGGTTTACAACCCATGATGAATACCTTGTGGGCTGAATGATCCCTCCCTCCTTCAGTTTCTTCAATTCATCTTGCATTTTTATGGAGAGGAGTGGATTAATTTGCCTTTTCTTTTGTCTGAATGGTTTGGAATTTTTAAAGAGGGATCTCATTCTGAAATAAGTCTTCTCTATATGCTTTTAGCTCTGAATATGACCATGCAAGATAGTCCTGATATTTCTTTAATAGATGAACATAAGACTATTTCTCCTCTTTGTTTAGACTGCTGCCCAACAAAAATTTTCTTGGTTTATCCTTTGTTCCCAAGTCATGCTCTTCCACATCCCTTGAGGTGGACATGTTTCTATTTATGATGTAATCAGCATTGTTAAAATTTGACTCAAGTGCAACAAGACCTCTAGGAATGGTGTTTGTTTTCAATTGGATGATGTCTTTTCCAAACAAAGTCTCTCTTCCTTTAGTCATACACACCATTGGTTCCCAATCAATATGATGATATAAAAACTCACCTTGATTTTGCAAGAACCTTTACACTTGAGAATCATCATCAAACACTTGTCAATGTTTGATGTTGTCAGGGACAACTGGCCTAGTCAACACTTCAACATTGTACTCACAATAAGGTGAAATGGTGAAAACTCCAAATCTTGACCCCAACACTGCCAACTTGTTAGTAGCAGCATTCAAACTTCTTTCATGGTGCATAATATTGAAGGAATCAAACATCTCAACTAGATCCCAAACTTCATGCATATATTGCTTCATTCGATGATTTTTGTAGCATACAGTTTTCTTATTTGTTTGACAACTAGCTCTGAATCTCCCCTTGCAATGATGTCCTTGACACCATACTTCCATGCAATTCTCATACCCAACAGCAAGACTTCATACTTGGCAATGTTATTAGTACATTCAAATTTAAGCTTGAAGTAAAAAACAAATTCTTCCAAGCTAGGAGAAATCAGAATTACACCAGCACCATTTCCAAATTTGGAGCAAGCTCCATCAAATAGAAAGGTCCAAGGAGAACATACCTATTCAAGGAACTTTGACTGATCCATTTTGTGTTATTTTCCATCAGCAAAACTAATAAAATTATTAGCATCAACATCAGCAAATAATACTTCATAAGTAGATAAGTAGCATTGTTTGGGTCCTCAATTAGATGCAACATTTTATTTTCTCCATAGAACTTTACTAGGCTTCCCTAAATGGGAATGGTATAAAAAGACATATCCATTTGGACACTCCCTCCAACACTTGCAGCCCACTTTCTTGACAAAAGAATACCCCATTTGGAAGGGAAATCAACAATCACAACATCCAATTTTAAATTCCTCCCGGGATAAGATGCAAGCTGCACAACCAAACCTTTTACACAACCAACTACTGACACTTCTCTTGAGTCCATGGTAGTAAACTTTCCATAGGCTTCTGTCACTTTGATATCCAACTCATTCATGACTTCTAGAGGCATGAAATTATATGATGCACCAGAATCAAACATACAATTGTGAAGTATCCTATCCTTTATAATCAAAGTTGTGAAAAATGGATCAACATTCAATTGGGAATCAACCAAAGATGTCCCAAAATATACCTTAGGTGTCTCTCCAAGATCTTCTATTGTTGGTGGTGTTTTAAGGTTAGAAATGATTTAAGGAGGAGTCTCAACAACATTTACATTTCTGCCAGGAGTTATCTTCTCTTCCTTGACCCCAAGTACTCAAATTCTCTCTTCTTATGCTCAGGAATTCTAAGAAACTGAATGATTAGAACAATCACTTTAATTTGGCTTAATACCTAGGCTATTTCATAGGGGACACTCTTTAGCAAAACAACATTGGAAGGGAGACAAGAAGATTCATTAGTGGCAAGAGGATTCTTATGACTTAGGCATGAGGAATGTAATTTTTCTTGGGACAGTAGAGCTTTTAGCATGTGTTTCTTTCCTAGGAGATTCTTTTGGAATGCTTGTGAGCAAGGGTGTTTTAGGTTTGGCTTGAGGCCTAAATCCCTTAACAACCTTTCTTCTAGTTTTATAATCTTTCTCTTGAGCTACAACAACATTCATCAACAATTGTTTATCTTCCTCCAAAGGGATACCACCATCATACTTTTTAATCATCAAAACTCTTAAGTATTCAAATTCACTGTTAGGAATTTAAAAATCTTGCACTACATCAACTTCAAGATTATGGGGGAAGAAAAATTTGTACCTATTTGATGCAGTCCTAAAGGTAGCAGCATTCCTAGCACTTATTACTTGATAGATGTTACTCCTCCTTGTGAGCATGAAGCACAACCCATCATGCAAATATCGTCATCAGTACCATCATCATTATTATCTTCACCTTCTTGCTATTTTTCTTCACATGGAGGATGGGGTAAAAACACCTATCACACTAATCCATTTCAGCAACTTCATCAGCTTGAGCAAGCTGACCACAGCGGTTAGAGGGTCGGGAACCAATCTAATTTTTTGTGCTTGGGGTTGTCTATTTCCCCCTCCCATAGGTCCTTTACCTCTATCATCTTGTATTTGATCACCCCTAGGATGATTGCTAAATCTATCTTGTGTTTGTTGTCTAAGCTAACCTTGTGAAGTCTACCCAATTCCTTTCTCAGTGCTTGCGACTTGTATGAGATTTCTTTGACAGCCCCTACCAAATTTTTCACAACCACTTCTAAATCAGCACCTTTTCTAACTTGAGGTTTTTCGGGGTTTATCAATTTTACACCATCTCTCTTGAGAGGTTTCCCAACAGCCTTGATATTGTTTTCAATTTGAAGTGCCATGGTGAAAGCTTGTCTTAGATTGGTAGGGTTCTTGTCTCTTAGGTAATAGGCTGCCTTTTTATCAAATGCATCTGCATATTTGATTAAACAAGATTCATCACAAGGCCTCAAACCAACAGGCAACCTTCTCAAAGTTTTGTTAAACCTTGTGTTGAAGTCATGGACTAATTCATTAGGGTTCTTCTTGATATTCTCAAACTTAGACAAAAGAAATATAGGATCAGTCTTGTCACCATATTGTAACCTAAATGCATTTTTCATTTCAGTCCATGAATCAATAAAATTATCAGGTAGAGCCTTATACCAATCCCTAACATATTCTTCTAGTGTATGAATGAACAAATTAATACACACATCTTCAAACTCTATCTCAAAATCTTCCATCATATTAACAAAAAATTTGTGATCTTTGATCTCGAGTAATAACATTGTTACCCTGGAATTTTGGTAACATATTTTTAACATCTTGTGGGATAGCATTTGGGTAACCATCCATTCCCCCAAAATCTATAGGACCAAAGGTGTTAACAACAAATGGAGGTCTAGGCTAAGCCATATTGTTTGGTGGAGGTGATCTTGGAGGAGGAACAAAATGATGAGGAGTGAGAGGTCTTTGGGGAATGGGAATGAAATATTCAAAATAGAACTCTCTTAAGGGCTCTCCTCCTTGATGATCTCTAGAAATTTTAGAAAATACAGGAGAATATTTAGGAGTAAGCCTTTCAAAATCACAAAAAGGTCCCTCACTTAATGGGGAATTCAAGTCAACAATAGGATTGTCTATATCAAATCCACTTGAAGAATAATTGTAGTCCTCAATAACAGGCTACTCACTTTCAAACTCAACAATAGGGATCTCCTTTCTTGCAATAAATTCTCCAACAACCTTCCACACATTTCTCCCCTCTAGCTCTGAGTTTCTTGAATCATGTAAACAAATTCTTAGCAAATTCCTTGATGAAGAGATCTTCTTCCTTCGAGTTTTGTAAATTTGAGAAACAAATTATAAATGACAGAAAGGTAAGACAAGCTGGTATTTTCAAGATCAAATCGAGAATGGAATCGCCACTAAGGAATTTCACCTTAGTTGTGCAAGAAAGGACTAAAATAATCTGTCAAATGTTTTCTAGTACTAAAACATTTGCAAGGCTATATAAATCAGACCTTCTTCTTAAATCAATCAATCACAATGCACCCAAAGTGTATGAACTACTAGGAAATGGAAAAATGAGACAAAACTTGAAACCCTTGTTTAAAACTTGTAGATTTGAAGCATAGAGTGATATTTTAACAATGCCGCAGCTCAAATACTTGAATACACAAATGTTCAAACTCTTAAAACACTCCACAAACAATAAGAAATTCCAAGAAGTCCCGGTAGCGGCACCGAAAGGTGTTGGTACCTAAATTTGTTCTCCTTTTGAGTCTGAGTAGCATCAAAGATATGGCATGAAGCTTGAATTCAAATAGATCTTGATGTGTGTCATTTTGTAGTCATGGATGTGATCTAACTAACACTGAGATTTGTGGAGAGATGGATAACACCTTGAAAAGGATCGATCGACCCTCACTATTTTAGGTTGTGCCTTTTAACCAAGGTAAGAGAACCTATATTGTAACCCCCAAATGGTAAAGGAGATGAAGATATCCTTCAATTTATTTGGGAAAATAAGATCAACACTCCAAATCTAACTTTAGCAAGTTGTCACTCCCAAATTATGGAGATATTTTCAATGCGAGGAAATGGTTCTTGGAGACATTATATAATCTTGATTTTCCTTGTGCATTTTTATAGATGGGTTAGATTCTTTTTTGGCACACAATGAAATGAAATGGGGGTAGTATGGGTAGGATTAGTTTGTTTGAATGAAATTTTTGTTGGGGTGTTGACAAGACAAATTGAGATATATCATATCTTTGACAACCTTTATAATAATTTAAACAACTATCGGATAAAATGCTTCAAATAATCAAGACATCCTTTCAACAAGAAGAGGCATAAATGGAAGCCCACGTAACACTCTTCACATAGTCTTTGAGAACTCACCACAAAATTTTGAAGTAAATAACTCAATTAAACACAAAAATCATTGATCAAACCACGCCTAAAGTGCCCCCAAATTATTACAAGCAATCTCTGTAGTCAAGGAAGGTAAAGTGATTTTAAATTTGTTTATCTCTTTATCATATGAAGGCTCTTATAAACATGAGATTGCAAATTCCACTAAACTATCAACAAGAAAATGGAGATTCTTTTTGAATTCTAAATACTTTCAATATAAGATTGAAACAAGAACAATAAAAACTATTTACGAGCACGTAAAAATGATAACAGACACCATATTTCCCAGAAAAACACAGATTAACTCAAAATCTTGTTAGATTCACTAACATGGGAGAGTTTCATGAACAATCTCAGAGCTGTGTGATGGTTATACACTTGTAACCAACTCACATACATGAAGGTCCAACACAGAAGAAATTATCCTGGTTCTTTGGTGGGGTTTTCAGAAGATGAGCTTTCTCTAAGAATTTTCTCGTGATTTTTCAACTTTTCCCGACCCTTTACGATTTCTCCAAAATGCATTATATACCTCATGCCACATTAGAGCCTTCTTTCCTAAGCAAATAATATGGCATGGGATCAAGTTTATTACAAAACAATTCTTCATGATTCGATGAAAATGACACCAAATAGAAAAACACTCGCAGGTTGCCAGGTGTGCCCAAAAAGATTAAATCATTACAAATATCTATATCATTATCCATCATGAAGGCATGTTTTTCATCATTGAGGCATGCAAACACATTTTACTCATCATTGTCACCTTTTTACCTTTTCAAATTACCTCTGTAACTTTTGATTTTGACATTCCACGTGTTTGCTTGGGTTGGGGTAAAAAATTACTTCAAAAACATCCCAAATCAAAAAATTAATCCATGAAAGTGATGTCAATGATCCTAGAAGGCTAAGAAAACACAAAATCACTATAAATTTGATGAATTTTGATGCAAAAATTGTGATTCCAAGCTTCCTGGAGCTCTCATGACAGTCAAAAGAAATGGATGCACAACAACCGTCGATCTTATCCATCTTTCAATTATGGCCCTCCACGTGGAAGATGCAGATTTAGAAATAAGCTTGAGTTACCTTTTTAATTTTTTGGATAAGTTTGCACATGTGGCAAAAAATGATTGGAAACAAATTCGGGATCATTTTTGACTTTTTGACATTTTTGAAAAAATGGAAAAATTTGACTTTTTCCTTCACCCCTTCGCCTTTGAATTTTGGAGCTGACACGTGGCACATGGTGGGTCCCATTGGGATCATGCTTCAATTTTGTGCATTTTGACCCTTTTTGGAAATTGGGAAATTTTTACTTTTTGCCCCGTGGGCCTACACCTCTAATTTCTCCCTCGCCACGTGTCTCCTTGTGATTCGCTAGTCGGGCTAGCGCTTTAAATTTTGATTTTGAGTCTTTTTTGTAAAAGGGGAAAAAATTCCATCTTGCCTCCACCCGACTTGCCTACCCACCTTGCCCTATCGTGCTGCCATGTGTCCTCCTCGATTTGAGTGGGGCTGAAACTTATTTTAAAACCTTCAAGAATTAGAGTTGAAAAACTCTAAGTCCCCCTGGCCGCTCCTCCCTCGACCCTTATATGGACACGTGTCCACTCTCGATTAGGCTGCAGGGTTTCAGGCCAATTTTTGACTTTATTTTTTTTTCAAAATAAAATCAAATTTTCAAAGGAGATCGACTCCCGCCATCCCCTACTAATCAAAACATGCCACATAGGAAAATTTTGAAAAAAATGGGTCCCTGTGCCCAAAAATGCCCCATTTGTCAAAAAATAAAAAAATGACAAGTTAGAAACATTTCCGATTTTCCTCAACCAATTATAAGCTGCCACATTACCAATACCTTTTGAGGATGAATTTTATGGGCAAATGATGCTGTCTAGCAGTCAAAATGTAAAAATTTCTAGGAATGCCCTAGAATTCATTTTTTCACCAAGGATGGCAGATTTTTTTATTCTGAATCAACTGAAGCATGATTTCCAAACATTTTCGATCTAGAATTTGGATTTTCAAATACAAACAAGTATGATTTGATCAATTTAATTTTTTTTACGATTTGGCGAGAGGAAAAAATGACAAATTGACCCACAAAATTGGAAAAACTAGGGCACAAAAAAGGAAAACTTGGACTATTCTTTCAAATTAGGGAAAAAAACAAGTTTGTGAGAATTTTTAAAGCATTTCAACTAGAGGGGAAGAATTTTAGACCATCAATTCAAAGGGTAAAATGTTTTTGAGAAAATACAAATTTGAAAAATTAGGGCAACATGGTGCAAGCTCAAAAATTACACCAACACTAGGAATGAAAACCTCATAGTATAGGCGAGTCATTTGGGTCTTCTTCTATAGTGCACATATCATCTTCTTCCTTCATTTGATGCGGAGCTTCAAGATGTTCATATATTATATATAGTGCTAAAGCTTACCTCTAATTTTAATCAAAGAATTTGGGGTCATATTTTCCTTCAATTATTCTCTGAATCCTTTCCACATATTCTCTTTTCATAATATTCATTTCTTCATCACCATATCAATTAATTCATCTAGAGAATGGTGGAAGAAGGAAAACGTTCTCAATTTTGTAGTGAGTCGTGCGAGATTACAAAAATCTTCTTCATGGATCTTGCAGTCATGTCTTCGTCATATTCTTGAATGTTGATTTGATCTTCATCGAAAGGCTCAAGGATATGATTTTATTAAGAAAAATTCAAGAACCTTTCGGGGATGAAAACCCTATGGTACAAATGATCTTCAGGATCTTCCTCTATAGGACAACTCTCCTCTTCTTCTTCCTCATTATGGGCCACTTCAAGTTGCTTGTACATCTCTTGCAAGAATTTGGCATATTCTCAAGCTTCACACCTTATCTTATGTCTCCTTTGAATCCATTCCTCTTCATCGGTGTGGGTTCCTTCTTCTTTCCTTTTTCAACACTAGTCTAAAACCATGGTTGATCAAAGATCTTCTTTTACGGATAGACATCTTCTTCTTCTTATTTGTCAGTCACCTATTAGATGTTTGATCCAATCTAGATATTTCTTCATGATTCATGAAACAAATGTGATAGGGATTCGTTCCTTGATGGAGTCACCTTCAAAAATGATTTTCCTTTGAAATCTGATTTTTTTTTAATATATAATTTTTTCTTATATACAATTTTTTAATATATAATTTTTTAAAATAGTTTGTCCATATATATTTTTGGGCACACTTAGGCTAATATCTCCTAATATAGTTGCCAAAATCTGTTGGTGAGAAAAAAATCTGGTGGAAAAATTAGGTGTCTCCACTAATGTTCATGAGGCTACGTCCCTCTACATTGAATGATACAACTCCCATTATTGAAAGTAAACTAATCCTAATCCTATCTAAATGTTTTGGGTGGCCAAATTGGTTGGGGATCACATAGGGACACTCCATTGAACTTGTGGCAAAACACTTGTCTGAGGGTGTAAGGGAGAAAATTACAACAATAAAGGTAAAGAGAGGGGAATTATGAAAGGAAGATTACTTTCGTGAGTAGATTGCAGAGCTCACACCTAGTAACCGGAGTAGTTTAACCTTCAATATAGAGGAAAGTATAATGAAGCTAGTGGGACCAATGAATTAAAACACCAAGTTTTAAAATTCATCTATCGAGGAAACCAAGTTCCTCTCTAATTCCATATCAGATCAACTATGCTTACAACTTTCATGAAAGAGAGAAATAGAGGAAAAATAAGAAAGGAAATAGAATAACTATAGATTTTATTCCATGTGTAGTGATGAATACAAAGCTTCAACCAAGCTATCACAATGCTACATAGTAAGAGTTCTTCCAAAATTTGGAATCCCTTGGAATGGAGAGGCCATCCCAATTTATAGAAATCTAAATTGTCCTTTCACCTCCCTCACATGACTATTCATTTCCATATTCCACTTGTGACCTTTCGTCTTCCATGAATTAAGTATTTCTCTTATATTTTTGAGAAAATAGTTTATACACATTTAAAATGGGTCACTTAAGTGAATAGGAAGAAATAAAATAATGATGAATAATGAAGAATTAGAATGGAGAGAGAAAGAAGAGAGGGAAAGAGAGGAAGAAGGAAGGAATGAAGGGAAAAAACCCCTCATGATGAAATTCTTTGATTTCCTTGATGTAGTCATGAAATTTTAGTGAATATTACTACCACTGTTGATCTTCTACACTGATGAAGATTACTCTCTTAAATAAATTTGAATTATTTTCCCAATATAGTGATGACTGCAAAATTGTGGATTTGTAAAATGATTTTTTAGAAACATTCTTCTAAGGTTTACCATTGCAAGATGAAGATGAAAACATACAACTCCCATGATGACCCTCCTTGAAACTTGGTTGATGAAATCCTTAACTTATTGAAATTGTTATGATCAACTCTCTTTGAATCACTCGATTCATTAAGTGATGAATATTAATTCACATGATGTGCCTTGTAATTCCCTACTTTTTAATATGATATGATCATTCCAAACCATGAAAAACCACCATCTCTTCATGATTGATTACACCTAAGAAACTAGACCAACCTGTGCACTTGAAATTCATGTTTCCTTGACACTTACTATATTTGGAAGGGACAACTTACTATCTTTAGTAAGTGTTAGAGTTTTCCTTTCTAGACCCCAAATGGTGATATCGACCTGAATGATTATCCCTTAATGTCCCATTGTGCCAAACTTTCCCTTTGAGAACAACCTACTATTTTTAGTAAGTACACATGGGGTAACTTACTATTTTTAGTAAGTGTTGTAGTTAGCTTTTCCCAACCTCAACTAGCTATGGTAGCTTGAATTATTTCTTCTTACTGTGTTCCTCTCACCTTTTGGACCAACTGGCTATTTATAGTAGGGGCTTGTGGAACCACTTACTATTTTTAGTAAGTGTTAATTGTTAGCCGAGATGACCTTTTTGATGAATTTACATGCGATACTCCCTATGTGTTCATTACCTTCTTCATAGCCTCTTCAAATGGTGGTTTCCTGAAGTAGAAAACCCCTATGTAGGAAGGCATGCTATTTTTAGTAAGTGTGCCGCAAATGTCAAATTCCAACAAAACAAGTCTTGAAACTATGGGTTTTATTTCGCAGTTCCTCACTACACATTTTGAGTAATTCCTTTGTTTGAACAAGTAGGAAAATGATATTTTCATCGGCAGAAGAAGAATACTGAAAAAAAAAGAACCCTCCATATCCCTAAAAATAGGTACTTCATGGCACTAAAAATAGTTTACACAAAACTAGATTTTTCATTGATCATTCCTCTCGACTTTTGTGTGGTTTCACCACTAGAACCACGAGAAGTGAAAAGGTAGCTCGATGCCTTTTTCATACATTCTTCATGTGATAGGGCAGAAATATGATGAAAATTCCTTCTTCCATATACCTAAAAATTAGGGACTCCATGGCGTAAAAAATAGTTCACATGAAACTAGAATTTTCAACGACCATTCCCTCGATTTTCATGCAATTTTGCCCACTAGAACCCTAAAAGTGGAGAGGTAGCTCATTGATTTTTTCCAATACTATGTCATAGAAGCCATTAATGGAGCTTGAAATTATCAGGTATGGTTTTTTTCTCATTTTATGATAAAATCAACTCCATTGTGAAAGGTTTTTGCTTCTTGTCTCATTGGTGAAATTTCACTTCGATCTGGTTGTTTTTTTGACCAGAAATTGAACTTTATTCTTCATGGAGCCCGAAGTGAAATTTATTCACTATTAGTATTTCTTGATGTGAAAGGGAGGTTTGAAGGTGATTTTTAAATGGCCTTTGAGAGTAGATAACTCATAAATATATGGTTCTTCATTTTGTGCAGCTTTGAGCTTTAAGAAATGTTCGAATCTTCGTCTCACGAAATGGAGATTTTGAAGAATTCCTTCACGCTTATCTTTCATTATTTGTTGCTCTAGATCTTTAAATTAATATATTATTTTAAATTTTGGATATCCATGGAGTGGAAGGTTTCATTTCCATGGTGGATCTAGTTTGGAGCAACAATGGTGGACAGAGTTGTTCTCTGTAACTTTTCTTCTAGTAGTGAGAAGCAACAAGAAGCAACATACGGTTGGAAAAAATTTCAAATTTTTGAGTTTGAGTTAGACACATATTCATGTCACTAATGTACCTCACATCAAAGGGACATGAGTTACATCAATTTTCACGGTGTTCCTCAAATTCACGTGGCGAGAGATCGACAATAGGTGATTAAAGCCAAAAAAGTAGCTTTAAAGCACTAAGGGGCTAGAAGTTGGTCACATGGGTGACCAAAAGTCTCCTTAGGGACTGGGAGAATTTTTCCAACCTTGATATCCCTAAACTCAAAGGTACTTGAGGGACATCATTTTACATAGTGTGCTAGATGATGACATGTGCCAGTGATCCAATGGTGAAGGATTTGAGCTCATGGCTTTGAGGATGAACTGGCAATCCTGGAGGTTGCATGAGGGTCCAAAAGGCTTATGGGGGCTAGGTGAATTTTCATGAGCTTTATTTCCCTGACCTTGAAGGATGTGAGGGACACTAAATTTTTCTAGGCTCCTGGAGCTAATACATGTCCTTCCAAAATTTTACTAACTCCCAAACTCGCTCCAAGAGGACAACTTGAAACAACAATAAATTGAGCTCCAGATGGACTTTATTGATGAAATATTATATGATATTTACTATAAATTTCCTTCCAAATAGAATGGTTTGCATATCAGGTCTTGATTCCTCCATTTTTTTGTTAAAATAAATGATTTTTATTTGGTACTCCACCTGTGCATGAGAAACACTTCTTATAGACCTATTGCACAAAAGTGTTGTGAAAAAAATTATTTCACCATATAATAGGTCTTGGAATTAACTTTCTAAAGATTTTTTTTTCTCTTAACTCCATCTGGAGCTTCCAAAATCACCTTCGGAAGCTCAACAATTGTTTTGGCCTGTGCACTACCTAGGCATGTGAACCCAAATTTGTGTGAAACTACCCTAACTTCTTTGAGTCCTTCCTGAATCTTCCTAAATAAATTCCATGATGTTCCTAGGAATTTAATACACCTCCATGTCTAGTTCCTATTTTATGTTCTGCTCCATGGGGTTGCTCTATTCCTATGAAATCCAGTGATAGCCCTTCCCACAATTGCTTGAAGTTTGCATTTTTCAATGAACTCCTAAAATCACCTAGGGGTTGAATTGACTTTCTTAAATCACCTAGGTGAATGAGTTAACATGAATTGGGAGGTGATTGGACTGACTGGGTAGACTTGGGGTATCTCAAAAGGATTTAACATGAAAATTTTGGTACATGGGTATCATTGGCATGCTACAAAATTGTCAATTTCCCTGTTGCACATTTACATGACAACAAGGCCTTAACATATGTACCTTGAATCTTATTCAGAAATTGGGTTATACCAAGACATATTTAGAAATAAAGTTCATCACCATCAAGTTGTATGACAATGAAAAGAGGTAGTTAGCCAATATGATAACATTCTCATTGGGAGTAGGGCCTACTACTCATGATATAAAGTTCCATGTCCTTGACTTGGAGTTACTTTAGAAAATACTTCTTGGTCACCCATGGATTCATGTCATGCAGTTTGTGCCTTCAACGTATCACTAATTTCTGAATTTGTACCATGAAGGGGAAATTATAACTATTCCAGGGATTTTCAATCTTTTTCTCATTGCAGAGCACTATAAATTTACTTCCCCAATTCCGTTGATTTTCCTTCCATAGAGATTGTTTTTGGCTCAATCTAAGGATTTCATCTCATTGGTTGACCTATCTACCTTGACCCCTAACAACAATGGTACATCAATGTCGAGTTTCTCATTTTTCTACATGGGATATTAATACCCATTCGATTGGTTGTGGGGAGTATGATATTAAATAGGCCCTATTGGTCTTAGAACTTGCTCTATCACCCAATTCGGGGTGAATGTTGTGTCACGATATCAATGTCCTAGGGAGAATTTACCCTTTGAAGCATTCACTCCTGGTAGTTTTCTAGATGATGAACAACTTATGTGTAACTCTATGATACCACCTCTCAAAGATGAGACGACATCATGATACTAGGATCATAAATATGTAATTGCAAATAAAATTATGTACACCATGGGCTACCATGGGTATAGTTGTGACGCACATGAGTAAGGATTGTAGGAACCTCTTTCATAACCCCTTATAAAAATGTGCAATTTTGGTATTGGTCTTCCACCATATGGGTCTATTTAACCAGAGTGTTATGACACTTCTTCTGAACACGAAGATAGTAATTTGGGTTATGAAAGTGAAATAAATTCCTGTTGCAGTATTTATGAAGACCTTGCCTCCACTAATCTATTTTATGATATGGCATTAATTACCATATCCCCTACCTTACCTATCACCATTCCCAATTTAAACCTTGTTTATCCTTCCTTGGTGAATTAGTACAAACAACAACATGTATTGATAGATTGTTTTTCCAATGATGAAGCTATTGGTGAGTTTATGTGTATACGAGACGAACTACCTATAGGTGATCATAAGAAAGGATTCTCCATCAACCTATATGCATGTGTGTATTTCATGAAGGAGGCTGAGTTTTTGGCAATCAAAATAAAATAAAAAATTATGGGAAAAATTTCCTTAGAGAAGCCTTGCAAAAAGAACAAGTCCAGTCTTACAGTGAAAAGATTTTTGAGGCCTTTGCGAGAAAAACAAAAGGAAAAAGAAATGAAAAAAGGAATTGATTTATCTAAAGGTGAAAATATCATTGAGATTCCCTTGGAAGAAGATCTCAATCTCCCCCTTGATCCTATGCACATGGTAATAATATAATCTTCTTGTGGAGGAGACTATTGAAATCAACATTGACACAAAGCGAAGTGACTCATATGGTTAAGTTGGGAGCATCCATCTCAACTTAGGAACAAAATATTTTTTTCTTTATTTTGCGTGAATTCACTGACATCTTTGTTTGGTACTATGAAGATATGTCAAGACTTGATCCTTCACTAGTGGTACATAATATTTTTGTACATCTAGATGCAAATCCTACTAAGAAAAATCTCAAGAAATTGCATCCTCATGTTTCTTTGTTAGTTAAAGAGGAATTGGAAAGATTATTAGCAATAGGCTTCATTTATCCTAATGACTACTCAAAGTGCATATCAAATGTTGTACTTGTACAAAGGAAGCCCATGGGTATCAAAGTTTGTATGGATTTTAGAGACATCAACAAATCTTGTCCCAAGGATGATTTCCCCCTCCCTAATATCGACATGATTATTGATTCTACGGTTGGTTATGAAATTTTATCACTCATGGATGGATTTTCAGGTTATAATCAGATCAATATTGTAGAGGAGGACCAACATAAGATGGATTTCATGACCCCTTTAGTAAATTTTTGTTACCAAGTCACACCCTTTTGCCTCAAGAATGTAGGCACACCTCATCAACGGATAATAAAAGTCATCTTTCATGATATGATCAATGACATAATGGAAGATTATGTAGATGACATACTTAGAAATTATAGAACAAGATAGGATCATCTAGATATTATGTGGTGCATTTTTCAGCATCTAAGGTTTTACAAGGTCCATTTAAGTCCGAATAAGTGTGTCTTCGGTGTGTTATCAGGAAAAATTCTAGGATTTATAATATCATAGAGGGGAATAGATGTAGACTATGAAAATGTCTCATCCATCATGGAGATACCTCCTCCTACAAACATCAAATACCTATGCAACTTACAAGGTAAAATACAAGCAATTAGGAGATTCATTTCCTAGCTCGCAGATAAGTGTCACACATTTACACATCTTCTCAAGAAATATGTCAATTTCTTGTGTGGCTCAGAGTAACAATAAGAATTTTCTTTGTTAAAAGAATATCTTTCAAGACCCATGTGTTAATGCCTTCGACTATAGGCAAACCATACTATTGTATATCTCTACTACAAAAATTGCAAATGGAGCACTCTTGGCTCAATATGATCGAGAGCAGAGGGAAATTTTTTTGCGTTATATAAGTTGGACATTAATTACTTACAATATCAATTATCTAAAGATTGAAAAGGCATGCTTGGCTGTAGTTTTTATTTTCAGAAACTATGTCATTATTTTTTAAACAATAAGGTCAAGCTTATCTCTAAGGTGGACCCATTGAAATATCTATTGTCAAAACTAGTGCTTACAAGATGGATGGCCAATTAGATCATCCTACTCAGTGAATTTGATATAGAATTTATTCATCAAAAATCAATCAAGGGGTGGGTACTGATAGATCAATTAGTTGAATCTCCTCTACTAGTAATAAAACCATTAAGTTTGGAACTTCCAGATGCTTCACTCATGTATGTCGAGGAGTTCATATTATGACATATGTATTTTGATGAATCATTCATATTTCATGGTTCGGGATCATAATTTGTGCTCATAACTTCTTCAGGGGACTTGATCCCAGGAGCTTTCAAAATAGGATTCCCATGCACAAACAACATAGCAAAATACAAATCTTTGATTGAAAATTTGAAGATAGTTATCATTTGGGACATCAAGCAACTAAATGTGATTGGAGACTCTATGTTTATTATCAAACAAGTTACAAATGAGTACAAAGTTAAGGATGAAAAAATCATTCCTTACAAAAATATGGTCAATAAATTAAAAGATTACTTTGTGTAAATCACCTTTTAAAATATTCCTAGAGTATGGAATTGAGAAAAAGAAACCATGGAAATAATTGATTCTTCACTAACCATACCATATGGAAAGAATGATATACCTTTCTCTATGGATCACTTGATGACACCAACATACAATATGCCGAGTCATGTCTGGTATGTGAAGTTGTTGGTCCCTATTCACCCTTGTAGTATGATATTTTCAACTACTTTAAAGATGTAACCTCCCCACCTAACATTTTCTGATCTAATAAACAAAACCCCATCCAGTGTATATCCCGCTACACCTTACTTGGGGGTACTCTCTATCTTAGAGTGCATGAAGGGAATTTGTTGTGATGTCTTAACACTAAAAAATCTATCTTAGAAATTGAGGAGGTACACAAATGTATCTATGGGGCTCATACCAATTGCATAGTTCTATCTAGAAAGATACTAAGAGTAGGCTACTATTGGCCTACGATGGAAAATTATTTCTACAAGTATGTAAAGAAGTGTTTTCTATGTCAAAAGTATGAAAATATGATTCATGCACCGACACAATCCTTAAACCCTATTACAACACCATGGCGTTTCTCAAAGTGGGGGATCAATATCATAAGAAATCTTACCCCAACATCATTTGACAGCCACATGTTCATTATAACTCCCACCGAGTAATTTACAAAGTGGGTAGAGGCTTTACCTCTTACCTATATCACATGTGTGTAGATATCCACATTTATCATGAACCATATCATTTAGCATCATGACATCCCTTATGCCCTTGTCACAAACAATAAAAAATATTTCAAGAATAAAATTGTGAAGGTATTATGCAAACATTTTCAAATCACTCTCAAATACTCAACACCTTATTACCCTCAAGGTAATGGACATGATGAGGCCACTAATAAAACCCTTGTCCATATTATGGAGAAGATGACGAACAAAATAAGCCACAACTAGAATTTACAGATCACCTAACCCTATGGGCATGTACAACATCCATCTGCACCCCTATTGGTGTAACTCCATATTCCTTAGTATTCAACATTGAAGTTTTTTACCTCTTGATATTGAGCTCCCATCTTTGCATATAGAATTGAGAACTCAATACACTTGTAAGAAAATTAATTAAAACCTGAAACTAACACCAAGTATTTTTAGAACTAAGCTAATAAATTTATCAATGAACCATCAAGATCAAATCTTAGTGGGATACAAAAGGAAATCTAAATGAATTTAACCATTTAAACTATAAGCATTTATACTATGTTTAATTGATTACAACAAGAATTTAACTTATAAAGATCAAAAAATAATCAAATTGTGTGTTGTTACTACTTCATTGAAGGTGAAAGGATCTCTCTAAAAATGGCTACAAGGCCATATTAGATATTCCTTTACTAACTAGCTTGAAGAAATGGATGTAAATGGGGATATAAGTTGTTCCAAAAATGGATTAAGGTTTATATGTTTTATATAATTAATTTTATTGAAAACATGGTGTCAATTTGAGAGGAAGGATCTTGGTATTTTTATAGGCTTTCCATTTGGGAAAGGCTTGCAACTTGTTGCATGTGGGACAAATGAGTAAAGCATACATTTACTCTTAGTTAATTAATCATAGCTAGGTGAGTTAGAAAGTGAGTTAACCTTTAGCTAACACTTTATAGGAGTTGAAGGTGCATTTAATTAATCAATTAGATTAATTAATAGGCTAGAATAATATTTTTAGGCTAATTGGAGGTGTTTGAAGAGGATTTGACAAGATTGGAAGCATTTAACAGTGGGATTTATCCAATAAGAGGGTTTATTGATTAAATTCTTGTTAAAAAGGACTTAATAACTAACGAAGTGTTATTAATTGGCATTTGGAATGTGATAGAAGATATTTAATTAATGAAGTGTAATTAATTGACCCAAAATAGAGGGAAATGTTAGTTAATTAGCAAAAATCCCTAATTATAATATTATTGGTTAAATAGAGGATAATGAGTACCATTTTATCATTAAAACTATGGAAATGGATTTTAGGTGCCTACATTTTCCCCTCTTTGGGGTGGCGTAAGTGACATCATTGCAAATAAAGTAGACAAGCATAAAAAAGCAATTTTTGAAGAAAAATTGGTAGAATGGAGGATGCCCCCTTGAGTGTCATGGGGTGATAGAAGAAGTCCATTGACAATAGAAAATAGGAAGGAAATAGATAGAAGAATTAAGATAGAAGAAAAATTGAATAGCAATGAGAATTGATAAATGAAAGTGGGAATAGTTTTTGCATCCATCTCATTCAATCAACAAATTTGTTTCATCACTTCTCTTAAATGATCGACATCATCAACCCTTATTAAAATATACACATACAACAAAAGTGAAAGATAACATTGAAGGATATAATACAAACAATTGTTCATTGCTAAAAATGCTTAGCTCCGTGTAACATACATAATGAAATGCAATGTGATAAAGTCAAAGATGATTCTCTTGATAGGGAAACAAGTATAGATACACATACTCACACAAACAACATTCAAGAGAGTTGTATTAATGTTTTTTATCAAGCTTCAGTTCCCAAATGTTTGTGTTTAATGACAAAGGTTGAAAATGCTACCCAAAACAAGGATACATGCAAGGGGAATAATGAAGGACATGAATAGTCACATGAAAAATTAGTCATGTGCTACGACACAATACCTAGCAACTCATTGTGCCAAAGATGTATAAACATAACAAACAAAGTGACTTTTATCAATGGAGGTAGATTAGAATGATCTAGGAGTTGTGTGAAAGTGAAAACTAAAGAAAGATGATTTGTAAGACAATTTTTTATGTTTTAGGATGATGCATTCACAACATACTTCAGCTGCATGCATGCCTTTTACCATTTTTGTATAGTTTTGATTTTTACAATTTTTGGATTTTTGATAGATGTTACCAATTTTTGGATATTTTCAGATTTTATGAATTTTTTTAATTTTCTAAGAAGAAAATGATTTGTAAGGATGAAAATATCATGGGTTATCCCAAAATAACACTAGAAAGAAACAATATGCCCCATGTAGTAGAATGGATCTCTGGGAAGAAAAAATATGCCCCAACATAGCAAAAGCGAGTGAAAAATGATTATTTATTAGAAATAATCATAGTGTTGAGTGCTAGAAGAAAATAGAATGGTCATGGAGGTCACACCAACTCCCACGATCATTGTGATGAGTGAAAAATCACCGCGAGGGAGGAGGGGTCAAAACAACTTATATACCAAGCCATTAGGGGTAAATCATCGTGGCTCGAGTTTACGTCCCAGATGAGATGCACAAACATTGTTCGAGAGAACATGCGCCTCTTGGTGATGGACCCGGTATGTGAATTGAAATTTTTTCTTGTTGAGTCATTTATTAGTATTTAATTGATTTTTTATCTGTAGATTTGTAATCATATGATGATGAATTTACATGTTAGATTATACATTTAAATCATTGAAGGAAATATGAATAAATTAGGAATTTAAAAAATTCCCATAAGCTAGAGTATTAGAAGCTGGTTGTTACAAAAAGGTTGATTGATTGATTGTCGAATCAAATCAATTATGTGTGTAATAGGTTTTTCAGTATGAAACAGGTGACTCTAAGGTGTATGAGATGGTTCATTGGTATACAATAGTCTCTAGATAGTTTAATATGCATTTAAAATGGTTCTATGATGTTTCAGGTTGGTACAACGTCTCTGCAATCCTATGTGGTTAGTTAGGAGTTCACATGAGTTCTCTAGGAATAATTTAAAGAGTTTATTACATTTGAGTCATTGGATTAAGAGGGTAAAAATATATTATGCATATTCTAGGTACTCACAAAATGTGCATGGCAAAGCAGATAAATATTTGGGCCTTATCAAATTTGTGTATATTTGGAGTTTTCAAGTACCTTAGTGTATTGCGGATAAGTTAGGTGTGAATGGAACTAGTTCCTATGGAATTATTTTTCCCTACATGGTATTGAAATTGGAGTGGCCAATTTCAATGTAATGTTGGTCAAAGAAGGAATTCAGGCACAAAGGCCCCAGATAGAACAAGTACCCCAAAGATCCAATTTTCCCGCATACATAGTCAAGCCATAAGTAAAAACTTGGGAGAAGGGGAGAGAGTTGGAGATGGGGAGGACATTTTGGGCATAATGAACCCCAACAGTACATTTCCTTGAGTTTTATGGTTCTCGGTTAATGAGTCAAACCACAATAAAGGATGAGGAGAGACTGGACAGAGTGTGTTGTGGAGATGATAGGGGTTGGGGGGCCGACAACCACGAGGGCACAAGTTCCACGCATGCTCCTATTTCCCGAAAAGTTAAGATGTATCAAATAAAAAGGAGTAAGACAATGGAGTCTAGTGTGGAAAAGTGGAGATGCAGAGGAACAAGGATTGGATGGCCCATATTATTGAGTACCACGAGTTCCCCAAAAAGCCACAATATCCACAAAACAGAGGAGAGAGAAGGGAGAGTTAAGTGTAGATAAGTATGAATGTGTGAGAATAGAGTCCATGTACCATGAGTTCCTTAAGTTCCCAAATAAAGCTGCAATATCGATTAACGTTGGACATGATTAAAATATAGAATGAAATTTTTGTAATTTTATACGGTATAAAGGAGCATATATTAACACGACTATTAAATCATGTTCCTCACAAGATCCCTACACCCACACGACCATATCTCGAGTCTTAGGTATCCAAAATCTATGTTCTTATACTTTTTGGAAAGGGAATTCAATCTTATAGGCATTGGAATAAGAAAAATCAAGATTTGGGGCTAATTATAGAAATAAAAACTCAAGAACATGTGGCACACTTTTAGACGGAAAATTTGGTAACAAGTGTTCAAAATATCCAAAGCATGCAAATAAGATGCAATGCATGGCATGTCAAGAGAGAGATGGTGATATTTTATTATCTATAAAAGAAAAATTATAGGTATAACTTGAGATGATGGAGAAATAAATAAAAGAGAGAAAGAGGTAAGCCAAGTAGAGGGTGTTTGCAGGACAAGGATATACTATTGCATAATGTAAATTTTCTAGAAGAGAGTAGAGATAGTTTATGAAGGGAGAAATTCATCCAACATGAGCCCAAATCCAATGAATGCATGAAGATATGATGAGAAGAGTAATTTTCCCGAGTGCCTAGGGTTTTTTCGAGAGACAGAAGAAGAGATTCATGAACATTTAATGAATATATATTAAGAATATGAAGATGGAATCATTCCAATATTTGTTGCATAGAGAGAGGAGAATAAAATAGAACCATGAACTAAAGAATTGATATTCAAATGAGATGAGAGAAATGTGGTGAAAGTGTTAAATCCATATAGAAGAATTTCAGAATAAATGAATTCTTGAAATACTTATACAAAGATAAGGAGAGTGTTGAATGGAAAAACTGAATAGATTTGTATGTGTTGAAGTGATAGAGGCATTAGTTAGAAAACTAGTTCATGAATATGTGAGGGGAAAAATTAGTGACCAGAGAGAGGTAAGAAGAGTATTGAATATCTGATCTTGTAAACTGAATGAAATAACAAGGTGATCATAATTTGTTGTATGAGAAACCAAGAACTAAATGATCAAAGTGTGTGTAATATCAATCAAAGTTGAATGTTAGATCTCATGGGGTTGCAATCTCCTGTAGGTATTTACCTATAAAATATCAATAGTGGCTAATCAAATTCTATGGCTTGAAGCTCCTTGTAAGTTGTGCTTACTAAAATTCATTAGGTGTTGAATCATGGTTGCAAGTTGTTTCTTATCGAATATTGGGAGGTGGGATGGTTAAATTATTAGAGTTGTAGCTCAATCAGGAAATCATTGTAATTGTATAGGATAATTGTCTAAGAAATTGAATTGGTTTCCACTAGTTTTTATCTTGAAAGGGTTTCCACATTATATCGGTCTCCTCTTGTACATGTGTATGTGTGTATGTTTGTCATTCTATATCTCATGATTAACTAGGTATTTTTATGGAAATCAATTAATTTTAATAGTAGTAGATTAAATTAGTGGAAATTGAATGTGATTTTTTATCAGCAATGATTCACCCCCCTCTCAGTGCTTGAAATTAGTAAAAATTTGTATAAGAGAATTGGTTCTCCTGTGTAAATTCTAACAGCTTGGAGGTGATCCTGAAGGCATAAGCATGACAATATAAACTTACAGAAAGCATCAAGATGAAGCTCACAAAGAAAGGTTAATTATGGAAATGGAAATTTGTAGTATCTCCAAACATGATTCAGATGATGAAGAACCGTAGGTGAATATATAATCTAATTTGGAATGTGCTCTACAAGAACTAGACAAGTCAAGGAAGGAAAAATAAATTGAAATCATACATCAATGCCTATGAGAATCACATAACCCTTCTAGAAAATAAATTAAGAAAACAAGATCAATAAAATGCTCAAGAATACAAAGAAAATGATTCTCAATCAGAGAAAGTGTTGAACTCTCTCAAACTCAAGGAAGAAGAGGTTACCAAGCTGAAAACCTTGGTGATGGAACAAGAAGATCAAATTAGACATCATGAAGTGCAATACCAAAAGGAGAGAGAACATGAGAAAGAGGTGTAGGAGCATGAAGAGCAAGTCAAACTAATCTCTAAGGCTCTCAAGGACAAAATTGAAGAATTTGACAAACTTAGCTCAGCCATGAAGACACTTCAAGAGGACATCAATTAGGTAAAGAAAGTAAATGATAAGAACAACAAACATAAAGAGGATTTTTCTCATAAGCATGAAGAAGCTCTAAGGATCCTAAAGATTGAGTTGGAACAAGCTACTAACCAGCTTGAGAGTTTACAAATAAAACCAAGACATTATAGTAAAGTAGAGCATGAGATGTGTCAAGAAAAATTCAAATCAAGAGTAAATAATGTGAAAGACTTAATTATTATTTGATTACTCTTATAGAGGAAATGGATAAAGCAAAGAAAAGACAACTGAAGGTTGAATCAAGTCATATACTCTATCAAATATGATAAAATACTAAGGAAAATAACAAGGATAGTCCTAGCATGCTAGAAAAAAGAAGCAAACCAAGGAGACAAATAGAGAAAATCCTAAGTTAGTTAGGCAACTCAATGGATATGGGTGTGAGAGAAATTTAATGGATACTTTTTTCATGTTATGGTTTTGGACATAGAGTTAGGGAGTGCATGCAAAATTATGACAAAGATCACCATGAAGAGATTGTGCTACTAAATATGAAAGTAACATAGTGTGTTTCAATTGTAAGAATAAAGGGCATACTTCCAAACACTTTTTAGAAGAATCTTCACGTCAATTCTAGAATGATAGCTAATATCTAGACAAAAATAAAAGCTATGTCATATGCTACACATATCACAAGTTTGGGCATTTTTTAAAGCATGATTATTAAAATGAAAAATCTAAGAATGGCCATAGGTATTATACATTCAAATGGCTAGATAACAAGTCTAAAAACATGAAGAAAAATCCTAAAAATGAGACAAATTCAGCCAAGTCCCTAAAAAATTCTTGAAAGAAGGAAATGAAATGGGTATACATGATCAAAGAAGCAAAACTAGAATTCAAAGAAGAAAAGAAGGGAAAGAAAGTAACCTAGGAAGATGAGGTTAAAAACAACAAATCTATGAATGATAAGACAACAATGAACATTGAAAAAAGCAATGAGAAATTTCTTCCTCAAGATGTGTTAGAATAGATGCAACATGTGTGTCTTTCAGGTATTCATTCAGAAAATGAGAGCTCAAGTAATGGTGAAGTCACACCAAGGAAAGGATTCAAGGTGAATGACAAGAGAACAAGGACAAGAAAACATAAGGATGAGTCATCATGTTGTTTTGATGACTTCTTGTTATTTTGACAAGATTCAAGAAGACATGATATACCTTCTCTAAGCTTCTAGAAGGTATACTCAAGCTAAAGGAAGCATAGATTTCTCTTCATTTGGCCTATCAATAAATTATTCCTCATTATGAATAGTGAATGAGAAAATCAAGGCTTCTAATTTGTACATATAGATTTTGTTTATTACCTTAAGCATACTACCAATATTTAAGATCTTGAATCTTTTCCTCCAGATGTTGTCCTTAAGAAAGAAGAGTATCCGTAGAGGTATCGATTCAACACAAAAAAATTATCTGAGAAAATATTCTTAGTATAAAATGATTACAAGTTGAGTCATGTGGCTATTAAGTATCATAAGTGCATGAGTTATTTTTCCTTGTGATGTCAAGATTATATTCTCATTATTTTATCCTTGAAAGAAAATATCATTCTCTATCAAAGTCTATTCATGTGAGGTATTGTTATCAATCACCTCATAGTGTAAGTATAAATGATTTATTGAATAAATGAGATGAATGTTCATGCCAAGAATGTGAAGTATCTATCAAAGTGTGTTGAGAGTGTCCAGGATTTGGTGTGTGCAAAATAGGTCAAAAATGGTGTCCAATGGCTCTATATATCAAAGATAAAAGGATTCTAGTTTTGCTAAATTTGTGCATTTGTAGCCAATAAATGGAGTAGCTTTCCAAAGATAATTTGTTTCCTAATGAACATCAATTTTGAGAGATAGGATGAGTGAGATATCTTTTTCTTGTAGATATCTGATCTCAAATGGATAGTATATCAAGATCTGTGTAGGGTAGTATGGTTATTCCTCTTCATGGAATCATATGATCTCTCAAATTTATTAGTGCTATAGAGGTTGAAAAATGTTGGATGTTTAAATGATTAGTGGAAGATAATATTCTCATAAATCTCTGCAAGGAAGATACGAAAAATGTTGCAAAAATAATATTATGAGTTTATGCCTCAAGGAGAGAGAAAGTCTTCACAGAAATTTTTTAATTCGTGGAAGTTGCATGATCTAGGAAAAGCATGGAATATCTCAAGAGAGTCCATATGTGATTCCAAGCATGCACAAATAAAGGCAAAATATGTGAAGGAAAATAATCATGTCTTAAAGTGTAATTTATGACAATATAAGTCTTTATACTCTCACATGAGCTTTGAAGACTATCTAAATGTTTTGAAGTGTCTATAGATGAAGTGTGCAAATTCAAATCTATAAATTACCTCGGTGGAGACCATATGTATAAGATTGTACTACGGTGAAATTTATGTGTGTCAATAAGGATGAGGTTGAGTGACTGATCATGTTTTTCTCAAAGTTGTGAAATTATATACACAACATGCTCAAAAATGGTGTCGAGCATCTACAAGTTAAATTGATGAGATCATATGACTGAATTAGTGAGAAAATGAATATTATAGGTTAGATATGTAGAGAAAATTCATTATTTCTAAGGTATAGCTATGTCATGATGAAAAGGTGTCCTCAAGTATGATCAAATACAGGTATAAGTGCAAAAATTTGAGAAAATAAGGTTTGAAAGTAGATTATTTTGGTTTGCAATGATCTCTTGAAAGGCACAATTTCAGAACATTGTGCATGGCCTAGTTAGAACAATTCGAGAGATGATTGGGAAAATTTATAGTAGTGTCCTCTTGGATGAAAAGTGCATATTTGTGAATGAAGAAAGAACATTGAAATGACTAATGAAGGAGACAAGGTGTTGTGAAAGAGTGATATTTCTTGGACAAAGAGAAAATGACAAAACAAAGAGCCCGATTCAAAGTAAAATTTATATCTTATTAAAGCATACATAGGCACCGATATCAAAGATTAGTGGAGTATAAAAGAAAGGAAGGATGGAATGGATTTGATCAAGAGTGTTTCAATGAATAGTGATAAGTGAAATTTCCTTAACAAGATTGAATATAATTAATGAAAATATTAGCTCATACAAAGTACAACGAAGTCTTCATGTGTAAGAGAGATATTATTCTTGTGTAAACATGGAATCAATTACTTTTGGAGAATGAAAAAGTGTTGAATGAGTTGGTCTTTGTCGGGAGAGAAGTATGTGGGACCATACCGAGGTGAGGTGGAGAGATCCGGTGGGGAGAGGAGTTAGGTGGATGGGCCCACGAGATTAGGCAGAGTGAGTGGATTGGTGGAGAGGTTGGAGGTAGAGGTGTTATATGGTAGAGGCAGGAGAGGGGTCAGGTGGACCACTAGCACAACGACCATATGTGCCACTATGGAGGTGATGCCAAGATGAGGTAAGAGCTAAGCTTGTCTATGTTTTGTTGTTTAAATGTAGAGGGGAATATGGGTCAGGGGGTGTGGGTAGGGTAGAGATTTTTAAATTTGGTTGTTAAAATGGGTGAGAGGAGGGGTGGGAAAAGGCATAAGGAGGTTGAATAGGGTTGGGGAGGGATTTGGGGAAGTTTGGGTAGGTGTCTAGGAGAAATGGGAGATAAATGGGGAAGAAAATTGGGGGTTCGGGTTTTGGCATAATAGCGGTGACTAATGTTGGTTGAGTTGTGGCCAACATTGATCTCGTATATAATGACATCAATCAAGATTTTAAGAACCAATGCCAGTTTAGCATGGACCGGTGTCGATCAGAGTGACCAGTTAGTGAATTTAGGATGAAGGCTTATTAGGGTTGGGGTTTGGGGTTTAGGGTTTAAGTTGGAGGGTTTAGGTTGGAAGGGTTGTAGGTTTAGGGTGGGGTTAGGTTGGGATTGAGGTTTAGGGTTTAATTTGGAGGGTTTAGGTTTTAAGGGTCTAGGTTTGTAGGAAAATGGGTTTAGGTTGGGAGGCGAGGTTTGGGGTGGAGGGAAATGTTGGTTAAAGGTAAGTTAAATAATGTTTGTGTTTTGTTGAATGCAAGCCAGATAGCATCTAAGGATGAAAGAATGAGTACCACCCCTATTTGTGGAGGTATGGGGAGTGTGATAGCTAATGAATGGAGGCATGTGATGGACGTCAGTTTGATAGGCATGAGACGTTATAGGAATATAGTATGGGAGCCTAGCCTTATGTTTGCACTCATCGATCGATCAGATAAAACGACCAAAAATTCCATTGGTGATGGGTAAACCGACAATCACCCTAGAGGATGTCTATCGGATCCTGCCTACCGATAGTGGGATAGCATGTGTATTCTATCTCCTCAGAGGCCTCTGAGGAGTTGATGCTAACAGTTTTTGGTGAGGGTATGGTAGAGATGAGGTTCTATAGTGCCAGTCTGAGCTATGGTGAGATGTATGCAGCCCATCCAGAGGAGATGAGGCTAGTAGTTTTGATTATGGAGGTAGTGTGTTGTTTTGCACTACCAGATGTAGAGGGTGGGAGATTCCCACGAGTGTTGATGGGGGTCCTTCATGACATGATGGAGGAGATGACCTACTTTACATGGGTGCCTGCATTCTTAGTACATTTATATAGAGAGATATGGGTTTATGGGTGGCTACGAAGGATTAGCCTTTTTGTAATTTCCTACTTCATTGTTGGGTGTATGAGTAAACTATATGTATGCATCCAATCGGTATGCCTCGGGATGATGCATTCAAGCCTAGTTTTGTTTGAGTGGGCTTGAGCAATGGGTGCTTGCAATTGGGGAACACAAAGATGCTAGAGATACACACAATGTAGCCAACTACGAGGTGATTGCTAGAGGGGTTATCTAGCATGGACATCATTTGGAGGCCCTATGTGGGTTTTCCGTCATATAGGCGAGATGGAAGAGGATCTACAAGAGCTATAATTGATCCGGTGGATAGAGGGACAATGTGTAGGAGAGCATAAGATGATACATGTGGACAGGGTCAGATGGTAGTTTGGGTTACTTCAAGATATACCGCCACCTTTCCCACAGTATAGGAGGGATGATGTGGAGAGGCCTCTACCTCTACCATAGCTGACAGTGCTGACAGGGCAGGAGGAGTAGGTGAGAGACCGAGCAGATTGATGATGTCAGGGGTGACTGATAGATATAGGTAGTGGTGGGCTACACATTTATGAGTAGTACTGCCAAGGCTAGGGAAACCAGATTTAGCCACCATCACTATTCAAAGGGATGCCCTATATGGGTAGGTGGCTACATAGTTGGGGATAGTACAGGGGTAACTGGCAGGTTCGGATGCATAGGTTACTATGTTGCAGGCATAGGTGGGCACTCTATAGGCCCATGTAGCATAAGGATAGGTATCCACACAGGGTGGAGATGGGGATGGGGTATAGGTGGCCTCCCTATAGGCATAATTTACAGCCCTTTAGGTCCAGATATAGGTAGGAGCAGGACAGGGTCCCTCGGGACAGGTACAGGCACAAGGACAGGGTCACTTTTTATAGGTACAAGTGGGACAGGGTCTCGAGAGATAAGTACAGGGGCTGAGGCCGGTGGTACCACCATATACAGTACCAATAGGTAGGTTGAGGGATTCCTTAGGTGAGGTCTAGTATTATCAGGATATTTTGATGGCCATAGGGATATATTTTCTATCCTATGGGGAGTATAGATCACAATAGGCCTTGAGTGAGAGGACCAAGTCATGTACCCATAATGTAGAGAAGAGAGGGGGTGGCGAGCCCCGGGATAGGGTCAAGGTGAGACTACCAGTGTATGGAGGCCAGCTCCAGGTGAGGGACCATCAAAGGATAGATTGGGGCGAGGTGGAGAGAGGTTGGTAGGGCACCCCACTAGAGGGGAGATGGAGGAGACTGATGAGATAGGGATGGATATCAGGTGGGGTGACGATTAGTCATCATTGATGATTAGTGTATCCATGTTTTTGACATATTTTTGATATGTATACCAGCCTACATGCTGAAGATGATGAGGATGTAGATGAGAGTTTTTGTTATTTTTTTATCATATACCGACCTACGTGCCAAAGATGGTGAGGTTGTATATGAGAGATTTTGAGAGATTGTGATTATTATTGGTATATATGTTCACATGTATTTTTACATAGACTTTCTAATTTATAGATGATGGTATTTATAGTATGGATGGTGTACATGGTTTAATTTTCATTGCTATATATAGATATGTGGAAATCAAATGGATTACACTGATAGAGTCAAGGTCGTGTAGGCATGGCGGAGTCAGGTCTTTTCGCAGCATGGATGGAGTCAGGTCATAGGCATAGATTGAGTTAGGTTAGTTCAGGAATGATGGATTTAGGTTGGTTTAGGCATGAATTTAGTCAATTTGACTTAGGCATGATTGAGTTAGATTGATTTAGGCATGGTGGAGTCAGGTTGGTTTAGGTATGATCGAGTCATGTTTGTTAGGAATGGTTGAGTTTTTAATTCATTAATTTGTGTAATTAATGATGGTGTGGATTGTGTTAAGATGATTTGTAGGAAAATGTATGATTATGGTAAAGAAATTGTAGACAAGATGAAATGAATGTATGAGTTATGATGGTAAAGATGTGTAAAAATTGTTGCTTATTTGGTGTAATTTCCAGTTATTGATATAGAAAGGAAACTAACTAGGGTAGAATGTGAATAGGAAAGGGAAAGAGGTAATTTATTAGGGTAGAGAGTGGTTGAGCTAACCTCTAAGGGCCCCATGCCCTTGAAGTGCTGCCTACATAGTCTCGATGAAAAGGGACCTCAGGCCGATGTAGTTCTCCCATAAGCTAGGGAAGATTAGGGTGAAATAGCGGAATGGGTTGATGGGTGCTAGGCATGGGTGAATGTAGGTCATAGGCATGATTGAGTTTAGATCGTAGGTGTGGTTGAGTGGTTTTTAAATAGAGGTGTTGATGATCTAGCCCTGTATAGGATAGTCAACAAGTAATGAGGAAGGTGAATGGTAAGAGGTGGTAAAAAGAGCCACTTAATTGATAAGAACCCTAATGAGTCGATCATACCTAAGAGGGGCTCATGAACAAAATACCCTAAAGGTGTTGCATAATGGACCATTCTAAGGGTGAATAAATTCACATAATCATGAAATGTCACGTTTGTAGAAATTCCCTTGAGTAACAAGGACATTAGGTGAAAAAGGAAAGGAGGTGAGAATGGGTGCTATAGCATAACTTAGTGTACAATAACGTGTCTCTCGGAACAAGAAACCTAGGATCGAAAATAGGCAAGTCCATGAAAAAAATTTCATCTTTTTCCTTCATTTGTTTATTTTTAATAGACTAATCGATGCAGGAATTATATATGGGATGAGTATATTATCTCTTTGAGGTCTTCATGAAGCTGATCAATGTAGGAAATTTCTAGATATTTGTATTGAATTTGTGAAATAACTTGATATAAGCTGTCCTTCAAGGGAGTAATCTATTTTATAGCGGCGACATATAAAGAAGAGATTTCCCTTTTGAGGGATTCATCTTTTACTAGAATTTTGACTCAAGGAGTTGTATCCCTTTTTTGGGACGTTTAAGTCATGGAAAAGACTATAGAGGAAGATTAGGTTCTTGTTTAGAAGGCAAGACCATAGCACACAAAGATTAAATGTGGAAGAGGTGGTTTTGAGTGATGAACGAACATGGGATTCCATCTTGAAGAAGATGAAAAGTATCCATGAGAATTATGCTATGAGTAGAGCCGTGGTACTCATATTGAAGATAATCTTTGAAAGGTGAAGGGAATCACATGATTCTTTTTGAGTCACGGATCCTAAAACACGAGTAATATAGAAGGTGAACAGAGCTCAAGGGATGAGTGTTCAACCGACAGAAAGTGATATAGGACTTGATATAAATAATAAAATGGTCTAAGGTGCAATACATTAAGGGGATTAGGTTTGGGTTGACCTTGAGTGAAGATAAACGATAAGCACCTGATCCATAGTCATGGGTAAAGATATAGGGTCCAAGCCAATTAGGAGAAAATATTCCCGTTTACTTTTCTCTTCTTTGGTTACATGTTAATTTTCCTTTAAGATGAGGTCTCTAACCTGAAAGGTTTGTTCATGAATGTGTTTTTCATAGGCACGTTTGATACATTTTTGATATATTTGGAGATTATCAACAACATTGAGACGACGCTCATCTAATAACTCAAGTTGCGCTAAAATATATTGGAAAAAGTCATCATCATTGAGCATGTCTTGTAGTGAGATGCAGAGAGATGGAATCTGGACTTATAGAGGTAAGATAGCCTCGGTACCATAGACCATTGAAAAAGGTGTGGCAGCACTTGAAGTGTGAATGCTAGTGCAATAAGACCACAAGGCGAAAGGAATGTGTGTATGATAATCTTTCCTAGTATCATTGGTCGACTACCTTCATAAGAATTTTTTTCAAGGTTTTATTGTTGGATTCGGATTTACCATTGGTTTGCAAGTAATAAGGTGATGAGAAAATGAGTTAGATGCCAAAAGTTTCACATAGTTTGTATAGGGTTTTGATTTTGAATTGTTTTCCATTATCAATGATGAGGCGGTAAGGAACACCAAAGTGACAAATGATATGATGGTTGATGAATTCACATATTTTATTGGATTTTTTAGAAATGAGGGGAATGACCTCTACCCATTTAGTGTAATATTCAGTAGTGGTTATAATCCATTGGTGGTGCTGGGAAGAATGGGGGTTGATCTCATCGACAAGATCCAAACCTCATTGAGAGAGAGGCCAAAGGTCTCGTGTGACTGTAAGGCATGACTAGGTGTGTGATGAATATTAGCACATTGTTGGAATTTTACACAACATTTTACACAATAACAATAGTCATGGTTTATATTTGGCCAATAATAGCCTAAGTAAAGAATGCGTTTTGTGACATCCAAAACCACTAAAGTGACTGTATAAATTCCATCGTGGACTTCCTTAATGGTGTAAGGAATTTTAGAACTTGTAAGGTAGTGTAAGAGAATTCTATTGAACCTGCACTTGTAAAGAAGACCACCCATGATGACTTACTAGGAGACACTTGTAAGAAAGTCACATTGTCCATTACGAGTGAGATCGGTGGGTAGAATGGAAAGTGAAAGATAGTCTGCATATTTCTTATACCAAATGTCACGTGGGTTAGGGGAAATGGTTATGACAGAGTAGACCTCATGAGGTAAATAAGAGGGTGATTGTAGCTTTTTTATTGTGATGATTTTAGAGTCATCCGGCAAAGCAAGTATTTGAGAAGCTAAGAGCCCATGGTATCGTAAATTTATTGGTAGAATGTGGGGTGGTTTAAAGTTTATAACGGTGAAAGGTGGTCAAAAGCATATCTACGTGATGCTTATACATTTGAAGGATCTCATTACAACATTGGTATATACCATTGAATTGGTGTATGAACAATTGAGAATCAAAAAAAATATTGATTGTCCTAACATCTAAGGCATATGAAGCCTCGAGACCCAATACGAGCGCTTCATATTCTGTAATGTTGTTTGTACAATCAAAATCGAGTTTGAAAGACAAAGGCATAGGTTCAACCTTAAGGGGGATGAGGATAACACCAACCCCTCCCCCATGCTGACACTTGGAGCCATCGAAGAAGAGTGTCATTTGGTAAGTGGGCTCATCTAGGGAAAGGGTAGCTATAGACTCATCTAGGAAATCAAAGTTAGATGGTTGATTCCCAAAAATAGGTGCGTTGGCTAGTTGGTCAGCGATAGCTTGGCCTTTGATGGAATTTTGATGAATGAATTCGAGGTCGAGGTTGGCCAAAAGCATAAGACAACGTGCGACATGTTGATGTTGATAGGGTTTGGCATACATATAGTGTAATGGGTCAGTATTAGTAATGATGAAGGTTTTGTGGTTGAGTAGGTAATGCAGAGTTTGGTGGTGATGAAAACTAAGGCTAAGTAGAGTTTTTTGGCGTGGGTATATCTAGTTTTGTAGTCCATAAGGGTATGGATTATGTAATAAATTGCTTTCTCTCGGTGTTGGTCATCGTAATGAGCAAGCATGGCACCTAAAGAATGGTCAGTGGTGGAAATATATAGGTAAAAGGGTTGGTCATATTTAGGAGGAATTAGTACTTGAGAGAGTTGAAGAGGGTATTATTTAAAGGCCTCAAATGCTTTATGGAATTCATCATCCCATTTGAATGAAACATGTTTCTTGAGAAGATGATGAAATGGAAATTTGTGAGATAAAATGACGAATGGATTAAAGCTTACCTTGTAGGCTTCAAAGTTGATGAAGATTAGTGGGCAGAGGCATTTCCAGAATAGCCTTGAATTTAGCAAGACCGACTTCTATATCATGCAAATAAATGATGAAACCCAAGAGTTTTTTGAAAAGTACCGCAAAGACACACTTCTTTGGTTGAAGGAAAACTTAATACTTGATGAGGTAGTCAAAGATGACTTTAAGGATGGGAAGGTGTTTAGTTTGATGTTTGGATTTGGATAGTAGATCATCTACATAATCTTCTAATATGTTATGCATGATGTCATAGAAGATGTAAGTCATGGCTGATTGATATGTAGCACCAACGTTTTTGAGACTAAAAGGCATTACTCGATAATGAAGGTCCCCAAGGGGTGATGAAGGTAGTCTTGTGTTGATCCTTTAGAGCTAGTAATACTTGATTGTAGCCCGAGAAACCATCCATGAGTGATAAATTTCATGGCGGTGGTGAGGTCAACTAGTTGGTCAATTCCTGGTAGTGGGAAATTTTTTTGGGGATAGGTGAGGTTGAGTTCATGGAAATATGTGTGAAGGTGGAGTCCCCTATCACCTTTGTGATAGGTATGATGTAATAAATCCATTGGGGATAGTCAATGTGTAGGAAGAAGGAAACCGAGAGAAAGCGTGAAGCTCTTCCTTTACCGAAGAGAAATGTGAGGATACAATTTCTACACCTTTTGTTTGATGGGTTTGGCATCAGGAATGGTTACAATATTGTGGACCATGATTTTAGGGTCAATACTAGGCATATCGGCATAGGACCAAGAAAAATCATTGCCATGGTCCTGAAGGAAAGAGGTGAAGGATTCATGTTCAATAGCATCTAAGGATTGGCTGATCTTTAGAATGTGCGGGTCATCCTGAGTGTTAATGTTGATTTCAATGGTTAATTCATTCAACATGGTTTACATCTTAGAGGGTAACGATTGATGAATATAAGATTCTTCCACACCAAGGTAGGTGAGGATGGAATCATCATCCTGACATTGAACGATGTTAATAAAAGGCGTATCATCATCGATCATGTTAGGATATAGGAATGGGAGAGAAGAGGGAGCCTCGTCATTGCATTGATAGGTTAGCGAGATCCAAGGAAATGATGTTTATGAAAAAAAAAAAAAGTTAGGAGGAATAGATTTGGGATCTATGGACTCAGTGGGTGTAGATGGTAATGTGGGTGAATGGGATGGGGAGGATTTCTTGTCCTATATAAGGTGGATGCAAACCTCCTTGGAGGGTGGAGATTTAAAACCAATGCCACTATGGTCATTATGTTTACAAGAGATATAAGAAATGTCAAAATGATAGCCTTGTTTGTAAAAGATGAAGACAAATACTTTCCACGTGCCTTTGGTGGAGGAAAGTGTGAGTGAAGTGGAGGTTAGTGAGGGAGTGTAGGTTGGATGAAAATGGTTGGGATTGGGATAGAGGTTCAGGTTTATAGGTGAAAATATTAAGTCCGCCATGTGTTATATTAGTGTGAAGGTGGGGATGACCATAAGGAAAACGTCGCTGATGTGAATGTCATAAGCTGGGGTGTTGACACTGATTTCCATACTCTTGTAGGGCAAGGAAGGTGTCAATATTGCATAAGATATAATCCCCAAAGTGAGGCATTGAAAAATACCTTCTAATGGATAAGTAGTTTGTATGTGGGTAGCAAGGATAAATATCTCGCTAAACGAGGGGAAACATGTGGGTCGGTGGTGGAGGCTATAACAGCCATATGGATAGCAAGGTTTGATGTAGTAGAGGTAGTAGCAGTTTTGGTGGATGGGCTTGTGGGTGAGGGTGAAGTAGTGATAGTGGTTGATGCTTTGACTAGTACAAGCACATCATTGGGCCGATATAACATGTTATAGGTCTTGAAAGGTGATGGCTCAACAGGGATGGTGTAATCATGTCCTTTTTGTTCAAATTTAAGGTAGCGGTGTAAAGTTGAAGGAACACAACCCATGGCACGGATCCAAGGTTGGCCGAGAAACAAGTTATATCAGAACTCCCCTTCTAGGACATAGAATAGTTAGGGATGGTGCGGGGACCTATATGGACATGGAGAAAAATGGTACCTAGGGTAGAGGTCATGGCATCATTGAAGGAACACAACATAACGGGGTTACCATGCATGTAATTGGAAGATATTTGAATTTGTTCATATGCATGGGAGGACATGATCTTAATACTAGCACCACCATTAATCATAACATGTCGTATGCATATATTATCAATAAAGAAGGAGATGAAAAGAGTGGGGTCGGGGTCATCGGATTTGAAGGGAGTGATCTCTTCAACTAAAAATATGAGAGTGAATACTTGGCAAGTAGGTGGAGGCATAGAGGAAGGCAATGACCTAGTGAGAGAGGCAACATAGTGAGGGGTAATCTTTGGAGGATACTAGTGTGGGATCATTTGGTAGAACCTCAATAGATTGAAGGACTTCTATGAGGGATTAGTGATGTGAATAAAAGGTTTGGACAAGGTCATATAAAGACATTTTGAGGGGGATTGGTGAAGTTTTCTTAGCCTTGTGCGATGTGTGACCCCATCGAAAATAGGATATGCAGGACCTCGAATGGTGACTTTGGGTATGGGTGCGGCTGGTATGTTGGGTACAGGGTTGGTTGATGGGCCATTACTTTTTCCTTTACCTTGTCTATCTAAACATGGGTGGGAATGTTAATCATGTTAAATCGGGGAGGTGGATGAAGAGGGCATGTCATGGAAGGTATAGTGGCATGAGGGAAAAAACCCTAGTGGGGTATATGGTCCTTTTGAAATGAGTAGGGTGCATTGGTATTTTGGTGGTGGTTTGGCCAACTATCTTATACGAACCATGTTGATCTCGAATCTTAGGGGTGGATCAAAGAGTTGTGGGGGTGGAGATTTTTGTCACTGAGTAGGTAATAGGAGAAGATCTGTGGAAATTGGTGAAGGTGAAATGGGGTCCTCATCAAGAAGATCATCATCATCAAAATTTTCTTCGGGAGGACACAATTGGACAAGAGCAGTTTTTAAATCCTTATAGTTCTCTACATCGTGTCCTGGAACATGATGGTAGGCACAAATTTTTGTTTCATCAAACCATTTTGGTTTAGTTTGATGGGTTATAAGGTCTAAGAGGCGGTAATGTGATGATGGAAGTTTGGGGAGATTGGTTAAGATTTTGGCATAGAGTCTTGCTAGAGGATCACAATGGGAGGTGAATGTGGGTTTGGGTATAGGTGTGGCTTATTGTGGAGGAATAGGCTTCATAGGAGGGAGGGCAGGTTGGCTTGCTAGTTTGGTATGTGAAGTGGTCTTAGGTCTTGGTTGCATCTGCTTGTGTACGAGCATGGTAGAAGAGCTAGTGGTAGAAGGTTTAGTTGGTTTAACTACCTTAGTGGAGGGTAGAGGGTTTTTGGCTTTAGGTTGCATCTTTTTTGGAAAAGGACACACGGGTGTACAACATGTGAATGGAAAATCTAATAGTGGAAGAGGGTGGGTTACCCACAGGGGTAACCAAGGTGCTGTGGAGGTAGGTGGTGTAGGTTGGGCAAGAGGTGTGAGTGAAAGAGAAGAAAGTGTCATGGGTAATGAAGAATTTATTGACGGTAGTGGAGGTATGGGTGGTAAGAAGGTTATGGGTGAGGGTGGAAGTTGTGTGGGTCACTTGGGTATATTAGAGGTTTGTGATGGGGAAATGGGTTGTTGTGTTCTTGGTTTACCGGTGGATGGGGGTTTCTTGGCCAAGGTCGAGGGGTGAGGTCCTAGGATGGACGGAAGGGGTGAAGGTGATAAGGGTGTGGTAGGTGAGGTTGGTGTATGAGGTCTAGGAGATTGGATCTTCTTTTTAGGGGCCGGGGTAAGTTTAGTGTTAGTTTTGGAAGATGTGGCTAAATCTAATTTGATGGGTGGGTGAGTAAGGCTAGCTATTGGTATGACCCCTAAGGTAGTGATAGGTTTAGGTAAGGGGGATGATATAGGCGAGGGTAGGTGTTTGGGTGTAGATGTATGTTGGGTTATGGGAAGAGGTGTGAGTTGGGCCATGGGTGGTGATAGGCAAGGTGCTGAAATAGTTGTGGTTGTGTTTGGTTCAGTCATTCGAAACAATGTTGGATAGATAGTGGAGGTGTCGTGCAAGGGATAAGCCGCATGTGTGTTAAAGCGGGAAGTAGAAGGTGTCCCCAAAGTAAGGTTCTTTCGACATAGTCCAAGAGATCGGCCAAGCATGAAAATGGTGTTGGTGTAAGTAGGGATGACATGTATCGAGTTGTTATTCCCGTAAAATGTGTTTAAGACACAAGGAAATGGCTAGCCTCAGACTCTGTGGGTAAGAGAGACGAAAGTAGATCAGCTAGATCTTGAAGGCCCGATGATGAACATTCATCCATATGAAATAGTATTTCTATAGGATCCTCTATGGGTAGATAAGAGGATGGGCCAAATAAGGTGGAATCTCCTTGTGATGGTATAGGTGGTGGAATTGCATCTCCTATGAGTAGGAGAGGTGCCATGACAACTACTTAAAATTTGAGGGGTCAAAGATGGCGTGCTAATTATAGGCTCTTCCATGGGTGATGGAGAAAATGAAGGGGGTTCCTATATGGGTGGAGGAGGAGATGAAATTTGTTCTTATGTAGGAATTGGATCTCCATCTAAGATTTCATCTATGGAAGGAACATGAGGCAATTGGGAAGCAACTCGTATGCCCTCGAAAAAACATGGACTTCACCGACATTTCTATAATTGTTTGAAGTTTCACCAGCTTGGTTGGAATATGGGGCATGATTAGAGAATGGCTTCTTGAAGATGTGTAGGTTTTGGTTAGTGGGTGCATTCAGGATATCCAAGACTAGATCTCCATTGTTTAACATTTCTTGGATGATATTCTTGAAGGTGATGTAGTTATTGTTGCTATGACCTTTGACACGATGATAGTTACAAAATTCATGTTCCTTATACCATGCGGGCATAGGTTCCTCAAGGTCAAAATCAGTGTGGTTTTATAGGTGGAAGGGTAATGACACCAACATTAACAAGCTTTTCCAAAATAGAAGAGTAATATTCTCTTATTGAAATTTACTTTCATTGTTCTCATCCGAACCGGAAAGCTTGGACAAGAGAGAGATTAGAAGGAGGTTTGGCGGGTTTAAATGATGAGGGGGACCATGATATCCAAAATAAGCCCATGCTTATTTTTTGCTAACTCCTCCTCCTTTTCCTTTTTGGTACTTAAATGAAGTTTTGGCATGCTTTAGGGACTCAAAATTTTCTAGGTATGATTTCATCAATAGAGAATTTTTCCACCTTTCTAGAAAGGTAAAGAAGTCCTCATAACTCGTATTTTTTGAGTTATGGCTCGATAGATTTTAAAGGGAAAATTTTCCCAAGGTGGACCCGTGGATCAATCATAGAGTGAAACGTGTCATTGGAGTGGCAGAGTGGCAGAGTGATGGTAAAATTTTAGCACTTAGGCATTTTTTTTTCAAAATGCTCAAAGTCAAATTTCAGCCCCGCAGCCCGAAGGAGGAAGGACGTGGACTCGTAAGGCCAGGGAGAAAAGTGTGACACTTAGCCTTTTTGGCTAAGCGAAAGTCTAGATTTTGCCTACAGCCCATCAAGGAGAAGGGTAAAATTTGTAAAGCACCTCCATGCCTTTGAACCAAAAGGCGCCATGTGTCATCGGGAGAGTGGGACATAGATAATTTTTGGGAAATTTTCCCAATTTGAAAAAAAAGGGAAAAAGGAAAAGTTTGAGGCCATGAACCCATGAAGGAAGAAAATGAAGCACACCACACCGATCAGAGGCCGACACGTGTCATTTTTATGACACGTCATCAGCACATCGGCATGGCATTAGGATACCTTGGAAAAGTTTGTACTTTTGCCCGAAAGGGTTAAATGTTGGCTTCGACACCCTGACCAATAAGAATTCAACACGTGTCATGAAAACTTGAGGGCCATGGAGATTTTTGGGAAATTTTTCCAAAAGGGAAAAATTTAAAGTTTGACCCCGCTAACCCCAATTTTGACCCGTTTTTCACCATTTTTGCCCTAATTTGGCCGTAGAATTTCAAAAGGTCATATCTTTCGATCCAGTGGTCAAAATTCATCAAATTTGGTACCATTGGAAAGCTATCAACACCATCTACACCATGGAATATTTAATTTTGAGTTTTGGGAAAATTTGGAGGGAGAAAATTGAAGAAAAGTCCTATGTACGGGAAAAAATGCATAACAGACATCCAACCACCAAAAATTAATGCAGTATGGCACCCATTTTTCTCCAACATGGTCGAATACATTGGAAAATGGATTTGCGAAGGTTCCCTTGCCATTTTAATGGATCTTGTTAGGTGGTTGGACCTTCAAATCAATTTTCCCATGTTTCTCTCTCCTATGTTTTCTTGCTTCATCGATAAAAGCTAGTTTTGGCTCATTTTGTAATAGTTGGGTGTTATTGCTTCTGCAAGCTCTTATTTTCTCCTTAGTAGGTGGATTTGAAGGATTTTCAAACCTCCCATGAAGATTGTAGCATGTTTTTAGCCTCTCTCCCAAAGTGTAATGCATTGTATCAAACTTAGGAACGATAATGCATGTAATGTGAATGATTTTCCAATCCTCTCATGCCTTTATTATTGTATTTTGATCCTTCATTATATTTTAGCAATATGTGTATGTTTTGATGCTACATCTCCATGATCTATGTCTATTTTGGAAAACAAGAATTTCAGCACTCCTTTGGTGTATCACCGTTTTGTTTTTGCTAGTTTTGTTTCCATTTCCATGTTTTCTCTCAACCCTGTCTCCTTGGTAGTTTTAGAGTAGGATTTTGAATCAGAACCTCTACAAATTTCATGCATACACCAAAATGTATGAGTAGGAACCAGCCTCAATCTGGATAGTTTTCCCAATTTGCAAGGTCCCACACTTAGGGAAAACTCCATGTTGTGCATTCACACCAAATTGACCATTTTTCTACAGTAGATCTGAGGGTCATTTTGAGGGTGTTGTGAATTTTCACTAACAGTTTTGGCACGCCCGGTGGGACACTAGGGTTAGATATTTCATCTTCTCTTAGTGTCTCATGCAAAAAAAACAAATCCAACACCATCGTGTGCCACTAATAGTTTTGGCACACCCGGTGGGACCTAAGAGGTCTTCCACTTTATTTTTGTAGGTTGATGTGTTCTTGTTTAAAATTTTATCCTTTGGAGGCACTTCCAAACATATCTGGCGACTCCATCTGATCAGCAACCCATCTCTAAAGTTGCAGACCTTCTTTCCATTCATTTTATTTCATTTTCATTCCATTTTTCATTCCATATCTTCATTCCTCTTTCATTCTATGAAGTTGTGTAATCATGACTTCATTTCCCTCATGGAATTTGTATTTACAACTGAAGCAATTTTTCCCACCTCCAACATGTTTTTCAAATCCTCCAGATCAGCATTTCGGTTGAATTCAAAACCAATATGCATACCCATCCGAGCAATGCTAAGGTCAGTTTTGCTATGAAGCATGTCAAGCACAAGAGTACATAGATTATGAGTGCAAAGTAAAGAAGAAAATGTAGATTTTTTGGAGAAGATATAAAAATGGAGGTTGGCATGGTTTAGTCAAGGGGCATAGCACAAATGAAGGCATTTCAGATTGGTTTCAGAGCACCCTATCCATGGGGAGGCCCTTTTCCAAGACATTACAGCCCTCAGGAGAAGCTGGACTTCATGGTTGAAATGTTGCCCCAACTTGCACAATGGACTGAGGAGATCGAGGACTATGAGTTAGATTCAAGACAACCTTGTCAATTAGTAAGTCCACCATCTCATATTTTTTCTTTTTCTCTTTCTCAAGCAACACCATCTCAACCCAAGCTCCACTTTCCAAGCTTCCCAGTTGTTGCCCCAAGTGTTGATTCCATTTCTCCATTCCCTAGTCTTCCACCCCATTTCAGTTCCTCTTCCCCTTTCCCTTCCAAACATCCATCCCCTCCAATCGACCTCCTCCACCACCACAAAAATTGCAAAACCAGTTGACTCACAACCCACACCTCCTCTTGTATTCCCAAATCCATGTTGGAAAGATAAAAATCAGAAATACATCAAGGAGAATAGAAAGAAGAGGAGCCCAATAGAAAAGAAATGACAAATAATCTAAAGAATTGGGCTCTCAAATTTAGGATTACAAAAATCCCCTTGATGGTGAATCCAAAAGAGGAAGTTGAATTTGGAGAACAAGTGGTGGACAAGGCTGATTTTTTAACAGCAGTTGAGGAAGAAAAAACAGCTCCAAACCCCATTGAAGAGGAGCAAATGGAGGAGATCAAGTCAGTTTTGCAATAGTAGAAGAAGAAAACATTATTGATGCATTTTTCTTTCATTTGAAGGGGCTTATTTGATCAATGAAGCCATTATGGAGGTGAAAAAAATAGATCCAAATTGTGAACAAGAGGCACAAGAAATTTCATATTTCTCTCCCACTTCATCTCTCCAAAAATCTATTTTTTTGGATGAGTTTGAATTGACACGTTTCATGTTTGAAAATGAAGTTACACATGGTGAAGAAAATGCAGATTTGAAAGTCACCATGCAAGAGGAAGAGACTAGGTTGCAGCGGGACATTGAAGAGTTTGATTTCTTATCAGACTTAGAAGAACGTTTAAATGAGGAGCTAGATGAAATTACAACATTTTCTTCTTCACCATTCATTCTCCAACATCACGAGCCTTTTGCCACAAAAGAGAAAATTGAAAAACAATAACCTATTTTTGTAATAGCCTTTTGGAACCAAGATTGGAATATTTAAATCTTCCATGTTCTTCATGGGAAGAGGAAGGGAAAGAGAAAGATATTTTCACCACTTCTTCCACACCATCCACTCAAGAAGGTCCATAAGAAGACTCCAATTTTGGAGTTGAATTTCAGAGAAATGGGCACATCCAAAGGATTAGACCATGCCCAATTAGGTACTTGGCTTCATTAGAGCCAAAGGAGAAACCAAAACTAGTCATGCCTACTTCAGGGCATGAGGATGAGCATCAAAGTACCAAGGGTCACCATCAATACCTCAGGAGTCCAATGTAGATCAGCTTGAGGAGGTATTTTCCATTAATGTTGATACCTTGATTATTTAGGTGGAGGACAGTCTTAGAGTTAGTTTTTCACTCACACAGGAAGCTATTTTCAGTATCAAATCATTTACATGGCCACCTCTCCTGAGAAAGGGAAGCTACTTCTCCCAACCGGTTGGAGGGTTTATTTAGACCCCCTTTGCTTCGGTTAGAGTAGAGTAGGTAGGTTTTTTCAGCAAAAAAAAGTGCTTGTGCACACTCTGCATATCCCACTTGGGGTATGTATTATTTTCATGTTTGTACATAGTTTTTATGGTGCTGGTTTTTCTCTTACACATTGCATTGTCTTGGCATTTAGTCACAACCAGTTTTAGTTTCAGTGGTTTTCCAAGAGGCTTAAAAGGGAAATTTTTCAAGTGAAGATTAGTTATCAGGCTATCATTCAGGACTCCATGCCTAAATGACTCCATGCCTAAATTTTTCAAGTGAAGGTAGTTGGTCTTTTCATCTAGAAGGCGAGATGACCCCTTTGAGTTATCGGGGAATTGTTATCCAAAATAAGCCCATGCTTATTTTTGGCTAATCGCTCCTCCTTTTCCTTTTCTTGTACTTAAATGAATTTTTGGCATGCTTGTGGACTCAAAATTTTCTGGTTACAATTTCATCGAGATAGAGAATTTTTCCACCTTTCGAGTAAAGGTAAAGAAGTCATCCTAACTCCTTGTATTTTTTGAATTATGGCTTATGGAGAATTTAAAGGGAATTTTTCCCAAGGTGGACCCGTGGATCAATCGAGAGAGCACCACATTTCATTAGAGTGGCAAACCGGTGGAGTGATGGGAAACTTTTAGCACTTATGCATTTTTTGTCAAAATGCTCAAAGACAAATTTTGGCTCGTAGGCACGAAGGAGGAAGTGAGCTCACGGGGCTGGGAGAAAAGTGTGACAGCTTAGCCTTTTTGGCTAAAAATCAAAGTCTAGATTTGGCCCGTGAGCCCATGAAGGAGAAGGGTAAAATTTGGGCCACACCTCCATGCTTTGAATCGAAGGCACCACTTGTCATTGGGAGAGTGGGGTACATGATAATTTTTGGGAAATTTTCCCAATTTGAAAACAAAGAAAAAGGTGAAGTTTGAAGCCACAGGCCCATGAAGGAAGAAAATGAAGCACACATCCATATCAATCAGAGGATGACATGTGTAATTTTATGACACATCATCAAAGCACATTGGCGGGCGTCCAGAGACCTTTGAAAATTTTGCACTTTTAACCTAAAAGGGTTAAATGTTAGCTTCAACCCCCCACCAATCAGAATTCAACACGTGTCATGCGGACCGAGGAGCCACAAATATTTTTGGGAAATATTTCCAAAAGGGAAATATTTAAAGTTTGACCGCCAACCCCAAATTTGACCCGTTTTTCACCATTTTTGCCCTAATTTGGCCGCAGAATTTCAAAAGGTCATATCTTTCGATCCAGTGGTCAAAATTCATCAAATTTGGTACCATTGGAAATCTATCAATGCCCTTTATGCCATGGAAGCTTAAATTTTGAGTTTTGGGAAAAGTTGGAGGGAGAAAATTTAAGACAAGTCTTAGGCATGGGGAAAAAACACATAACAGACATCCAACCACCAAAAATCAATATAGTATGACACTTTGTTTTTCTCCAAAGATGGTCGAATACATTGGAAAATGGATTTACAAAGGTTCCCTTTCCATTTTAATGAATCTTGTCAGGTGGTTAGACCTTCAAATCAATTTTCCCATGTTTCTCTCTCCACTATTCTCTTGCTTCATTGATAAAGCCATTTTTGGCTCATTTTGTAATAGTTGGATGTTCTTGCTTCTACAAGATCTTCTTTTCTCCTTATCGGGTGGATTTGAAGGAGTTTCAGTCCTCCCATGAAGACTCGTAGCACATTTTTTTACCTCTCTCGCTAGTGTAATGCATTGTATCAAACTTGGGAATGATAATACATGTTCTATGAATGATTTTCCAATCCTCTCATGCATTTATTATTGTCTTCGATCCTTCATTATATTTTAGAAATATGTGCATGTTTTGATGCTACATCTCCATGATTTGTGTCTATTTTGAAAAACAAGAAGTTCAAGCACTCCTTTGGTGTATCACCGTCTGCTGTTTTTACTAGTTTTATTTCTATTTCCATGTTTTCTCTCAACCATGTCTCCTTGGTATTTTTAAAGTAGGATTTTGAATCGAACCTCTACAAAAATTACATGTATACACCTAAATAGAGGAGTAGGAACAAACCTCAATCTAGAGAGTTTTCCCAATTTATAAGGTCCCACACTTGGGGAAAACTCCATGTTGTGCATTTAGACCAAATTGACCATTTGTCTACAAAGAAATCGAGGGTCATTTTGGGGGAGTGCTTTGTGAATTTAAACTAATGAGACCAGCCTTGAGAACTACGAAATTGGTAGATCCTTTGGGTTTTGAATAGTTATTTTGGGGCTTCAAGATAAAGAAGCATCATTTGATTTGAATGTGATGTTCTTGTTAGAAAGTTGAATTTTCTTCTCTTTGATAGCACGAATTTCCAATTTTTGTGCCATGGTGAATGCCTTGTAAAAATGCAAAAGGTCTACTCCTATAGAGTTGGTGCGATATGTCTTGCGAAATCCCAAGTAAACAAATATATGAGTTCAATTTGAGGTAACTAAAATCTGATTTGGTTAGTTAGGTTGCACGTGTGAGCAAAAAATTCTTCGAAAAACTCATCGTCGATCTTGTCATGTGGAATAAAGATCAGTCATGGTAACCTTCTTAACAATGTTGATGGAGAAGTGATCTAGAAAGGCTTGGGATACTTTATTAAATGAGTAGATCAAGTGTCTTGGTAGCCCACTATACCAATCTAATGTAGAACCTGTCAGGACATCGAGAAGGTTTGTAGGAGTAAAGCTTCATCATGGGCAATCGGGTAACACCTATGTTTGAAAGACCGCAAATACTTTTGTGGTCTTATTTACTATTGAAATGGTTGAATTTTGGCATTTCCCAATGTACATGGTATGGGCAAATAGGGATGGATGGATGAATGGGATCATTACAAATTTCATCGTAGGTGAGAGAATTACGTGAGATGGAAACCGATTCTTATAGCATCTACATCTTTTCCATAATTAGTTTGATGAGGTCATTAGTAGGTTGTGATGGAAGGGATCCTCTTGTAGCATAGGAGGGATGGTACCGAACATGTGATTTGGGTGGCATTCCACCGTAAGGTGATGCCAAATAGGGAGGTTGAGAATAGGGAATCGACATAGAGGTCATGTATCCCAAATGGGTGACGGATGAGATGGGAAGTTATTAATATATGTGTATGTAGGTGGGACGGTTGTAGTGACTCTAGTAGTGATTGGAGGAAGTGTTTGTGGGATGGAGAGGACAAGATTTTGGAATGGAGTAGGGGTCAGTGACATCACAAGTAGTTGTGTTGTAATGGGTATTTGTGAGACAATGGGTGTGAATGAGGTTATGGTATGGGTGATCACTAAGGGGACAAAAATACTACAGTGCAAGCGATCATGCAGATGTAACAGTCATAGCGGGTATGGGTCCTAGCTATGAAACCAATGGGGGTGAAGTAGGTAAAGGTAACTCTACATTATTAGGGGCTAATGTAGAAGTGGGAATAAGGGTAGGAGAGATGGATACATGTATGCCATATATCAACTATCCTAAGGAGTTGTGGGTAGAAGATTGGGAAAGGTAGAACTACAAGGTTGTAAGATTATGATCAAGGGTCGTGTAAATTCTTCATCGCCTATGGCAATGGTGATGGGTAGGGTTGGATCCATGGGTGACAAGATAAAGGGTGGTGATGGACTAGGTGGGAGTGGTTGACAACTCGTGTGAAATATAAGAGTGTTATCTTGATTGTGAGTCAACACCATGTGAATGAATGTATATCAAGTGATGTTGTATCCTGTAGATGACATAAAAGGTAGAAGGAATGAATAAAATAGGTGTTTACAGGTGAAATTTGGGAAATGTATTAGCTGAAATTGAGCACAGGGTAACCAACAACTATTAGTGGTGACGATATCGGTTTAAGGGTAATCGACACACCGGTTACTTATGAAGCAGAATATTTTTACCAAATGAAGTAAAGATTGTTGATGGTTAGATGAAAAAGTTAGATGATGACTGTTTATCAAAGTAGAGAGAGTACAGAGACTCACAGGAACTCTGACAACAAATAAAATGAAATAAGGGTTCTTTTAGGAAATTTAACCCAAAAGAATAGCAAACCGATGTCGGTTAAGACAAAACCGATGTCAGTCAGGGGTAACTAATGTTGGTTACTATGAAAATTGGAAAGATGTATAAAAATGGATTGTTGTGAATATTAGTGAGATAAATAATCAACCCATAGGTCTGGAGATGATGCAATGAAGTCTTGACACACTCAGAAGAATTCAGAATACTCAAACTATGATTTTGGAGTGTGTAAGGCAACAAAATGAAAAAATGGAGAAGCGTATCCTCACACCTCAAAACACACGTCAATCAAACACTAAAAAAATGTACCTAACAAGTGGTTTATAATGTGTTGACCTTATGCTATTTAGAAGACTAACTCGCGAATTTTAGAATATATTTTTGGTGAGGAATAATTCCTACGAAGAAGGATATCTAAAAGGAGAGGTTTAGGTATGTTATGGAGGGTGCGGGCTGTCCTCTAAGATAATGAATTGACAGAGGTAATGAGCTGGGGAGTACCTACCAACCTGATCATGTGATCATAGATATATGTTTCCAGGTAATATGTTGTTTAAGAAATATGTGTATATTTTAGTTTTGTGCAATTTTCGTAAGACACAAAGAGAGAGAAAATGTGCTTTCTACAATTCTTTGTGTCAACCATTAGTTGGGCATGACTTCCAGCATATAGGTTGCCCTCATTTTAATGTGAGCTAAATGCAACAAATCAGAATGTAATGCAACCAATTTTAAGCCCAAATCAAAAAGGTTACATTTGATGAAGCAAATGATGAATAGGAGAGGGTATGCTCTTTCACTAAATGAAGAAATCAAGAAATAAGAATGATTCCTTTTTAAATGCAGTAATAGAAATGTTTCTTTTAGAGTAATTAGAAAGAAGATAAGATTACCAGAGAAAAATATTAATGTGTAAGCCTTTTAAAGGGAAAAATACACACAAATTTTTCCTAAGAATGAAGAAAATGCAATAGAACCCCTGATGGGTCCCACCGAGCGTGTAAAAATGTTTCACCTTTTTTATTTACATTTTAAATGACAAAACAGATAAGGGTAATGGGCTAGGAGGAATACCTATTATTTCTGGTTAGTTGATAGTTTTACGTGCACTTTGAATTCTTGACCCAATGCTGATTGAGAGAGCTTCCTTTTGGCTAGGAGGAACTACCTATAATAGAAAACAAGACCACGAAAGTGATGTTAAATGATATATGACGGTGGACTTCCTAGCATATGCTAATTATGGGAAGTTTGATACTTCCTAGATGGATGTCAATCCACTTTGTTTTTAAACAAACTAATACAAGAAATAAATAAATTCCTACTTTAGTTTATATGATTTAGGTATCTCATTCAAGTACAATAAGCAAATCTAATATAACAAGCTAGGCTATAGTCAGATCTAAAGGGTTGGTAGGTGTTAGAGAGTCTTGGACTAGTCAAGGTCAAGTTCTAGGTTGTTTAGGTTATTTGGTAAAAGTTTGTTTGGTTTTGTTATTAGCATAGGGTATGAAACATAGAGACCGATATCGGTTGGGTATAATTGATGATGGTTAGGGTAGTAGCAAGGCGTCGGTACAATAGAGTGGCAGATAATTCAATGAAAACCTTATTGTAGAGTTTAGGTGAGGTTAGATGGGGCTAAAGAAGGAGATGGTGAGGTCTATGGGAATACTGAGAACACTTAGAGAGGTGGAAGGGCTAGGATAGGTGATCTGATAAACGGGTGGGTGAGGTTTTGGGTTTGTCAGAAAGAAGGCTATGGAGGAATGGGAATGTTAATAGGAGAATGATAATAGAAATGATAACAACTCTATGAACAAAATAGGAATGGAAATGATTAATGATAAAACACTTACCAATGTTGCAGGTATAATGGTTAGGTGGTGGTGATGATTGGTTTATGAGATGGAGCTTGGTGTAATAGTGATGCTTCCTGAAATTTTACCTTGAGTGTCAATGCTTCTAGATCTATCTTGCATCAAGCTATGGACGTTTGGGTCCATGAAAAACTCTGGTTTTGCTTACATGCAACCCTCTTCTCATCTCCTCTTGCTATCATAATATGCCAACCCAAAAACAAGGTTTCTTAGGTGAATAAATGGTAACCAATGACAGTTCTGGGTTGACCGGCGTCGGTTTAGGGGTGACCAGTGTCGGTTAAGGTGGGATTCCCTAGGTTTACTAAAATGGGCAGATCTCTCTTATTTCTTAGGCCAAGTTGGTTTATTATTGTGGATTAGAATGGAAACTTCCCTTCTAATCAGCAGGAATGTGGTTAGATAAATCTTAGTTATTGATTTTAGGGTTACACCAAATCTTAGCTCATTAAGGAAAGTAAGACTTAGTTATTGTTAGTTATGGAAACATGTAAAGAATAGATCCGGGGTGAGGTGGTTGGATGAGGTGTCTAGGTGAGGCGGTGGGGTAAAAATTAAGATAATTAGATGATAAATATTGTGAGGATATATATTAATTTCATTTAATTAATTAAATTAATATTGGTGTGGGGTGGAAGGGCCTTTGTTAGGCGAGTATTTTGAGTTGGTTATTTAACTAGGGACCAAGGGAGTGTGACCCAATTTTGGTGTCTACAAAGGGATTTAGCCTTTGCTTTCAATTAAAAAAGAAAGAAAATCCAACATTTAATACATATGACAAGACAATATTTATTATTAAGATTTTATTAGATATATGAGAAGACAATTTTCAACTATTGACAATTTTTGATATTTTGTAATTATATTTTCATATTTAATAAATTATCAAGATTTCATTAGATAATACTTATATGACACTTGAAAATATTTTTTTATTAGATATATGAGAAGGAATTTTGAACTATTGACAATTTTTATATATTTTGTAATTATATTTTCGTATCTAATAAATTATCAAGATTTGATTAAATAATACTAACATGATAACTTCACTTTATAAAATAGTTTAGCACTAACTAGTCACATCAAATGATAGTAATGTTAGGTTGTGGAGCCTGTTTTCATGTGTGAAAGTGTTCAAGACTGTACTCTAAGAGTACTGTACACTTTTCATGTATTTTAATAGGCATATTTTTTTTTGGCCTCGAAAAAATGCACCCGACATATCAGAAACATGCTTTTCTCATATGGGTGATATTTTTGACCCATAGGTTTATGGGACGGATTTTTCCCATGGTTTTGATACCCACGGTTTTGTAAAACTACTTAAGTAGTTATCTATTTATATGGTCTTATGCATATGATAGAAGTACAAGCAAATGTATTGCAGATGTGTTTTGAATTCGGGTGTGAATTCTGTAAAGTTTGTTGAGCATAGCTCCAAACGGATATGGGTATTAAATAGAGAGAGTGGTGGCTTGTAATAAAATCTGAGCAAGTGATTCTTGGTGGACGTAGCCCAAATTGGGTGAACCACGTTAAATACTATCTCTTTGTGTTGTGTTATTTTATTATGCAATTTTATTTGAGATCTGTAATGATTTCTGCATATTAGTTTCTACTGTTGTGATTCTATGAGGGATTATTCCACATATTTTATCCCATATTTTCTAACAATTGGTATCAGATCCTGGTTTGGTTTGCTAAAGTTTTGAATCACAGGGAAATTTTTTTAGCTTGAGTGGGAGTTATGGTAGATGATGGAAGATCTAGGGTTGATAAATTCAACGGGTAGAATTTCAGTCTTTGGAAGATGCAAATGGAAGATTACCTTTATCAGAAGGATCTTTATCTTGTGTTGTCTCGAGAAGTTAAACAAACCCTTGAGTGTGAAAGATGTGGAATGGGATTTGTTGGATCGGAAGGCACTTGGAACAATCTGGTTGTGTCTTGCATCTTCGGTATTATTTAATGTTTCAAAGGAAAAGATGAAAAAGATCTAATGGATGCATTAGGAAGTTGTATGAAAAACCCTGCCTCTAACAAGATATTTTTAATGAAAAAGTTGTTTAATATGAAGATGTCGAGAATAGTTCAAGATAGTTGAGATCATTTAAATGATTTCAATACGGTTGTGAATATGATAGCTTCGGTTACAATAGAATTTGATGAAAAAGTTAGGGCTTTATTAATTCTGTGCTCTTTACCCGAGAATTGGAATAGCACAGTAATGGTGGTAAGTAACTCGGTTCTAGCTAACTCAAAGTTGAAGTTTGAGGATGTTGTAGGGGTGATTTTAAGTGAGAAAATGTGAAGAAAAAGCTCTAGTGAATCTTCTACTTCAGGGAATGCTTTGACAGTGGAAACTAGAGGGAGACAGAAGAATAGAGGAAACCATGGAAAATCAAAGGACCGGGCAAGGTCAAAATCCAAAAGCAAGATGGTATGTTGGCACTGTGGAAAGCTTTGGGCGTGTAAAGAAACTGTTGGGAGCTTTGGGATAAGAAGAAACAACAGGAAGAAAACAAGGAGGAAAATGTGGCAACGGGTAATGTATGTTAGGATGCTTTGATTCTTTCTTTGCACAATATTACTGAATCTTGGGTTTTAGATTCGGGGGCTTCTTTCCATGCTTCTCCACATAGGAATTATTTTGTTGATTATGTTCAAGGAGATTTTGGGCATGTTTTTCTTGGTGATGATGAGTCTTACAACATAGTTGGAAAAGTTTATGTTCAGGTTAAGATGTAGAATGGGAATACTTGGCTATTGAAGGATGTCAGACATGTGCCTACATTAAGATGAAATTTGATATCGGCAGGGCAGTTGGGAAGTGATGGTTGTATTGTGATATTTACAACGGACTCTTGGAAGGTTACCAAGGGTGCTCTTGTGGTGGAAAAAGGTAAGAAGGTTGGAACCTTGTATTTAACCACTTATAGCACTAATGTTTGTAATCTTGTGGCTTCAGAAGTAGATATAACATTGTGGCACTATAGACTCGGTCATATGAGCCATAAGGGCATGGAGATCATAAAGAAGGATTTTCCTAGATATATAGAAATAGGTTTGGAGTTCTGTGAGGACTGCATATATGGGAAACAAAAGTGAGTAAGGTTTCTCAAGGTTGGACATACAAAGAAAGAGAGTAAGTTAGAGATGGTGCATTCTGATGCGTGGGGGCTAACTCAGGTATCATCTCTTAGGGGTTCAAGTTATTATGTTACTTTTATTGATGATGAAACAAGGCAAGTTTGGGTTTATTGTATTAGAAACAAATCTGATGTATTTGACACTTTTGTTAAATGGAAAGCCTTGGTAGAGAATGAAACAGGTCTTAAGCTAAAATGTCTCAGGTCAGATAATGGAGGGGAGTATTACAGCAATGAATTTGATGATTACTGCTCTAAGAATGGAATCCGCAGGAAAAAGATGGTTCCATGAACTCCGAGCGAATGGGGTATCGAAAGGATGAGCAGAACAATAATGGAACATGTTAGGATCATGATGATACATGCAGGACTGCCTCTTTCTTTTTGGGCACAAGTGGTGAGCACAACTGTGTACTTGATAAACAGAGGACCCTCAAGTGCCTTGGATGGAGACATACCTGAGGAGGCTTAGTATGGTAAGAAAGTTGATTATTCATTTCTTAGATTCTTTGGATGTGAGGTGTTTTTTCATATAGATAAGGATGATAGGACCAAGCTAGAGGCTAAATCAGAAAAATATACTTTCATTGGTTATGGTGGTGATGACTTTGGATATAAATGTTGGAGTATTAAGGACAAGAAAATCATTCAATCTAGGGATGTGGTCTTTAATGAGAAAGTCATGTATAAGCAGCAGTTGTAGGAAAATAGGGAAGAATCCAAGAAATAATATGCAGCGATAGAGGATCTTCCGGATGGAAAAGTGACACATGAATCAGTTCAGGAACCTCCTCAACAGGAACCCCAAACTCCTATATTGAGGAGGTCTTCTAGGGTAAGAAGAGAACATGAACATTTTTCTCCTTCTCTTTATTATTTATTACTCATTGATAGTGGAGAACCAGAGAGCTTTGATGAAGCAATGTAGGTAGATGCTAGGAAGAAGTGGGAGCAAGCCATGGATGAGGAGCATCAAGCTCTCATGGAGAACTAGACATGGGATTTGGTAAAGCTACCTAAAGGAAAAAGAGCATTACAGAACAAGTGGGTGTTCAGATTCAAAGAGGAAGAAGGAGGAAAGAAAAGATACAAGGCCCTGGTTGGTGGTCAAGGGGTTTGCATAGAAAAAAGGTATAGATTTTGATGAGATTTTTTCTCCTGTAGTAAAAATGACTTCTATTAGAACTGTTCTAGGAATAGTTGCAGTAGAAGACTTACACTTAGAACAGATTGATGTAAAGACTGCATTTCTCCATGGTGATTTGGAGGAGGAACTATATATGTAGCAACCAAAGGGCTATGAGGTCAAAGGTAAAGAGGAGATGGTGTGCAAACTGAAGAAGAGCTTGTATGACTTGAAATAAGCTCCACGTCAATGGTATAAGAAATTTGATAGCTTCATGATGGATCAAGGTTATATTAGATGTCATTCTAACCATTGCATGTATAAAAAGAAATTTGAGGATGGCATTTATATTATCCTTTGTTTGTATGTGGATGACATGTTGGTTGCAGGTAAAAACATGCAAAAATAAAAGTACTCAAGAAGCAGCTAAGTGAATCCTTTTATATGAAGGATTTGGGGGCAGCCAAACAAATCCTTGGTATGAGGATATCTCGGGATAGGAAGGAACGGAAGCTGAATTTATCTCAGGAAGAGTACATTAAGAAAGTCTTGGAGAGGTTTAATATGTAGGATGCTAAACCAGTTGGGACTCCTTTGGCAGGCCATTTTAAGTTATCAAAGGAGCAGTGTCCCAAGATAGAGCAGGAGAGAAACCAAATGTCCAAGGTACCTTACTCATCAATAGTTGGTAGTTTGATGTATGCCATGGTGTGCACTAGGCTTGATATTTCCCATGCAGTGGGAGCGGTGAGTAGATTTATGAGTGATCCAGGTAGAGATCACTGACAGGCAGTAAAGTGGATCCTTCGGTATTTGCGAGGGACCATGGGGATAGTTTTGTGTTACAGTGGATCAAACACCATTTTGTGTGGTTATGTAGATTTAGATATGGCTGGAGATGTAGATAGCAGGAGGAGCACAACAGGTTATGTTTACACTGTAGGTGGAATAGCGAGTAAGTTAGATTTCACGACTACGTGAAGTTGGTGGCTTTGTCAACCACGGAGGCTGAGTATGTTGTTGCCACAGAGGAAAGAAAGGAAATGATTTGGTTACAACAATTACTTGAGGAGTTGGGGCATAAGCAAGAGGAAGGAAATTTGCATAGTGATAGTCAGAGTGTTATACACCTAGCTAAGAACTCTGCTTTCCACTCTAGGACAAACCATATACAGTTAAGGTACCATTTCATCAGGATAGCTTTGGAGGAAGAGAAGTTAAAGTTGGAAAAGATTCATACTAGTCAGAATCCTGCAGACATGATGACTAAAAGGCGGTCACAAGGGAAAAGCGAAGTTGTGTTCACTTTTTTGGTCTTCACAGAAACTAGTGAAGGGTTGAGAAGCTTGCTCAAAGGAAAACTAGTCTCCAAGTGGGAGATTGTAAGGTTGTGGAGCCTATTTTCATGTGTGAAAGTGTTTAAGACTATACAATAAGAGTACTGTACACTTTTCATGTATTTTTTTAGGCATAATTTTTTTGGCCTCGAAAAAATGCACCCGACATATCAGGAAACATGCTCTTCTCATATGGGCGAGATTTTTGACCCATAGGTTTATGGGATGGGTTTTTCCCATGGTTTTACCCATGGTTTTGTAAAACTGCTTAAGTAGTTGTCTATTTATATGGTCTTATGCATATGATAGAAGTACAAGAAAATGTATTGCAGATGTGTTTTGAATTCGGGTGTGAATTTTGTAGAGCTTGTTGAGCATAGCTCCAAATGGATCTAGGTATTGTATTGAGAGAGTGGTGGCTTGTAATAAAATCTGAGCAAGTGATTCTTGGTGGACGTAGCCCAAATTGGGTGAACCACGTTAAATATTGTCTCTTTGTGTTGTGTTATTTTATTCTGCAATTTTATTTGAGATCTGTAATAATTTCTGCATATTAGTTTTCTACTGTTGCGATTCTGTGAGGGATTATTCCACATATTTTATCCCTTATTTCCTAATAAGTAATAGATTATTTTTGTTATGAACATTGTTAGAATTAATTACCATTTTTTTAAAACTTATTACCCATGTTAGGCCCAATATGATTTCAAGTACACACTTTTCCATTGCACTCTTTAGCTTAAAAATATTTCATCTTAGACACTTTCATTGTAAAAATTACATGTACTCAAATATGAATTATATTTGGTATATATTTGATGGGTTAGCTAACATTTCCATGACATTGTGCAAACTATCACAAACCAAATATGCTTGTTTCCTTTGCAAACAAATATTGATTTCTAATCAATTACCTTCCAAATTAACCATTCATAATTAGAATTATGTGTTCAAACTTGTAACATTTGATAAACATGAAGTAATTTATTGAAAATATACAAGAGGAGAGAGAAACATAACTATAGAGGAAAGAGAAGGAATGATCCAAATGTGCAACATAGATAAACATGCAGATCAAAGACTATAAATTATTTGATAACACTACCAATCATGGAACGCTAAGGACAAGAACATATAAGTTATAACTACTATATGGTCATGACCTAATTTATACTGATCTTGAATTCAATCCTTCAAACCTTAACAAGTTAACCTTTCACAATATGGATCTAAAACTTCTTGTGTGGTTGTGCTTCACTTGTTATAAATTGATATTTATTATTGACTCTCTTATATATCCTTATATAGGTTATTAGGAAAATATTTTGATAAGGCATACCATAGGAAGATAAAATGAAAAGACAAATGCAGAAATGAAATTAAAGTAGATTAAAAAATAGCTATTTTAAAATCAAGAGAGTCTTAGAGATATTTTTGAATATGATTCAAATTAGTTTTGACATGGTGTAGATAATATTGCATCACTAAGTCTTAACAATGTCTTATAGTTATATGTATATTTTTGGGTCATTATAGTGCTAAGTATTGAATGTTCACATTTAAACCTTGATAGTTCCAGCATGCCTCTATATGTAGTAAAAATTAAACTAATCAAATTTCGACCATGCAAATAGTTTTCGCATATCTAAAAATTTCATGACAAAGAAATATAGATAGTGGCTAATAAATAAAAACAAATCTAAGAAACTTTATAATGCAATTGAGAAGGAAATACATACAAATTGAAAAAAACTCACTTTGAACAATCCTTGGAATGTCAAGATGACAAGCTCTTTATTTATAAACAATTTTCCTCCTTAAAGGGTAGACCAAAGGTGGTATATTTACCTTTGTTACATAGAATTACTATAGATTACCTGCAAGAAACCTAATACTTCCTATTTTTAAGATTATAGATATATCAATATTAAATCCTAATAATAGGAAAGATATTGCTTGTGCGTTGTTCAAGATCTACATAGGTTCCAATGGAAAACTAGAAGTTTCCCATGTAGATTGCATTTGAATACATTGAATTTGAGTAACACATTCTTTGAACTCATTCTCAATATAATACTGAGTCCAAAATAGAAAGCCATTTCAGATTATGACCTTCTTGTCGGAGTATTGGAACTTTGTTATAGATAGGTTTAGAATTTTCACTCAGTAGTGAAGCCTTCTCCACTTTTCCATTTGAAGAAGTCACCAATGTCATAATTTCTAGTGTGTTCCCATCCATATCTTCCTATGAAAATCTAACACTTAGAGTATCATTGAATTTTTTTAATTTTTTCTAAAATATGGGCTTGTGAATTAACCTTCCTTGGGGATAATGCATATAAGTGATATGAGAGTCATCTAATAATTCAAATATATTATCTACTATAACCCATATCTCTCTAGTAATTTTTACCTTTATCAAAAAAGAAAGGTACCCCATGCACATTGGCCTATCACCCAATGGAGCTGGGCACTCACCCAAGGCATGTGCGGGAGCCGAGTCTCTCTTTTATGTGAGTTTAGTGGGAAACATCATCTATGATCCATATTCAAGGGTTTTGAAAGGAGTAAAACATACAAGCATCATAGAGCTCAGAACGACTTCTAGATCCTTGTAGTCATTCTAGACAGAAAATGCTTAACATATTGGATAGCTTATACCAAAATAGAAAGAAGTTGTACAAACAATCATACTTAATCATAAATATAAATGCAAAATAATTCTAAGAAATATGTATACATTAGAATCATCAATGTTCATATTCATTGTAAATTGGTAACCTCCTTATATTCATGGAGTCATTACAAAATGTTACAGAGAAGCAGACTGTAGTCATGCATTATATTTAGACTCATATGACTAGGCTCACAAAAGAAATTTATAACCCCATACCCTTGATACATCCTTCCCTAAGCATAATTTCCCAAGCTAACAGAGTTCTTACAAGTATTTCTATAGAGCTCCGCCCACTATCTGGTTGTTGTTTTTCCTTCTACAAGTGCTTGTATATATAGGCTTTCTAGGCTGCCAACTCATCCTCCAGTGGCCTCAGATCTGATGCCAAGTGTCTGAATGTGGTCCTCCATGCGGGCATGCTCCTCCTAGGCCTAAGCTTTCCATATTTTACCATGATGAGATTCTAGAAGCTTCTACCCCATGCATGCTCCTTCTGGGCCACCTGTCGCTAGGCTAACACCTTATCCACCTGCATGCACAACCTGGGTCATGCTTTTCACATATTCTACCAAAACACCTGAAATGGCTAAGTCTCAAACCCTTGCTTTTATCTCGTGTGTGTGCCATGGGTTTCCTTAAAAATTCTCTAAACCCTTCCCCACGCTTTATCCTTGCACACTTTTCTTCAACTAGGCCTTGTGCGCCTATGCACCCTTTTGTACTTAGCCAATATCTTAGGGGCCTAACACTATCCCACACTACACTTGCTCTCCATCCGTGGGAACACTTCCCTAGGGAAGGACATAATATGGTGGAATTACATTGTGGGATAAGAATAAGGGGATGAAATAATATGGAAAAAGAATAGGGAATGATGGAATTACTACAAAAGGCTAGGAAAATCCTTTTGCAAGTCGGCCTCTCGATTTGTTCCACGCATCGACTTCATTTGCACTTTCTCGACAGAGGTCACCAACCAGGTGCTCAACTCATCAAAACATAGCCCATTTCCTCGTGTTCTTATGGTGTTAGAAATTTTCTCTAACTCTTTTCCCACATCATCTAGTGCATCCATTCTCTCTGTGTAATCTACAGTACGAGTTCCTTAAACTAGTTTTTAATTGAACCCCTTAAGGATTCAATGGCTTCAGATTTTATTTCGACCTTGGAAAGGATTCTGTCCCTTTCTTCCCTATTCCCTTTATTATTTTCTTGGAACTCCTTGAGTTCTACTTCATGAGTGGTGACCAAGATTCCTACCACTTTGTCTCTATCCACGTAATTGTCATATGCAGCCTCAGTAGTCTGGGAAGTGACTTTTATATCAGCAAGAACCTTTTTGTACTCTAGTGCAAAAACCACGGCATTCAATTTATCTTCCTTCTCCAAGCGTGTGGCCATTGCTTTCTACAAATTCCGAGGCTAATGGTTGCCTTTCCATGGTGAGGACTCTTGTTAAATCCTCTAGGCATCCTAAAGCAGATCCATACTTCTACGCAGAGGGTGCTAGGTCTGGATGCTTCAATACTATAGCATTATTTATATCCTCCACCTTCTTGTATACCATGCCCACCTTGGCCTTCTCATATTTTAGCTCATGCTGCAACTGGGAATTGATTAGTTTCTCCTAGCTAAGCTCCTTGGCCCTTGCAGCTAGTTCTTCCTCTTTCTTCTTTGGTCCTCCTCCAAATATTTGATTCTATCATTTCTCCCAAAGATCCTAGCCTTGATTTCAATGGAGACCTTGTTCAGCGTGTTACATAGTTGTTCATCCAAGAGCTATTGAGCATTCACCATGGGGTTGTCCCCTGTTGGATGTGGCAATCTTATTATTGTCGAGTGGTTTACCTCAAATTATAGCTCGTCAAGATGGGACTCAATTACCCATGAGAAAATCTTCCTCATCCACGGGTAAGCAGCCTCCTTGTTAAAACATGACATGGCTATGTGATCTTCTTCTGGAATTGTGCTTTGGAACCATGCATGAAACACTTTGTTGGGGTTATCAATGTAACCCATCCCTAGCCTCTCCTCCCCTATGTGTCTTCCTCCCGTGTATGTTCCCTTAGGAATACTTACAGTTAAAACAGGGCCTCCAAAGTCTTTGTCGTGATCCTTTTCCATGCTCTCCTCCTTCTCCTTGTTTAACATTAGCTCGGTGTTGTGCTTGAATTCTCCTCCTCCAAGGTCTCAACGACCTTTATTTCTTCTCTCTCTTCCACCTTGGGTATCTACTCCACCATAAGGCTTAGGGCCTTTTACATCTGCACATCATCTCCCTCACTTCTCATGTCTTGCGTGCCTCAAAATTCCTTCTTTATCCTTGAACTGCATGAACAGGAACCCCCACTTCTCTTCTCAACCTTCTTCATCTAAATCATGTACATTGAAAACAGGTGGCCCTTGTTCCTTTTATGGCTTAACTTCTCCACTAATATCTTCTTTGCTAGCTTTCTCTTTGCTTATGCACTTTTCCAAACTTCCAGTATCTTCTGAGGTGGTATCCTCTACTAGCCTTTGCTTCTTCCTAACTGGGGATTCCGGTGTAGGTGACTTTGTTTGTTCTTCTCCCGAGGACTCTTTGTCTGATGGATTTTATAGCTCTAGAGTCTTTTCCTTGACTAAGGGCCTCTTCTTGTACGAATACTTGTTTTTCCTAACACTTTTCCCAGGGGAGCCTATTACCTTTGTTTCCCCAACACTTGGTATTCTCCCCCCTAGATCCTTTTCCACCTACTTTGGTGTGGGTTTCTTCCTTCCAGTTGGATCCCCAAGCATAGATACCTCATTTTTCAAATATGCTCCCTTCTCCGATTTGGGTCTTATGTAGACATACACGCGCACCAGGGGATCCTCCTGTAATGGGCAAGGTCATGGGCTTTGTCATTTATACTTCATGCAATACATACCTCTCTATGTATGCATGTTTTCTGGAGTAAAACAACCCTTTGTGCATTTCCCTATGCTCTTGGTTGGGATTACCATGGTCCAATTTCATCTTCATGGACTCTTTAAACTTGTTTACTCCCACTTGGAAGTATTGAGTTGTGAAGGTAAAGGGGAGCTTGCACCATAGGCTCCATGTCTCATCTGTCAATTTGAACCTACTCAGGTAGAAATGTTGGTACACAGAAAATTATTCTTCTCCTTTGGTGGTCATTGACAGTTGTTTGGGAATCCTCCATTCTGCCTAGAATGTGTTCCTTAGGCGTGTATACCATTTCTCCAGGTGCACCTTGTGCACGATTGTCATGGAGTCACATGTGTATTTTTCAAATCTTTTTATGGGTACAGGGTCCTCAACCAGGTACTCCCATATGAATTTTTCTGATGCATCAGGTACTCCAATTTTGAAAAATGATTTTTGGTAGGACATTACCAAACAAGATCCTTTTTCCTTCCTTCACGCAGCTTACAATCTCATCCACGATGAACGTAAACAAGTTATAGATGGTGCCCTCTAAGATTTTCTTGCAAACATGTAACCATGGCTTATTAACCTGGGTCTATCTCTCCTGGCCATTTAACTTGGTCATCAGATGCACGACCATTCTCATTATTAGGTCCTTGATGTCTGTGATATCATAATATATTGACCCCTTTTTATACACATAAGTAGCGATAGTCTCCTTAATTGCCTCCTTATCACCTAGGTCATCTTCAAAACTATCTCCTTAACAGATGGGTCCTGTGAAATGTGAGATGAGTTGGGGGGTAATGCACATCTTGCACCCCGCAAAATGGAAGCAGTTCTCATGCACATGTGATATCAGCCATTGATAGAGGCTCTCAGGATTCCCAAGTAAGGAAACTCAAAGAGTTACAATAACCCTACCTTTTCCAACTTGACCTTCACGTCATTGTTATAGATGGGTGAGCCCTCTGGTGTCCTTTTATTTGTTGGTTGCACTAGCTCCAATTCCATCTCCTTCTCGATCATTCTCGTACGATGATTATAGTTGTTTATAGACATGTTCCTTAGATGGGACTCCCACTCCTTCCCTAGCATTACTCCATCTGGGTACTACATTTTTGCATACCACTCTTCATTTGTATGTGTGTCAATTTCTTGTTATTTTCCCTTTCCCTTGCCCTTCTTGGGTGTGCTAACTGGTTTCTTGGGTGCCATTGTCTAGGTTTGATTCTTACTTTAATCACTTCGTGTAACTCTATTCTTCCACTCTTCCCCACCTTAGATCTTGAACTTGCAAAGAAAATGTCTTAAACCCGTGCCCTAGTTCTTCAAACCCTAGCTGGGATAATCCTTTCACAAGGCAGCACCTTGTCATAACTCTTTTATGCCCATGAAATCCCTCTTTTTCGGTTCGCAGATCCACACTAGTCACCCATGCTAAGTCTCTTTAACCTTTTGTTTTCATCACATGGATCAATTTCGGAAGCCCTAGTTTACGAAAATGTAAAAAGTGCTTCTTTCTACTTGTTTGCAAAGTGAATAATGAAGTTCCTCGACCTTCTATTTATAGTTTTCCCCTTTTTAAGAATTAAATACTACTTCACCTACCACTATACTTTTTACATTTAATGCATCTTTTTCAAAGAAATCCTGACTTTAGCACTTTAACTCATGTGCCTGACCCTGCGTGGGTAATCTTCCAACCTTCTGGCACGTAACCAATCCATCTAGACAGGAGACTCTTGCACACACATCACTTGCCTTTGAAGGCACTTCTTCTATCCTAATTTCATTTTTCTCACCTACCTCATGTTGCTTATGTGATTTTTCTTCCTTTGTATGTGAGATCTAAGAGTATCCTTATCTTGACACATCCTTTCCCATCTTTTCTTTCCATACACCTCTTCCAACGAGTCCATTTAACCAGGATTTTCAACACAAATTCCTTGACACTTTACCCACGCTATCCTTCACATTGCTCTACCCCACACTAAAACGATGTGTGATCCTCTGTGCACTCAAAAATCCTCAAAGAGTAATAAGGGTTACTAGAGACCAAGGTGCAAAACAAAACAACAACACGAAACGGAAACAAAAGAAAATAAAAGCATACAGAAATTCTAAATTAAGCGGAAAAATTACCTTATTTACAAACACCAAGAAGACTTATTTATAGTAGGGCTTCAAACTACTCCTATTGAAGTATCTAGGAAATTTAATTCCATCCATTTCTTGTAATGAACGCACCTAAGTCAAGGATGTACGAGATTTTATAGGGATCTAACCACTTTGGACATTTAACTTCCCAGGATGGCATAGAAACTTAGAATCATATAGTAAGACCATCTCGCCCAACCTAAAACTTCTTGTTTCGATGTGGCAATCATGTCATGATTTTTACTTTTCTTTTTCTCTTGTTTGGCTCCACTGGTGAGTGATTTTATCTCATATAACTTCATTAGTTAATCAATTCTTTCTTGTAGTGCTTTCTCATCAGCCATACCTCCCGCACGCGCTATTCGAGAGAGAGAAGGTAACAAAAATTCAACTGAGCGAGAATAGATTCGCACAAAACACCAATTGAATTGGTGTGGCTTTGTTCAACCTTTTATAAGTTGTCATGTAAGCCCAAATATGGCTGATACCTTGTCATCGAGTCTTGTCTTCGACATCACAAATTTTGGTCGTGGTATGACTCGGTATTTTGTTAAATGCTTTTACGGTCCCATTTGCTTGTGGGTGATAAGGGGTAGTCTTGTGATGAGCTACCATGAATTTTGCTAATAGGATCCTCATGGTCTCATTTAAGAAATGTGTACCCCTATCACTGGTTAAAATTAAAGGGCATCCATACCTTGTGATAATGTTCTCCCACAAAAATATTTCCATTGTGGTTGATGTGTAATCTTTAGTTGGAGCTGCCTCTTCCCACCTTGTCAAATAATCCATGCAAGTGATTACATAGCATGATCTGGTCCTACATGCTACTAGTACAATAGGGCCTACAAAGTCTATTTCCCATTTCTCAAAAGGTTCAAAGTGCTAGGGATAGGGTACAAAGGCATTTCATCTCTCTTTCCTGGCTTGCCAATGCATTGACAATGGTCACATGCTTTACAATAGTCTTTGCAATCCTTATACAGAGTTTCCCACCATAATCCTGCCATTAAAATTTTACGCGCGGTGGTGTCACCTGCATAATGTCCACCCACACTTCCTCCATGTGCTTCCTCTATGATGGTGAGGAACTCATGCTCTAGTACACATCTACGTAAAACTTCATCACACCCTAACTTGTATAAGTCCCCATTGATCAACATGTAGGGCACAATGTGTATAGCTAGTTTCTTTATTTTTAATGCCTTCATCCCTTTCGGTGCCACACCTTCTTTTAGGAATATAGAAATCTCCTCCAATTCCAAGGGCATGCGTTGTAACCTAAACATTTGCGCGTCTAACATAGCCTATTCAATACTTTGCACATCCTCCCTTGAATCAATCCTTGATAGATGATCAGGTCCATAATTACTTTTTCCAGGCTTCACAACTACCGTAAACTCAAACTCTTGAAATAATAGCACCCACTTTGGCATATGTGCCCTTGTAGAATGGGATTTTTCACTAAATATTTTAATGCCATGTGGTCGGTGTAGAATAAAAGGGTGTTTCGGTGAGATCTTGTCATCGAACTTGAAAAGTGCATAGATAATTAACAATACCTCACATTTAGTCATGGTGTAATTCTCTCTCTACCTGTGTCAACTTCCTTCTTGCAAAACATAGAGGGTGATCAACAATTCCTTCACCTGGTTATGCAAGCATTGCTCCAATGGTGGTTTTCAGAGGCATCTACATGAACATAGAAGGGCTTATCCCAAGAGGGAAACCATAAAATAGGAGTGGTGACAAGCCTATCCTTTAATGTTTCAAATGTCTTCTATTGCACCTCTCCCCAATGGAAGGCAATTTTATGTATAAGCAATTCTTCTAGAGGCATGGCTATCTTGGCATATCCATTGATGAATTTTCTATAATAACCCATATGCCTAATAAATTTGTGCACTGCGCTTTGGCTAGTAGGTTCCCCCAATCCCACAATAACTGCAACCTTGGTAGGATCTACTAGCAATCCCTCCTTGCATATGATGTGCCCCAATAAAGTCCCAAAGGGTATAACAAAGACACACTTTTTAATGTTGAGAGATATCCTTAACTGCCGACATCTCTCAAACATCAGCCTCAAATTATCACAGTGGTCTTTTACTAGCCCATATACTATCTAATCATCTAGATAAACCTAAAGGAATTTGTGGATGAAGTCCTGGAATGCCTAAACCACTATGCGTGAAAAAAACACGGGTGCATTATTCAACCCAAAGGGAATGACCATGTATACAAAACTTCCACATTCGAGTAGAAAAAGTTGTCTTCTCATAGTCTTCCTTTGCAATCTAGACTTGGTGTTACCACGAAAATCCATCCATATAGGAATAGATTTCACGCCCGAGTGACTCCCTCTAAAATTTCTTCGATGAAGGGGGTTAGAAAAGGAACGATGAAAAATACCACGTTCAGCTCCCTATAGTCCAGGTATATCCTAATCCACCCGTCCTTATTTATACTTATCACTATCAGACTTATCCATTCCAATTCTTTCACTACTTCAATAATTTCAGAAGCTATCATTTTGTCTATCTCTTCCTTTACCTTTACACAAAAATTGGGATTCATCTAGTAGGGTCTCTTCCTAACCGAGCACGTACCATCCTTCAACTTTATCCTCCTCTCCCCCAAGGAATGGTGGATGCATTTGAGCTGATGGTACTGTATGGGAATAAATCCTCAAATTCATGCAAAAGATCTATGACCTTAGAGACTTGCTTATCTGACCAGTAATCTCCAATGATAGCTTCCTTAGGTTCCTCTTCTAAGCCGATATTAACCTTCTCTATCTTTAAAGGCTCGTAGTAGGTGTGCACGTGGGCATCAACACTACCCACTACCTCACACATCCCCCATGAGAATGGTTAACATTTAGGCTCTCCTTCTCGCTCCATCAATAACATATACTAGTTTCCCTTTCTCCTTTTCCAAGCACGCACACTCAAGTTAGATCTCTTCTACTTCTTCTACTTCTTATTCAAAGTACACCTCCAAACTTGGTTCACCAAGCGGTTCCAATAACCTATCTTTTGCCATGGCACTATCCCCCATGATAAGATGCTTAACAAATTGCAATTCCTTATCAACCAATGGATTGGTACTTTGATATTCAAATGTTTGAATGAGGGAAGCTGCTAGCTCTTTCCAATTTCCTAGTTGGTGACATTTCTCGGAATGTATGTACCATGCATGCGTGCAAACCTATAGTGTAGAATACAATTTTTGTACCCAAAGGGATGGTGGAAAATCTTCCAGGCCTTCTCTCCAAACCTTCTCACAAGATTGGATGTGGAAATAAGTGGCTTCCTTACCATGGTAGTACTTGACGGAAGTGGGCATATTTCTTGTAGAAAACCCGACAGAGAGAGTAATTCTCACCTTGCACCATTCCGAAAGGCTATCTTGAAGTGTAACCCACCACTTTGTGTCACTATCTTTGAGTAGGACATAACTTCACATCCCTCTTCATTCCTTCTCCTCCTTCCACTGATCTGCCATCTCTTGTAAAAAGATCTCAGGGAAGGCCTCTCCTGAATACTTAGGTAATTTTTTTCCTCCTAGGCACCAAACCGTATGCATCTTTGGTACTTTTGTTACTGATCCTCTCAACTTCCATCCAATCAATTCATAAGTCCCATGCACCATCCAGTTATCACATGCTAGGTTTGTGGTGACACTTACTGACCGAGCATCCTCAAACTATATAAATTCACCGATATGGTGGATTATCTCTCGGATCCCACGATTGAGTGTGAATATATCCTATCTAAGACTTCTTCCCCAACGGTTCAAGTATAGGGTGTTAACTTCCCATCAACCAAAGGTATAATAACCCACTCCTTATTTTCAAAGATGATGTAACCCTTGTTGAACCAAAGGTCAACATTGTTCTTATAACAACATGGGTGCCCAAGAAGTGCTGGGAAATTGTCTGCCTTGGCTAGTGCAAGACTTCAAAATCCCCCATGAAACTTAGGTCCCCTGGATAGTCATAGTTGCATCCCTTAAGACACCAATGGGCATCACCTTAATTTTTTTCCATATAAATCACATTCGAATATGGCTATAATGCAGGCCTTCCCATCTGATGCCAATCATCTAATGTGAGAAAATTGACCTCTGCACTTGTGTCAATGAGGATATTCCTAAGGAGACATTCATCTACGATCGCATCAATGTGATCTCCTTGTCATATTCAAATTTGTGAGGGGGAAGGTTTCCATGCGGGATCTATCTCTTGCGCTCTTCTCCGGTGCATGGTACCTTCTCTCTCAACCATGCCACTAGCAAGGGAATAAAATTTTCCTTCCTTATCATTTTACATACTTCCTTGACCTCATCCAAGTCATCCTTTGGTGCCTTAAACTTTTCTCCTTTGCTCCTCCCTCCTGGAATTCTCCTTTAGGCACTAGATTTCTCCTTGTAAACTCTAAATGACATGCATGGTATCTTTATATACTTCCTTTTGATGCGTGGGGTTTGGGTAATTTCCATGAACTACTTTCTCTCTTGAAACCAGGGTCCTCTGCCTTGGTGTTTCCTTTGCGTGCGTAGCCTTTTCTCTTGTTTTTACTAAAATAGGTTCTAAAATTGCATCACATGTCACCCACTACATCCATTGTGTGTCTGTCTTCTTGATGCTTACCATTGCAGTGCCCTTGTCTTTCCATTGTTATTGATTCATGTGCTCAAAAACTTTGAGCATTCCGCATACTTGTGCTTATTTTTACACCATGAGCATTGTGCAGATCCAGGCACTCCCATTTATAATGTTATGTAGACCCGTAATTAAAATAGGTAGACACAGGAACTCACTCCTTCCTCCTTTGTGGTTACCATGACCATGAAATCCTCTGCAAAATCCCCTTCCGTGCATGTCAAGCATCTGCACTCTCCTTATAGCGGAGATCATCACCCTTAGAACTACGGCAATGTTGGTTCAGCGCACCCCATGATCAATGGCCTCGTGGATCTCGATCAATGAGCATACAATCCTTAGTATCATCGGATGTAGAAGTGAAATGTTTGTAGTAGGAAGGCACGTTCTTCCAGATTGTGCATTGTAATAAGGGGTACCTACTTGCATCATGGTCCCCATGAAAAATTTCACAGTCTACTGTCATGGTACGTACTACCCTCTAGGGACAAATACCCTTGACATGCCCCTCTACTTCATAATCTATGCACCATAAACCACTGGGAGTCTCATGGGCTGATTTTATAGACAATTTCTCTAGTTTCTTAGCCATAGCAGTAATTTGAGCCTCTAGAAATGGGTTAACTCTAGTATTAACACTACTAATAGCCTCGGTGCGTAAAGTAGCTTCAAATGCTTTGTGTGGGTCTGTGAATGTTTTATGAGATAAGGCCCTTCTAAAAGGGGTGATCAATCCTCCAACAAACAATTGAGCATGTTGTGAAGGGTGAATATCATATGATAAATTAGACAAGAGAGTTTTAAAGTATGCATCATACTCCCGCACACTCTCTACCATTCCCTATTGAATTTCCTTCAAGGTGCTAATGCTCTTCTATTTAAACTCAAGGATGTGGAATTCTACCAAGAAGGTGTTCTTTAAAGAAGTGTAATCCACCACTATTTGATAAGGGTGATATTTCCTATACCAGCTATGCATGCGCCCCTGCAATGTTGTTACAAATTGACTAGCCTTCCACTCTGAGGTTGTGATCCCCTTTGTGCGCCATAGTAGCTCATATTTTTGAACATGCTCCACAACATCCTTAATACCTATGTAATATGCGAAGTGTAACGACATCTCAAAGAAGACCTGAGGGGGTGGTTGGGGCCCTTATCCTCCTAAGCCAAAGCCTTGGTTTCCTCCTATGTTCCTTTCGCCACCGAATCCACCAAGTCCACGAGTCCACTGGTCTTGTGCCTCCTAAGAAACTAGATCCACTAAAACCACTAGGTCCACCAGGATCCTATAAGATTTATGCCAAGTTCCCCCAAGGTTCGACTGAACTATGTGCCGATGGTATGTGATAATGCCCCACTACCACTATTACACCTCATGTCACTTCTAGACATGAGACCGAAGGCCTATATACTTGCTCCTTGTCCAAAGAATCCTCCAAATACGGGGATATGTGTAGCCATAGAAGTGGGAATTGAAAAATTGTACCTCCTAGGTGAAGATCTCACTTCTACCGATTGCATCCGGGTCAATGATACTTCTTACTTTTTATAAAAAACCAAGTGCTAGGGTTTGGTCATTGGGTGGGTTTAGATACGTGCCAACGACTCTTATTTCTCCACATGAAGAACTCTCATCAAAAGTTGAAGGGGTCTCTCTTATGTGCTTGCCAAGATGGGGTAGCATATACTGCTTAGGTTCCATGTCCTATGCATGAACCTCAACTCCTTCCCATAATGTCTGTCTCCATAGATCCATCACACTTGCATCCTCATGTCATCTAGTAATCTCCCTTTCACATTTTTCACTATACTTGAGCCGTCTCTCCTCCCTTTCCTTCTCTGTCGTAATATCTTCCATCTTCCTCCACCCTAGCTCCCTCGCCCAATGTTGAGAATGGTTTAGCCGGCCATTGGAAATGCCTATAAACCCAAAGTAACAACTAGGATATTCATTACGGAGGATAACACATAGAAATTATGCTCTAGTATTCTACATAAATTCAAACTCAGCAACTTTTGGGAAAGAATATATGGAAATAGCGTACTCCAGAGTGTAGCTAGTCAACACACCTTCCCACCAATGATCCAGAATGAGTCCACGTAAGATCTACATCTTGCAGCCTCTAGTAATATTCTTGGTTCCACGTGTGTGATCTAGAATAACAACTTGATCGGATGCATATGCCGAGATCCATTCATACTGACTCTCTTTGGGAAACAACAGAAAAATGTTTCATATAAATCATGGTAGAGGTTCTCTTCTACCCATTTACGTGCATCAAACTTAGGTCTAGTGTTGAATCTTTGAGAAAATTCATCCTCCGTGCTCTTGAACCATGATTCAACACTTTCAGAGTTAAATGTTTTGTCATTACTCATTACCCAGATCATGATGTATGTCATTTCCCACTACAACTTTAAAAAGAGGTCCCGGAAATGGAACCAAGATGTATTCATTTTTACCCTTATCACAAAAGAAAGGTACCCCATCCACACTAGCCATCACCGGCGAGAGCTAGGTGCTCACTCAAGGCACATGCGGGATCCAAGTCTCTCTTTTATGTGAGTTTAGTGGGAAATATCATCTATGATCCATATTCAAGGGTTTTGAAAGGAGTAAAACATATAAGCATCATAGAGCTCAGAATGGCTTCTAGATCCTTGCAGTCATTCCAGACAGAAAATGCTTAACATATTGGATAACTTATACCAAAATAGAAATAAGTTGTACAAACACTCATACTTAATCATAAATATAAATGTAAAAGAATTCTGAGAAAGATGTATGCATTAGAATCATCAATGTTCATATTCATTGTAAACTGGTAACCTCCTTATATTCATGGAGTCATTACAAAATGTTACAGAGAAGTAGACCGCAGTCATGCATTATATCTGGACTCATATGACTAGGCTCATAAAATAAATTTATAACCCCATACCCTTCATACATTCTTACCTAAGAATAATTTCCCAAGATAACAAAGTTCTAGCGGTATTTTTACTGAGCTCGCCCACTATCTAGTTGTTCTTTTTCCTTCTATAGGTGCTTGTATATATAGGATTTCTAGGCTACCAACTCATCCTCCAGTGGCCTCAGATCTAATGCCAAGTGTCTGAATGTGGTCCTTCATGCGAGCATGCTCCTCCAAGCTTGAGATTTCCATCTTTTACCATGATGAGCTTCTAGAAGCTTCTACCCTAAGCATGCTCCTTCCTGGGCCACCCTGTCACTAGGTTGGCACCTTATCCACTCTGCATGTGTAATCAGGTCATGCTTTTCACATGTTCTACCAAAACACCCAAAATGGCTAAGTCCTGAACCCTTGGTTTTATCCATGCGCGTGCCACATGTTTCCTTAAAACCTTCTCTAAACCCCTGTCCTACACACTTTATCCTTGCATGCTTTTCTTCAACTAGGCCTTGCACATCTATGCACCCTTTTTACTTAGAAAATATCTTAGGGGCCCAACAATCTCTATCATTAATCCTTCTACTATGATCATCTAATCACCCAATTATTTAAAATTTTTAGCCATGCAAATCTTTGTTGTATTTAAGTCTTGGCTTTTGATTCGTAATACATTGAGATAAAGAACCCTGTTTATGATAGGTATTATATTTTCAATCATTTAATTTATGTTGGTCATATTTTTGTGTTGTCATTATACCTATTGTAACCATTTCTCTACTACATATTGATGCCTTCATACAAAATCTAATAGTTGGTAAAAAAATTCTTTAGGAAATTTTCACATTGGGAAAGGTTTTATTTGGCACATTGAATTACTTCTTAACATGCAATGCATTAAGAAAATAATACATTCTCTTAGCCAAATCAATTGTCATCTATTGAGTGGCATTAATAACTGACTAGGGGTCTACATCCATGACTTCTTCCCCCATGTGTGCTTTCTTGGAAATCCTCAAAATGTCCTCCTTTATTTCCATTAATATAGGAATAGCTCATTGGAAAAAATTTCTCCTTGTAACCCTCTTGAGGGTTCCTGTGGGATTATCATACTTGAGTTTCACCTTTGGGTCTTCAAGTTGTGCCATTGTAGAAGCCATTGATTTTTTTCCAAAAGGAGTCCACATTCCTTCTGAAGTAGTATATGAAATTGTTGTTATTGAAGGAAATTTAGAAGAAGGAATTAACACTTGTGGTAATGTGTGTAGTCTCCAAGGAAAAGTTGGTTTAGCTTGAATAGTCATTAAGGGGCCAAGATATGGCTCATAAAAATATTAGTTATCATAGGAGCTTGGAAATAAGAAACAATAATTAAAGAGATGATTAGAAAGATTGGAACATTCATGCCCAATAAGAAAGTTTAGGAAACATATGGTGTGATACCATAAAGAAAAATTGGATGAAGAGACTAGCCATATCGGGGAGAAATTGAAGGAAGGTCAAAGAAATAAGGAGAAGGCTACATCGGTGCCTTCAAATTATCCCGATTCTAACAATATTTCTATATGATGTTGGAGCTAAAGAATATACATCAGTAATAGGAGTGGAATAATAAATCAAACAATTAGAACTAGAATAAATGGTTGTATGAGATACACTAATTTATTCTCGATCACGTCAGTAGTAACTACAATAGGCTAGGAAGAAGTGACTATAAAAACTTGGGGAGATTGATATAATAGAAGTAGTATAAATAATAGAAGTATTAGAAATTGAATAATGGAGAGAAGGAGAAATAATAGAAGTATTAGAAATAGGGAAGAGAAATGAGGAATTTGATAAGTAGTAGGATCTAATATCCCATGATCTCTTCCTTCATATTCAGAAGAAGAATTAGTAGAAATGAGAATAGTATTAGTGAAAGGTCCTAGGGAAGATGGAATTTTAATAGAAGAAGAAGAAACCATCCCTATAGAATTTGGAACTAAATAAGTAGAAAGAAAAGGAACAGACATATGAGGACAAATAACAACAATACTCACAAGAGAACTTGTTGCTTGTGGACTCAAAGTGGAATTTTGGCTATCCCAATAGAATTTGTAAGTATTTTCATTTGTAATGTTACGAAGGACCAAATTTTCCTTTTTGATGGGGGAGGCACATGAATAAGAAGCTTATAAAGTTTTCTTGAATCATTACCTTCATCATCTACATCTTTCTCCTCATTTTCCCTTTGTAATTCTACTTCGATGGCCTAACTTCCAATCCACCAACTCTATCCTACTGCCTAATATGTGCATAAGTAACATTGAAATTTCTCATATTTATGGCCAATGCTAGATCATTTACCTCATCCTTATAAACCAAGTCATCCTTGTGGGGCTGATGTTTGTAGCTGTAAGTGGCCATGCCAAGAGTGTTCTTGCAGAATTGTCCCACTCTTCTTATTGGGTCAAAATTCCTTAGAGTATGATAGTCTAAGTGGAATGATGTCATGTGGGCTGCTATTCTCTTGGCATTTTTCCAATCAGTCAAGACTGTTGAACCTACTAAGAAAGGAAGAGGAGGATAAGTAGAATTTTTCTTCTTTTGTTCCTTTTCCACATGACTGATTCCATAGACAAAGTGATATACAATCTTGTTGATCGCTTAGCTTTTCTGAAACATATTTGGGTATTGTAAAAGGGATAGTAAAAATTCACTCTACTCTTATCATTGTCTAGTCTGGGTAACACTAAAAATATTCCCATTCTCTTAATGAATTGATGATTATTTGACTTACCCTAGGCATAAGGGTGTCATATATGGCATTGTAGATCACAAGGTAGTAGTTATTACAAATCACCTCCATGTTATTCCTATAGTTATGCATGTGCATATTGCTAAATACCCTGAGGACTATATGAATATCTTGTGGTGACAAACCGGGGGCTCCCTAAAATTGTTGGACTTCACAAAAACATCAAACAAGTAATACATCATATAGAAATTTTTCAGCTTCTCTGGCTTCCTAGAACTCACAAGATTGTTGAAGAGGTTAAAAGCTAGAACTCTAGCTAGATCAGGTATATTTTCATCATCGATGATCATGGCTATTAGGGATACCCATGTCTAATTGACATGCACAATATCTGGTGCTCCAAATAGTCTATTCATTAGGGCCATTCCCACTCTCACTCCATGTCTGAAAGATATTATATTCATCTTCTCTATTGATACTTTTGACTTGAAACTAGTCGGGTCCTCTACCCAATCTTTAAACATAGTATTAAATTTATTTATATTTCTCCATTATTCCATTATTTCTTGATTGAACTGAATATTAGATCTAGGGATATGGTAGTAAGCAGCAATAACCTTTTCAGATATATTAACAATTAAATTTCCTTCTTTGGATTTTATAATTCCATTGTCATAACTTACATCATCAACAGAAATTCCCCAAATCAAGTTGATACAATGCATTACCTATGGTTTTCCAACTAAAATATGCATCCCAATATGTTTGATTTCCACTAGATCACCCATGAACTTTTCTTCATCCCGGTGTGCATCATCATCGTCATCTATCAAACTAGATCCTTCTACCTTCATTTTCAAGGTTGTGTAATGCTTGAAACCAACATTTTTTTGTATTATCTCTGAATAGTTGGTCTAAGTAGAAAGTGTGTAGGTAATCCTTGATTGGAAATAAGCTTTAAAATACTTGAGAAACTATAGGCATGTAAATCTCTCAATCTCAAGAAAACACTAATAATTTGTTTTGCCTTATGATCTCTTGAATTTAGAATTTTAAATCTCAGTTATAGGATATAGCTCAAATACCTGGTGATTGAAGATGAATTTATTTCAAGAGTCCTGTAAATATTTATAATCTATGGCTTGTGCTAAAATGACAAAGTGTAAATTTACAACATTGAAGTATAGTCCACTACTTAATAATTAATACGTTTTCCATTAATTAAATATTTTCCTCAATTTTTGTCTTTTCACCTCTTAGTCAAAGTTAATTCCATGTGGTGATATTTTTATTTGTAAGAACCATGTTAGATTGTGAAAGGAAATCTAGTAATAATGATCCATGTATGTATAATTTTAATAGACCATTTTCTATTAAATGACATTTCTCTCATGTATGCTTTACTATGAAGTTCTAACTAATAAAAAAACATCACGTGCATATGAATTTCACAATGGTACTAAGTGCCAAACTCTACATATCCTCGTTATTCACCCTGAAGTGTGATCCAATAAGAAATATCCACGCTTATAAAATTTTCCTAATTTCAGTTATTTGGTGGGTCTTTTCATTTATTGTGAAACTGAAGTATCGGCCAATCGAAAGCTCCAAGTCCAACTATCAAGTTCCAATATTAGTGATGATTCAATGATATGTTCATGAAGATATGTTTGCATGTTGTTTTCCATTGTCAGAAGAACCATATTAGAGTGTAAAATGTGACCCAATAAGAAGGCTTCATGTTCGTATGGTTTTAATAGACCATTTTCTATTAAATGATGTGTTCTCATGTATTCTTCATTATGAAGATATACTCCTTTTTGAGTGTTTAATTGATGATTTATTAGAATAAATGGGAACCAATAAAAACACCACATACGTATGGATTTCACAATGGGAATGAGTGTCGACTCTACATATCCTTTGTTAGTCACCCCAAAGCACAAAACAATAAGAAATCTCCATGCTTATACCATTTTCCCAACGTCGTTATTTGGTGGGTCTTGTCGATTTTTGTGAAGTGCAAGCCAAAAAAGAAAACTTAAAGTCCAACTTGAAGTTCCAATGGTATTGGTGATTCGATGAGTTGGTGATCACACGAATAGAAAATTTGACATAGGGTATTCGCTAAACTAGTTTTAGGAGATTTTCCATTTGATTTCTAAATATTTTTATATTTTTACCATTTTTTTGAAAGAGCAAAACTGGTTATGGGGTCATTTTCAGAAATGTGAAACTACTTATAGGGATATTCTCCACGATTTCTATAAAAGCAATTCAGGGGGTTCATTAAAAGTTTCCCTGATATGATGTATTTTTAAATCCTACTATGTTTGAGATTCAAGACCCCATTTTATTTTAATTTATTCATATTATTTTCATCAATGATTTGAGACTCAAAAAATTCCAAACTATTCATAAATTGAATAATTTGATTATAATCATTAAATACCTAAATGACTATGTTGTTCGGTACTAAAGGAGTGGAAATCAATTCCACCAACATTCTATCTCTATTCAATTCTTGGGTGGGCATGAGAAAAGTATAAGTGGAAAATGAATCAACCTCTTGATTTTGTTTCATTAGGATAGTAATCTAATGTTAAATGAATCCAAGTACTCAATTAGGTCACAAAATATATGTTTGTATTTCTTGAGATAACTTTTCATGCATTAATATTTACTCATAACATGATTAAATACATGTTCTAAATATCTAAAAACTTTTGGCTCTTTGATTTTATGTTCAATGGAGAATTGTAATCCTAACACTAAATCTTTGTACTCTGATAAGTTGTTAGTGTAAGTAAATTATAATTTGTAGGAGTCAGAATATATTGTTGTTTCTTTGGGATTTTTAGGATAAATCCTTCCCAAATCCTTTCTATATAAATCCACAAAAAAATGTATAGAAGAAAAACCTGATATATTTGGGTTTTCCTTTTACCTTTCTATTTCTTGCATGTTTAGAGTGTATATTCCAATGTCCATTGAGCATAACTTAGGTTATTCATTTTTCCACTATATTTTGTGATTATGTGTTTCATCTTAGGCTTTCTTTCTATCATAATTTGATTTGGGATAGCCATAAATGGTATTCACATATAGGAATAGTTAGTGGACAATGTAACCATTCAATATGTTTGACTAATCCCTACATAACAACATACCATAATATTTTGGGATTTCTACTACTTATGTATCCATGTATTGTTGGATCCTAGGATCAGAGGTCAGTTGCATATGTAAATTAAAGAGCTCCCATAGTAATTCTAAAAGAGGGATTCGCGAGAACCAAAGTCAAAAATCAATGCACCACAACGAAGTTGCACTCCAATGGTAACGCAAGCCAACGCAATACGCAAGATTCGAAACAATGGAAAGAAGATTGCAAGTAAGAAGAATGGGTCTGCTCATACTCATAGATCAAAAAATAGGAAGTACAAATAGGGGTGTTTTGTAACCCCCATGCCTAAACATGGAAATAAACTCAATGATGCCACTGACGCATATGATGTTGACTAACACATATGATGCCACAAGAAGAGGAGTTACAATTCCAAACAAGGAATGTAACTCCTATGACACATTGACGTAAATGAAAATGTCAGATTCTATGACAGAATCTGACACTTTTCATTTGACTTCCTAAGACCTATGACTCTCGCAAGGTGAGATGACTCACCTAGGTGATGTGGATGATGACTGGATAGTCACACACACCAACACCCCCCTTCATCGAAGCCAAGGAAGAGGTCAAGGTAAGCCAGAACAGAAAAAGAAGACTCCCCTAGACAACTAAGAAAGATGTGTCAATGGGCCCCGACAACTAAAGGCCTGATAAGGTGCCCATGTACAAACAACATCTTTTTGGAAAGAAGAAGAGGAGAAGAAGAAGGACTATATAGCCCGAAGAAGATGGGTGGCTGCAGCAGACCTCACCCCAAGAAGAGACCGCAAGTGAAGAAACTTCACCTCAGTGAAGGGCTTGGTGAAAATGTCTGCAACCTGATCAGCTATCTGAACATACTGTATGTCGATGATGTTTTCATGTATCAGCTCCCATATGAATTTTATATGAATCTTAATGTACTTTTTCTGCGATGCTGAATTAGATTTCTACAAATCGAGATAGTGCTCATGTTGTCACAGTAGATAATGGTAGGCCGCCAAAAGTGGATGCCAAACTCTATCATGATACCCTGTAACCAAACAGCTTATGTGGCAGCATTAACTGCTCCTCTGTATTCTGCTTCTATCGATGATATGGCAATGGCATTCTATTTCTTGCTGGACCAACTGACAGGACCTGAACCAAGAGTGAAACTGTAGCCTGAGGTAGACTTTCGATGATCTAGATCACCGGCCCAATCTTGAGTCTGTAAATCCAACCAAGTCAATCTCAATCCCTCCTAAGTAATGAATACCATCTGTGTGAGTGCCATGAACATAGTGAAGGATCCACTTTGCTACTTTTAAGTGCAGCTCATGAGGCTCCTGCATAAATCTAGACACGATCCCGATGGCATACGATAGATCTAGCCAAGTGTGAGTAAGGTAGATCAAGATTCCCACCAACTGCCGATAAAGGGTACCATCAACCAAGGGGGAAGAGAAATCAGAAACCAACTTAACCCCGGAAAGAAAAGGAGTAGGTGAGGACTTGCAGTCAAACATGTGAAACCGAGCAAGCAAATCAAGAGAGTACTTAGGCTGCGAGATCATAATTCCTTAGTCATATTGTGAAATCTAGAGATCTCAAGAAAGTAATGAAGCAATCCTAAGTCAGACATGGAGAACTTGTTGGCCAAGGAGATCTTCACCAAATCAATGATAGAGGAAGAGCTACCGGTGATCAACAAGTCATCAACATAGAGAACAAGAATAAGCATGGAGTCATCTTGTCACAGAATATACACATTTGGGTCAGAGTGACACCGAGTGAACCCTGATGTAAGTAAAAAGGAGTCCATCTTGGCATACCAAGCTTGAGGGGCTTGTTTAAGGCTGTAGAGAGACTTCTTTAATTTACAAATGAGGGATGGATCATGGACATAACCCAAAATTTGTTCCATATAGATCTCCTCCTCTAAGTCCGCATGAAGGAAGGCACTCTTAACGTCCATCTGGTGGACTTCCCATCTGTTAGCGGCAATGATGGCAAGGGTCAGTCGAATGGAAGTCATCTTCGCAACCGAAGAAAAGGTTTATGAGTAATCAACCCTAGCTACTTGGGAGAAACCCTTAGCTACAAGTCATGCTTTATACTTCTCAACTTCTCCATCAGATCCATACTTTGTTCGATATACCCACCTACACCGAATGATTTTTCTTCCTTTCGGAAGAAGGGTAAGATCCCAAGTGTCATTCTTTATGAGTGAGGAATACTCCTCATCCATGGAAGAATCCCACTCAAGAATCCCAAAAGCTTCCTGGAAAGATGGTGGATCAGAAGTAGAGGCGAAGAAGGAGTGAGGTCTAGTGAAGTCTGAGCGAGTACATCTCTCATCCAAAGGATCTCCAACTAAATCTCTAGCACTCTATAAAGTTTTCCTGGCCCAAAGAGGTCCCAGAAGGCTCAAGCTCAGAGTCGAAAGATTCTTCACTTGAGTGAGAAGGGACATAGTCCTCATCATCACTACTGTTAGAATCAGAAGACTCAGAAGTTTGAGGATCGGGAGGAGTAGGGAGAGGTGGAACTCACTCAACAACATCATCATCTAAAGAGTCAGAATCTGAATCAGTGGGAAAAAGGACCTTAGTGGAAGTTGAAGTCAAGGATGACTCATCAAACTTCACACTCCTCTCAATATAAAGCTCACGGGTGGTAGGGTTCAACAATTGATATCCCTTCACGCCATCAGGATACCCGACAAAGATACAAGGTTTGGATTGTGGATCCAATGCCTTGCGTTTCTTTTTGGGAATCGAGCCATAGCCTTGGATCCGAAGACTCAAAAGTGCTCGACATCAGGCTTGTGTCCAAACCAGGATTCAAAGGGTGTCATCCCTCTTACTACCTTGTGTGGGACATGGTTCTAAATATAACAAGCACAATTCACTACTTCAGCCCAATACTGTGGAGGAAGAGATTTCAAGTGAACCATACAAGTAGCCATCTCTTTTAAAATTTGTCTCTTTCTTTTTGCAACTCCATTTTGGGAAGGGCTATAAGCAACTGTACACTGTAAAGAAATCCCCTCAGAAGTCCAGAAATCCTCAAACCTGTTGCTCAAATACTCGCCTCCATTGTTGGTTCGAACAACCTTTATAGACCATTCTGCTTGTTTCTCAGCAAGAGCCTTAAAGTTTTGAAAATGCTCAAAAAATTCAGACTTAAGCTTAATAAAATATACCCAAGTATAACGTGAAAATTCATCAATGAAGGTTAGTATATATAGAGCTCTAGTAAAAAAAGGAGACAGAAAAGGGCCAGAAATTTCACTCTGAACAAGATCTAAGGGATGAGTAGCTCTCCAGGATTTTCCCTTTTCAAATCTTTTTTCAGGGTGCTTTCCAAGGGTACAACCCTCACAAAGACCCTTAGAAAAATTAACTCGGGGTAGCCCATTGACCATTTCATTTTGGCTCAATTGTTCAAGGTAATGATAATTTAGATGCCCAAAATGCTCATGCCATAACTTGCTAACCTCATTTGCATGAGTGAGCAAGGCATTGGGCATCAAATCAGAAGAGAAGTGGGAAAAGGTATACAACCATGAATGGTGATCTACCTTTCCCTCAGCCACAAAGTGTAGTTAGAGTTAAGCTCATGAATAATCACCGAGTTAGGACCAAATTCCACTTGCATTCCTTCACCAAGGTGGGTGATTTGGTAAATCGATAGGAGATTGGTAGAGAGATTGGGAACACTCAACACTTGATTAAATGTTCCACCTTCAATCTCTACCAATCCACTACTCGGAAATCAACACATGAATGTGATCACCCAACGTGATTTGGGACATGTCACATGGTTCAATGCTAGAGAATTCAACCTCTGAAGAAGCCATGTGGTGCGAGGCACCGAAATCGATAATCCAAGTTGATGATGGAGATGATCTAGCTATGAGGGCCTTACCTTTCTTCTTTTCATTTTTAGTCTCCTTTGCATTAGAAGACTCACCTTTCTGAGAATTTTTTTAACGGATTCAGGAACACTTATTTTATTCTTCTCAAGTAAATGAGTTAAGTGATCAATTTGTTTCCAAAAAAAATGTTGCTCATCATGGCCAGAATTCTTACAATAGGAGCATTTATACTTTTCCTTCTTCGCTTTAGGCTCAGAAGTCGAATTATGAGTGACGGGCTTAATCGGGGTTGGTTGGTCTTGGTTTCTTTCTTAGGTTGGTCCTTTGTTTCTTTCTTCTTTTCATTTTCTTTCCCTTATTCACCACAAGGGCATTTGACTTGGATTTTAGAGTCCCCATTTGAATGAGTTTATCATGTTCTCGAATGATTTGGGACAAAAACTATCAAAGGAGGACATAGTCCAAGTACTACCCAAGCGGCTTTCGTGGCGTGAAAATTTGAAATGAAAATAGAGTATTCAAGACCTAACTTAGAAAGAATCGACAAGATCAATTGAGAGTCTTTCTTATCCACTTTACATTCCTTTAGAAGCATTCTAGTGTGGAAAATTTTTGAGAAGAAGGCCTGTAGGTTTTCAAAATCACTAGGATTTAACCCTAGTAGTTCATTATCCAACTCATGTGTTCTCATGTCATCTTGCTTCCCAAACATATCATCGAGTGTTTTCCACAGTTAATCGAGTGTTGAGGAAGTTTCGATGTGGAAGAGAAAGTCGGGAGAGACATACATACAGATAAGACCTAAGGCTTCATCACAACGGTTGAACCATTTAGATTTTTTGGGTTCATCAGTAGGTTTGGTCTCTAACCCCATGGTAACTCAGTATAACCCTTTACTTCACAAAACCAATATAACTTTAGATTTCCATTCAAAGAAATTAAAAGGTGTGAGCACTGGTACTTTAGAGATATCCATAATGAAGAGATAGAACTAAGGAATGCAGAAGGAAAGAGAGAGATAAGAAACAACCACCCCAGATCAAAATTACACCCCCCTGAGTTTGGCACTTTATAATTCAATGTGTTGATTATAACCAGATGTGACTGTGTTCCAAGAACCAGTTTCTCACTCACCTTGCAATTAGCGTAATTACGCCCAATGGTGGAGACAACAATCAAGGTTCGTAGGGTGCAACAGATTGACACTGCAAGCAAGCACGGAAAGAGAGAAACAAGAGGGGGAAGAAAGATATTTGTGAGAAACATCATCTCACATCACATGAAATAATCCCTTTGTCGTAATACTATGGCGAGACGCGCTCACAAGTCCACAAAAAAAGGAATAGAACAAAGCTCAAGAAAAAATGAGCTGAATTAAGCAATACAAAGACACCCCGAATGCGGCACTTTATAAAATTAGCGTGTTTACAAATCTAATGATCCCATCATCTAGAGTGCAAAAAAACATGCAACTTTGACTAAAGAAGTGCTCAAAACCGAGCAACGAGTCAAAATTTATAGCAAAAACCAATTCCTGTAACTAATGAGAAAAAGCCAATAAGCCTGCAAACGGATTTAAAAAGTTCCCTAAATGCATGTAAAAGGTGTTGTATGTATTCCCATTGAAATGGCATGGAATTTGAGATAGGTTTGTTTGTATTACAAGGGGGATTAGCCACCTGCCAATCCTGGACCTCACCCTTCGTCTTCGGCACTCAATAGAAGGTTAATAAAACAAGCCAAAAAACTTACAATGCCAATAAAATGTAATTTTTTTACCTTATACCTTTTAAAAGTAATGAAACAACACATTTTTTTAGAAGAGATAAAGTGAGATGAATACAAACACTTTTTTTTAAGAAAAGTGAGTTAAAAACGTATTTTTTTGAAAGATATTACCCACAGCGTGGATGAGAAAGCCACATGGGGATAAAAGGTAGGTAAAAATAGATAAGCGAGTGTATTTGTCCACTATAGAAAAAAATTCCAGCAGCAGAGAAAACACAAGAACAGGAAAAATAACGTCAATGAAGGAATATCTCCATAATAAGTTGTAAAAACGCTTGAAACCAGTCCAAAAATGCCAGTAGTTGTAGAGAAAAAACCCCTGAGTCTAACCACGGCTAGAGAAGCTAGGAAAATGGCTAGAGAAGCTAGGAAAATGTAGGAAAGGAGAGAAAAATGCTTGAGGATAGTGTAAAAATGCCTGGACAGGGAGAAAACACTCAGAACAACCAAAAAAATGCCTGGAACAGGTTTGAACGTGGGGAACAATGTAAAAACGTGAGTAGTTTTGCAAAAAATGTGAGAGACCAGGAAAAAATATGAGAGGTTTTGCAAAAAACGTGAGAGACTAGGAAAAAACGTGAGAGGTTTTCAGCAGGCTTGTAAAAACATTTTGAGACCAGGCAGAGGTAACTTCGAGACAGCAAGGAACCACAATGATGAGGAAAAAGCTCGGAATAGTCTGAGTATACACCGGTGAAGAAAAAACAATGATTCCAACCAGTAATCACAGGTCCATGCCAAAAAATGAGCTCTTCTTTTACCCCGAGTGCTGAATCTAAACACAACTAACAAGAAACACACAAACAACCAAGAAAAACAACACCACAAAGATCTAGAAATATCCAAATATGAACTCGGTGATAATAAAACCAACCAAATAACTTAACTTCAGAATGCTGAAACCTCAATACGAGGTGAGCAATAATTCCAAAATGATAATAAAAAAACTTACACATGAGGAAATGAGAAGAAACCAGAAGTAATAAACAATTGAGAAATGAAGAGTGCACATTTAGCAAAACTAGCTCGATACCATGAAAGAGGGATTTTCGAGAACCGAAGTTGAAAGTGATGCACCACAATGAAGTTGTACTACGATGGTAATGTCAAGCCAACGCAATATGCAAGATTTGAAACAATGGAAAGAAGATTACAAGTAAGAAGAATGGGTCCGCTCTTACTCATAGGTCGAAAAATAGGAAGTACATATAGGGGTGTTGTGTAACCCCATGCCTAAACATGGAAAGAAACTCAATGACGCCACCGACACATATGACGTTGGATCGACACATTTGATGCCACAAGAAGAGGAGTTACAATTCCAAACAAGGAATGTAACTCCTATGACACATTGATGCAAATGACAATGTCAGATTCTATGACAAAATCTGACACTTGTCATTTGAATTCCTAAGACCTATGACTCCCATGCAAGGTGAGATGACTCACCTAGGTGATGTGGACGATGACCGGAAAGTCACAAACACCAAAAAATTCCACATTGCATTTATCTAATTGGAACTCCACCATGTCATATTTAATTAAGGTTAAGATAAACTTATTGCATATCCTTGAGGGAATAATGTTTGAAGAGGCTTTGGAGTCATCCAAGAAATTGTGTAGGTTCTTTCCAAACATCTTAATAGTTAATAGGAATGGTGGGACTATTAATGCAAAATTACAAGAGCCCCTAAATGGTGGAGTGTGAATGGTGCATCCGGTGTCATCTACATAACATGGGTCCATCTCTCAAGTTGTGGGACTTACGAACCTGAGATGGACCTCCAGAGAAGGCCAAATTCCTCTACCTAATCCTAATGCTAAACTACTCCTAGAAGAAAAAATGCAGCTAACTAAGCCTATCCTAACAATGCCAAGGAGACAAAGAGAGAGAAAGTGCATAAAATAGGAAATCCTACACTAATGGGGGTGATAGCACCAAGAAAAGGGGCAAGATGAGGATGAAATAGGGAAAAAGGGGTCTGAGGGAGATCAAAAAAATGTGACATAGACCAAGATCCTAATCTACCATCAAAACTCCATGGAACACAACATCATAAACCTACAAATGAAATAACATGCACAAAATACAACAATAATAATGAAGAGGAAAGAAAATACAATAAAAATGAGCCAAGGTTAAAGACACACCACAAAACAAAATTTTAATTGCTTCATAGTATGAACAAACCATTACATTCAATGTGAAAATACATAATTACATTCTGCTAGGCCAAGAGAAGGCTCGTAACTTAAATGGAGTTGAGGGAAAATTTTGCAAGAGTTTCCCCAGCTCCCAGAATGTTTCCTTAAAAATGAGGGGTTTGATTGCATTATATAGCCATTTTTACCCACCCTCATTAAAGAGGTATGAGAACCCATAAAATTTCAATTCTTGACGGTAATTTTGTCAAAAAATGACATGGGCACCATACTTCAGTAAATATGGTTATTGGGTTGTCATTCTATTAGCTACCTTTTCCTTATTGGGACTCATGGGCCACCCAACCATGTAACCCATTCATCCTCATTTTACCACCTTTGTCGAGGCATCCAACTTCATGGCCCACCTAGCCATGTTTTTCCGGATTTGACCATAATACCCTAGGGGTATCTTGTATGCTTCATTACATGTCCAATTAGGTGACCGACCAATCAATCGACCATCTCAACCGACCAACCTGATCAACAAACCCAAATAACAAACCTAGTCATTCATCCTTCTTCCATACGATGTTTCCCCATCCGACCCATCCGTCCAACCATGCCGACCAACCCAACCGACCAACCCGACCGACCAACCGAGCAAATCAACCTAGCTAATAAATAGAGCCAACTAACTAAGCGAACAAACCCAACCAACCAACCTATCCAACCAGCCCAGCTGACTAACCCAACCTGACAAACCTGGTCATCCATCTTGTCTAACCGACCTATCTCGACTAATCATGCTGACCAACCTATCCGACCAACTGTGTCGAATAACTATGCCAACCAATAACTCAAAAATTTCTGCATGGCAAGTGGAGACCAAATTGGCCAAGCCAAACACATGGGATGCCTTTCTCTTATATTGTGGTTAAACTTTGACAGTCATCCGCACATCCAAGAATTATGAATGGCTAAGTCTATTTATGATGATTTATCCAAGTTAACCTGGGGTAAATTTGGGATAAAAATGGTGACCTCTTAGGGACATCTGTTAGCTAGATGTGTGACTAGTTACCTTGAAGTATCCATTAGGCATGGAGTCAAGCCTAACCTTGAAAAACTGATCCTTTTGAAATTGTCCCTAGACTTCGCATGAACTTAGCACTTGGGCTGAAATTGCCTTGGCCTGCTCCTAAAGCTAATTTTGGGATTTTAGATAAATCCTGTAAACTACCCCAAAATTGAAAATTTGACCAAGGCAAGGCATGGAGAACTCTGGACCCATAACTAATCTATTGGGGCTGAAATATTTACTTTGAAAACCACCCCAAAATCTGATTTCTGCCATGAGCACTGCTACTTCCAATGAATGGATTGTGCACGAGCAACCGCACACCACAACACACACTATATACAAAACTGATTCATACACACCCAAGGTGGGATATGCAAAGTGTGCAAAATCACTTCTTCTATTGAAAGAAAACCTACCTGCTCTACACTAATGAGAGGAAAAGGGAAATCAAACAAATCATGTAATCGACAGTAGAAGTAGCTTCCCTTTTTCAAAATAGGAAGCCATATATATGATTTGGTGCTGAACATGGTTGTTATTATGAGTGAAAAACTGACAAGAGGTTGATCCTCCACCCAAATAACCAAAGTATAAACATCAATCAAAAATACCTCCTCAAGTTGATTGACATTGGACTCCTGGAGGTGTTGATGGTGACCCTTGGTGCTTTATATATCATTCTCATGCCTTGAAATGGACATGAATGGTTTTGTATTCTCCCTTGGCTCCAATGAAGCTAAGTATCTAATTGGGAATGGTCTGATCCGATGGATGTACCCATTGCTCTGAAGATCAACTCCAAAAATGGAGTATTCTTGTGGACCTTCTTGAAAAAAGAGGCTTCTTGTATGCTATTTTTTTCTTTACATTGATTTTGTAAGAAGATTATCATCTTCCTTGATGACCGGTGTGGAAATGGTGTCAACAATATTTCCTTCCTATTCCTATGAAGAACATGGAAGATTGGGATCCTCCAACCTTGGTTCCAAAGGGATATTATGAAGTGTAATCTGCTACACTTGAACGTCCTCCTTCGTGGAAGCAGAATCTTGTGCTTGGAAGGTGGATGATGGAGGACAAAATGTTGTGATATCTACGAGCTTCTCTCCATCAAATCTATCCTCCAAGTGAGATAAATAATATTCCTCCTTTATTTCCTATTGCGTGTTCTTGACCTCCACCTTGGTGTCCTCCCAATCTGTAACTTTCTCACCATGGTTCCCCTCATCCTTGAACATGAAGTTCGAAGGCTCAAAATTTTCTTCGAGATTATAGCTCTAAGGGGGTGAAGTAGGAGGAAGAACCAAAGGTTCTTCTATGGCATATTTTGTACTTGTAGCCTCTAAAATTTCATGTCTCTCCTCCACATCCGGAATGTGCTCCTCTTCCTTTCAATTTGGAGCTTCTCTTCCCTCTTCCTCTATTGATTCTGCAGCTGATGGTTAATCAATTATATCTAAAAATAGAGTGCCCTAATGGGCACTACACTCTGTACACATCAGTTGATGATCTTTGTAAACCTCTTCTCAATTTTATTCCACTACAACCAAAACATCTTTTACCACCTATTCTTTTCCAACCTTGGCCTCCTCCGAAGGCTTAACTAGCAAGGGAATTTTGTCCATTCCATACTTTGAATCCCAATTCCTTAAAAACTTATCATTTCTTCTTTATTGGGTTGTTTTACTTGTTGATCCTCTTGACTGGTTTGTTGAGTCTCTCCCTGACATGAGTTAGGGAATGCAAGAGGAAGGGTGGGTTGGGGTTCTACCAATTTCTGCATTGTTGGTGGTGGAGGTGATGGAAGGGGTTTTATACTTTTCTCTTGTGGAGGGGACTTGGATTTGGAAAGGAAAGGGAAGAAAAATAAGATGAGATGGGAGACTAGAAGATGGAGAAAAGGATTCCACAATATAATTAGTGGATGGGAAGCTTAAAAATTGAAGCTTAGGTTTAGATGGTACTACTTGGGGAATGGAGAGAAAATTACCAGATGATGGTGTAGGGCTTACCCGTTGACGAGGTTTCTTGACACCAAGTTCATAGGTCTCTATCTCTTTGGTCTAGTGTGAAAGCTTAGGTAGTATCTCAACCATGAAATCAAGATTTTTTTGTGGGCTGACATGTATTGGCATGGGTCCAACCCATGGACAAGGTTCACTATAGCCAATTCTAAATACTTTCATCTGAGTTGTGGCCCTTGACTGCACCATGCATGCCTCCATTTTTAATCTTCTCTTGTAAATCAGAATTCTCCATGTAATTGATGTCACTACATGCATATCCCTTCTCTTAACAGGTTCCATAGCCAAACTAATCTTGGTACTACTCATAGGGGTAGGCATAGTGATTAATTATTTTCTCATAACACTGATATGGAGGAGTTGAGAAATACATTGGAGGTGGATTGCACTTCTATGTTGTTATAAGTGTGAATTCCATGAGGGGAATGAAGTCATGATTGCACAACTTCATGGAATGGAAGAAAATGAGAGAGATGTAAAGAAATTGGGTGGAAGTGGATGGAATGGAGGAAGGTCTGCAACTCAGAGAAGGGGTTGTTGACTAGATGGAGTCACCAGATGTGTTTGAGCATGTACCTCCAAAGGCTGAAATTTTACAAGAACACATCAACTCACCGAAATGAAATCTGCTCTGGGTGTTGAACTGCACACATGTAAAAGATATTTTGACTAATATCTACAATGAAACACTTGTGAAATGTAGATATTTCATATTCTTGTCCCACCCAAAGTGTACCAAAACTATTAATGCAAAATTACAACACCCCCAAATGTCCCGAGTTTGAATGCGAATCCACTCTAATTTGCATAACATGGGTCCATCTCTCAAGTTGTAGCACTTGTGAACCTGAGATTGACCTCAGGACAAGTTTGGATTTCTCTACCTAATCCTAATGCTAAAATAATCCTATAAGGAAAAAATGCAGCTAACTAAGCCTATCCTAAAAATGCCAAGGAGAGAGAGAGAGAGAGGGCATAAAATGGGAAATCCTACACTAACGGGGGGTGATAGCACCAAGAAAAGGGGTGAGGTAATCTATTGAGGGAGGTTGAAACATGGAAAATTGGGGCTGAGGGAGGTCAGACAAATGTGACACAAACCCAAATCCTAATCCACCATCAAAACTCTATGGAACACAACATCATAAACCTATAAGTGAAAGAACATGCACAAATTACAAGTAATAATAATGGACAGGAAATAAAATACAATAAAAGTGAGCTAGGTTTGAAGAATCATCACAAAACACAATTTTTTTTTGCTTAAAAGTATACACAGACCATTACATTTGATGCACAATGGCATAATTACATTGTTAGGCCCAAAACAAGGCTTGTAGCTTAAAAGGAGTGAGGTAAAAAATTTCAAGAGTTTCCCCTACTTCCAGAATGTCTCTTTAAAAATGAGGGGTTTGATTGCATTATATAGCCATTTTTCACCCACCCTCATTAAAGAGGTATGGGCACCCATAAAATTTCTCTTCCCAAGGGTACCTTTTTTAGAAAAATACATGGGCGCCATACTGCATTAAATATAGTTGTTGGGTTGTCATTCATTCAGCTACCTTCAATTTCTTAGGAATTGTGGGTCTCCCAACCATGTAACCTATCCATCCTCGTTGTACCCCCACCGTGCATCCAACTTCATGATCCGTTTAACCATGCATCACCTAGATTTGATTTGTCAACCACGGGGTCACCGGTCACAATTTTTCCACGCCTAATTGGGTGACCCAACCAACCAATCCAACCATCTCAAATCGGCAACCCGGCTGACCAACCCACCTGACTAACCTGGTCGACCATCCTTTGTTTACACAATGCTTCCCTGTCTAACCCATCTATCTAACCGTGTTGACCAACCTAGCTGACTAACCTAGCCGACCAACCTAGCCTACCAACCGAGCTAACCAACCTAGCCGACCAACCTAGCCAACCAACCCGGTCATCCATCCTATCCAAACAACCATTCGACCAACCCATCCAACCAAATTAATTGACCAACCTTACCAACCAACCTGTCTGACCAACCATGCCAACCAACAACTCAAACATTCTCTGCTGGGAGTTGGAGACCAAATCATTGAGAAAAACACGAGATTCCTTTCTCTTCTAATGTGATTGAACTTTGACGTCCATCTGCACATCTAAGAATTATGAATGGCTAAGTCCATTTATGATTATTTATCTAAATTAATCTAGGGGGATAAATTTGGGATGACATGGACATCAAATTTTCTTTTTATATAAGGAAACATTAAAATGAGAGGATTTTTTAGGTTCCTTTGCAGTCTTCTCAACTAAATATTTTAAGAATAAATATATTTTTTCTATGATCCAAACTAATTCATACGAAGTAATATTTTCTTTAATTTTCTTCATATCTTCTAGAATGTTATAACTCATCTTAGGAATGAATGAGGAACATTATTATGGGCATGGATCATTGTTAGCATTTGGGTGTGGTGAAGTGGTACTGATATTTGGAGGTGTTGAAGTACTATTTTTGTCCTATTTCTTAATGTATACTTTCCCTTATGGTATTGTTGGAATACATGTACCTCATCTATTTTATTTCTCTGGTTCATTATCTTCCTATGTGGGATAAAATATATCTCTATAATAATAATAATACTAAGTGGATTTTCACTATTAGATTGGTTATATGCATTAGCAATATCATTCACATTTGTAATTATTTCATACTTATCCAACTCATTTTGTAATAATTAAAAATCATGAAAAAATCTCTATGCAATGTAATTCACCATGCTTGTCTTTATTATGAACAATACTCCAATTTGATAATGTGATCTCACAAATTTTTATCTATGGAATTTTATTCTTGGAGGATTCTACGTAATTATTTTTATTCTTATTAAATGTCCTATTATTTTACCTCTATAAACTAGAGTTTATATATGGGTTACCCTCTCTAACATTTCCTACCTGTCATTTCATATTTAATAAGTCTTAACCCAATTTTATCACCCTTATTTATATAAAATCCAAATCTCATTTGGAATTTTCCTAGTTTAGAACATAAAAATGGTATTGTTAAAACATATTAAGGCTTGGCTTTTACATACTTTTGGATCAATGAATGGTGTATGATTCGACTGAGCCTTGATGTTGATTCGGAGATAAATAAATGATATGTAAAGCATTGAGAAATAGTGTTTGTACCGCATTTGGAAATTTTGGTTATCCTTAGGAAATTGGTAGAGATGTGGATTCTAGAAACAGGATGCAACATATCCTCGAGGGTGCATTGTTTCATCAATTTGGATGGATTTAACATATATTAATATCAAATTATTGATGTTATAATATCTTCTTAAGAAGAATGAGTTCATAAAATCGAAGCCATTTTATAAATTTGTAATGCTAAATAATGTGTGGGTTTTTATGGTGGGTAAGTAGGATATAGGTCTTTTGGAACCTAACATTAAAATATTTGATCGGTTCTTTGAAATCCCTTTTAAGGTGGTGAATATTTCATATAAGACTGATGGACTAGTGATCCTTCCAAATTAGGAAATAAACATATCATAGAAGCCATTCCAACTAGTGATTACATCTACTCGTAAATTTATGAACCAGTCATTTGGTATATTTCTCGGTGAAAATGGAAAGATATGACATTACTGAGTCTTTTATTTACACATTCATGTTATGCATGTTGGTGCTTCATTTAAACAGGTTTGAACATTAACCCTAACCGTGCACAACCACCAAGTCCATCCTTTGTTATTATTAACAGAGTATTAGTATGCTTGTTCATCATATTGTTCACTATTAAACCATTCATGCACATATAATCATCATCACCATGTCAATTTAGAAATATATATAATAAGGAAATGCCCCGATCTTAAAAAAGGAGAAAATGTCACTATCCCTTCATATTTGAGAAGATGTGGATGGACCACCCCGATCTTTTTGACATAATTAAATTTTGGTAGAATATTAGGTAAGCTGGATCAACTATGTATGTGGTGGTTCAAAATTTTAAAAATGGTAAAAATAAATAAAGAAATGGGACAAGGATGTATCTGGAAATATCTTGAAAGGAAAAAAAAAAATTGTGAAGAGATTGTCATTTTGGAAAATAAAATCACAGAAAGAGGGATGGATGTAAATGATTATTATTTGGAAAACATCTTCTTACATAGCATCACACCATAAGCTCACAGGAGGATACATAATGTAGGAAACAATCTATGGCCTTATGGTTGAAGTAAGGTAACCTCAACACCAAGTTTTTCCATTTCACTATTATTCAACACGAAATCAAAACATGATCATAGAGATCATTACAAGGGATGGTAAAATCAGCAATAAATCTGATATCATTGAGGAATAAGTAGTTATTTTTACATGAATCTAATCAATGGAGATCATACACATGATGAGAAGGTAAATACTAATAAATTAATTCAAGATATTCTCAATAATTTAGTTGATGAGAGTAGCTTCAATAAGCTTACTAACAAGGTCACCATAGAGGAGATTCAAAAGAACTTATGTGCTATGGATGGGGATAAAAACTTATACCTAATGGTTTTCCTACTATTTTTTTACTTAAAGAGATAAAAACACATTTCTTGTGCCAATACCTAAGAAGAAAGGTGTTAATAACTTTTAATACATTAGGCCAATCAGCTTGTCTAATGTTCTCTACAAAACTATCTCTTCTAAACTACAACCTCTCCTTCCAAGTCTCATCTCACAGTAGAAAGGTGGTTTTGTCAAAGGAAGATTAATCTAGGATGGTATCATTCTTATCTACGAAGAAAAATATTCTATGGAGAAAGCTAAAAATTATGACATGTTTGTCAAGCTTGACATGAATAAAGATTTTAACAGTCTTTTGGAAATTCCGTAGTAAATTTATTGAAAAGTTTGGCTTCTCTACGCATTTTAGAAAAATCATCTCCAATTGCATTTCCTCTCCTATGTTTTCAGTCCTTATCAATGGTTCTCCCACTAGATTCTTCAAAAGCAATATAAACATAAGGTAAGGGGATCCAATCTCACCTCTCCTATTTATTTTGATGGTTGAAATTTTAAGGAGAAGGGTGGCTAATGTTTTTCACATGGGAGAATTGAAAGGATTTAAACTCTCCTCATTGGAATTTAAAGTGTCTAATATGAACTTTGTTGATGATACTATATTTATTATTATAACTTCAGTGATTTAAAAAAATCTAAAATCTATTCTCATAGATTACGAATATGTTTTAGTACAATTTGATCAAAGTTGGCAAGAGCTCATTATTCTTTCATCATACTCTTGTCCCTAGAAATAAATATATTTATGCTATTATAGGATACAACATCAGTGCCCTTCCTTCTTCTTATATTGGTTTTCCTTTTTTCATGGTAAAATTCCTACTAAGGTTTGGAACAACCTTATTGAAAGATTATAGAGGAAATTACCAACCAAAAAAGGAGCTATCTTATCATAGGCATGTAAATTTATCCTTATCAAGAACACCTTTCATAATCTCCTATATAGTTAATGTCTCTTTTTAAATTTCCTAGGGAGATCACTGATAGAATTGAGAAAATACAAAAAATATTCCTTTGGAGTGGTGTTGAAGAACATGAAATATTCCATCTTGTTGTGTGGGACAAAGTATGTCAACCCAAGAGATTTGGAGGACTTGGTATTAAAAATATCACATAGATGAATAAAGATATGCTAGCTAAAATGGGCTGGAGATTGATGAAAGATGACTTACCGTGGACCAATTTAGTTAGAGACAAATATTTGGAGAATAATAAAAGAAACAACTAGACTCACAGAGATGATTTACCATCCGATTCCCAATTCTAGAATGCTTTTATTAATTATAGAAAGCTTTTGATTAGGGTAAGCAAGTAGAATATTTGTGATGGTAAATACATCTCCATTTGGGAGGAAAAATGGATTACTCCCTCTCTTATCAAGAACAAGAAATGTTGGCCTCATCTGATATCCCTTTATTCTAGGATGATTGGAATAAAAGTCAAGGATTATATCAGAGGCAAAGATGATGGTAAAATATAGATTCAACTCTTATGCATTGATCAAAATCTCTCAGAAAACATCAAGAATCTGCAATATTTCCCTTTGGGTCATCATCTTGATGTTAAAGACACCCTAGATGAGCTCATTTGGGAAGATTCCATGGATGGATCTTACTCAGTGAAAAGTGACTATAATCTAATTCCTACAAATCATCCTTCATCCATTGAGTGGAATAAGATCTAGTTTAAAGAGTTTACTACGAAGATCAGCATGTTCCTTTGGCTTAGTATTTAGAACAAGATCTTAAAAATGGATGATTGGATCAAGAGGGGGAAACACATCTTGAATAGGTGAAGCCTTTGCAAAACCTCTGGAGAAACTATCAATCACATTTTCCTTCATTGCACTTATGCCACAGAGGTCTAGAATGCTTTCTTTAATTTTATGGTAATCAAATGGGTCTTTTTAGATAATATCCTTTTAACATGGCAGTAATGACATCCACCCTTTAAACATCGATAGTTAAAAGAATTTGGTTTCTTTCCTTTCCACATATTATTTGGTACATATGGAAGGACCAAAATAACAATATTTTCAACAATAAAAACCTTCTATTTGCAAGTTGTTCATTAATCTTAAGAAGGCATTAATATATAGGTACAGCCTAAAAATAATTTCACTTAGAATGAATAGGAGTCTAAAATTCTTAAGAAATGGAATGTTTCTTGTTTTATCAATAGCATTCCATCTGATAAGATTGATAAGACTCTTGTTACTTGGTCCCCTCCTAATCCTTACTATTTTAAACTAAATTTTGATGGTTCCTCTAAGGGAAACCTTGGAAGATCTAGAGGTGGAGTGTGTACTCATTGAGAAGGAGGTAAATTTATTACTAATTTTTTTGGTCCTATAGGAATTAATACCAACCCCTTTATGGAAGTGTTGGAGGAATTATGGGGAATTATATTAGCCTCTTCTCTCAATTTTAGAACATGATCATTGAGGGAGATTTTATGAATATCATAAGTTGTCTGAATGGTTCTGTTAAAGCCATTTGGTCCATAAAATATTACATTAAAGAGGATATTATTTTAGAGAATACTCTCTAGTTGTACATTCACTCATATTTATAGAGAAGGGAACAAACTTGTAGATTCACTAGCCAACGTGGGGGTTCTTGCTAATAATTTCACCACTTGGTATCATTTTAACTCATTTCCATCTAATGTCCAATCAATCATTAATTCAAAGAATGGAAATCAATCACATGGATAAAGTTGGGTTTTGGTGGGTGATCATTCGATATATTAGCTCCTGTTTTCATATTCTTTATCTTCCCATTCAACATTCCAAGTCTTGCACTCTTATCTACTATGAGCCTAGGGTTTACAATAGCTCCATAGGGGGAGACATATGTAGGGTTGATTCTATAAAAAATCCTCAATAGAAGGAGGAAGTTGAACTATGGGAGATTTTGAAGAAAGGGGGATTTAATAACTTCATCAATGAGTTATGTGGGAAGGAAAGAAGAGTCGGTTACAAGAATAGAGAATTTTTCATTATGGAGGAGATGATCTCTAGAATCACCAATATTTATCCTAAAGGGTTGAGGTTTTATAAGAATAACTATGATAAGAAACAAGAGGAAGCAAAATTTCTTGAGAGAGATGAGTTCTTTTCGCATGTCAAGAGTGGTTTTCTACGGGAATATTTTCCTAAACCCCATGAAAAGGCCAGTATTATTTTAATGAAGTATATTACACTTGAAGGGAAGTTTAAATTCACTACTTATTTTCATTTGGTGTTGTCTAATCACTTTAGAAGGAATGTAGCAATTAATTTTCCTTTTATCTGTTACATTCCTGGAAAACTATGTGAACCTATTAGCTCAGGGAAATAGGTAGACCTTTCCACCATAATATTATCCTCTTCATCTATAATCATTTTTATCTCCTTATTGTGAACTCCTATCATGTAGCCCCTCCCTCTCCTTTCTCTTCCCCTATAAAGATCCCCCCTCCCCATGTATTTAATAAATCCCTTCACATAACTTGAGGCCAATGTTAACCCCATCACTATCCCTAATCCACATGGTTCTCACTTAGAAGAGGCTACTACTACCCTAAGTCTTCTCACCATGGTAGGTAAGAGGCCTGATAACAATAAATCTCATACTAGAAATATAATAAATGAAGTGTATTTGTATAATTATATGATAACCTGGCTTAGAAAGAAATACCTAGTTTTAAAAGATAAAGTTAGGGGCTAAAAATTTTCCATTAAGAGTGGAAAAAAGGATGATCATCTAGCTGGAGGAAATAGAAAAAAATATTTCAACCATTGAAAAAGAGAAGGGAAAACTTAGAGGAAAACAATGTGATATCATCTTCATGCTTAACGGAAACATGGATATTCTTTCCATTATTAATCATCCGTTCAAGAATAACAAGGGAAAAGAAAAGTTCAAGAATGATACCTCTCGAAAGAAAATAAGGATAAACTAGATAGTTATAAAAATATATTTTCCAAGTTCATGAAATTAAAACTAGGGTTTGTCTAGTTTTAGGATCCTTAATGAATTTATCTTTTTGATCTTGGTATGAATTTTTCTATTGTGCTATTGTGGTATTTTTGTGGTTAGGTTGTTGTTTTGATGTGGTTTTGTTTTACTTCTTATTGTATCTTCATGGTCTTGTATTTTTGTTGTTATTTTTGTATTTTGATGCTTTTATTTGAATATCCGGGCTTAGGACCCTTGTAATCTGGGTAGGATCCCAGTCAAAAACATTTTACTATTAAGGAAACACTTAATCCATGTAAACAAATGCTAACATAAATTATACTATCAAATTAGCATACTCAGATACATCAATTGATACAATCCAACCACAATTATCCATCATTAACCAGAATTCATTACATAATGTAAGATGAATAATTAATCGGTCAATACAATGGTACGCATATCCATGCACAAAACTCCACAATATAACTCTACTACAACATATACTACCTTCACTTCTAGCTCACTACTCACTACAAGAACATAATATACAATTGATATATATAGGGGTAGGGTCTTTCCCTTCACTGCCCATGCACTCTCCTAACAATAGAGTGCTTACAAAAATATTCTACATGCTTTAGATTCTCTAAAATATCCATGTGTACAAATCTTGGATGCTTTTACAAAATTAACTAATAAAACATTATCTTATTTATATGAATTTATTTATTTCTATTATTAGATGGATCCATGCATGTTCTTTCTTATCCCGGCTTGGATGCCAAGACTCCTTGCTTTCCTATGGTTCGGATATTTTCTTAGGAAAAATCTAACTCCTCTTTTCTATTTTTTAGCCAGTGTTTTGGAAAATAAGCTAAGTCCCTCACTTTATCTTCTAATGCATGAACCTCACACATTGGTCCATTCTACATACATGTGCCTCCTTGTGCACCCCTTGTGCACAGATTCAAACCTCCGCATGTGGCTATTACTTAGCCATTTTTCCTGCTCAAAATTACCCCACACTAAATACATTACCCATCCTTAGAAAAGGGTTTCCCAATGTTGTCATGCAATGTGCAACGGGAAAATTAACAATTTTCTAGCATGGTAACAATACCCTTATGTCAAAAATTTCAAGTTCTACCCTTCTGAGGCATCCTAGGTATACCCATTCTATCCAATGACCTTCCAGTTGATGTTAAATCATTCCCCTTGGTTAATTAGGAAATCCAAGTCAACCTCGCATAGGTAATTTTAGGAGTTCTTGAAAACTTTTATTTTTGGGTGGTGTTGGGAAGGGCTACCACCAACCTTCTCAAGACTGATGCAACCTCCTGGAGTGGAAAAAAGGAGCAAAATCTATCATGGAGCTGAATCAAAGGTCTAGTAACATCATGAAATTTATTTTGGAAGATTGAGGAAGGATTTGGAATATTCGGGGTAGTTTGATCAAAACCAAGGTTCACAAGCCTAGATAAAGTGCACAAGGCCAAAAGAGTTTCGAGCTTCAGGAGGTGATTTTGAGTTCTCTAGATGAAGTAAGGATATAAACAAGACATCATTAGAAAGGGAGTTGAAATATATACAAGATGGTGAAATCAGATATTTCAAAACACTTTGGCACAATAGGTTTATATTTGGGTTTTCAAGGCTCAGCCAGGAATCAAATCAAAAATCCTATTTTTCAGAGCTTAAATTGAGGAATAAAAATCTGACACCCCCACCATTGGATTAAAAATTCCATTTTCAATCAATTTCATATAAATTTTTCCCATAAAATTCCATCGTAAGCTCAAGTTATCACAATTTCAAGTTTCCCTCAAGGTAAGAGTTTAGGAGTTATGTTTATTTCACTAAATTGGGACATATTCAAGTGAATTGAGAATTCAATATTTCAAATATAGGAATAAATTCATCTCTATTTTTGTGTATATTGGATTCCATTTTTGGCTATACTAGATTCCATTAGTAGCAATATCGGATTCCATTAATAACAATATTGGATTCCAATATTGTCAATATTGGACTTATTTGAGTTCCATTTTCTCTATTATTGGATTCCAATTTCCATATTATTGGACTCCAATTTCACTATTTTTGGATTCTAATAATGCTATTATTGGATTCCACTTTCACCACATAAACTAGACGACCACCCACTTACATAAGCCAAGCATCTCGCTAACTTACATAAGCCAAGCAACCGCTAACTTATATAAGCCAAGCGGCAGCTAACTTCAAGATAATGCGTAAGTGATTTTTGTCATTTATGCCACATATCAATCTTAATACCATCATACATATACAACTATTCATGCATACCTTATTCAAATCAATAAACGTTGACATTGAAAATCCCTTCCCTGAACTTCCTTGAATGGTGTTAAATTTGACAGTTGTTTAGACATTTTTCATGATTTTAGATGTAACATACTTCCAAATATTTTATAGAATTGGCACGTGTGAATCACATGTTTAAAAGGTGACTGTCAATATTTATATACATTTATATAAAACATTTATATGTATATATTAAGCATAGATAAAAAAATCTGGAATTCTCATTTATAAATTTTGTAAGTAGTGTATAAGTGCGAGTGATCGCACTTACAACTAAAATTTTTCACACATCTAAGTGTGATCCTTGAATCACAAATCTCTCAACTTACACTTTAAGTGTGATTCTTGATTGGCACTTCTAAGTGTGAGTATTGACTCACACTTCTAAGTGTCAGTCTCGACTCACACTTCTAAGTGTGAGTCTTGATTCACACCGCTAAGTGCAAGTCTTGATTCACATAGCTAAGTGCAATAAGTCACCTATCAAACAATTTTTGGGTAACGGTAATTTTTCAACACTTCCTTCAAAAATACAAAACATTGTTTATTTATATCAATTATTTTGTATAAATTTCATTATTTTTAATATATATTGATGTAAATTTTTATAATTTTTATGATTTATATATAAATCTATATTAATATTTGACAGATAAATATTAAATATGAAATTCATATGTGACGTTTATTACAAATATTTTTAAGGATTTTATGGCTAAAATCAACAAAAATGTTTAAATGGGCATCAAGAGTCATACGCCGAAGTGCAAGCACAAGAATTAAGGGATTTATTTTTACCCAAATTATATAAGCGATTTTATTTATAGTAAAAAAATTATAATATTAAATTCTTACATTAACTATTTACAATATCAAATGAATTATGAATGATAACCTTTTGCAAGGAAAAATGCTAATTAATGTTATGTTTTCCTCAATATTAATTAGCCATTAATTTGATCTATGTAAAAAAATTTATTTAAAAGTACATGTGCCATTCGAAATATGTGTGCCTTTTGGAGAGCATGTAATTGTTGTTAGTCATTAATTAGCCATTTAATGAAAAGAAATGTAAAATCATACGCGTTCCCTCTTAAATTCACATGCTAACAAAATTGGTGGTTGGATTTGTTTACATATCACTATAAGTAGACAATTTTTTATTTTTTATTTTTAACATTTTCCTTTTTATTCTCTTCGTCAATACGTAACCTTATTCATCAATACAAAAATATCACCACTGCAAGCGTCAACAATTTTGTGCTCGAGTTCTATAAATGTTTTGATTTCCTCTCCATGCAAAAAATTGGTATGCATTCTCACCTTCAGTCCCTCCAAAATTACCAAATTCTATTAATGTAAAATTTTCCATAGCTGATTAGGGATTATATCCATGTAAAATTTTCCATATTTGATTAGGTCTTATATCCATGTAGGGATTTTGTGGATAATTAAATGGAAGCAAGTTTGTTATTTAATATTTTGTAGAAGGTAGTTTTTTTATCAAATAAATAATTTTTTAATATATTGAACATTTTTAGAGAAGTGAAAGAGGATGGAATGGAGCACATCTTGATAGTGAAATGACACAACTTAATACGTAATAACATGAGAGAAAGACTTATAAAAATTTTAAAACCCAAAACACTTGTTTTATTGATTTTTGAAAAATAATCCTGGTGGTATGGATGGTGGCTCAATTTACACAATAAAAAAATAAATATCGGAATCGATTTATGGTCATGGTGGTGCACAAGAATAGAAGAGTAGTTGTATTTTATAGAATTGATATAATTTTTGGCCTTATTGTTCTCTCGCAAATAGTCCTCCGTCAGATATACTCAACAAAATTCAATGGCTACTTAAATTGTTGACATTTTCAATGACAATATTTTAGAAGATATTCATGTTAAGAATGATTTTCCATTGAATGTGTTTGTGATGGATTACAGTGACCTATTTGCAAAAAAATATGGTAATGCAAGAGTGGGAGAACCAAATAGATTTTGGAGAATAAAAGAACAAATACATATTTGTGAAAGGATAATTCAAGGAACAAGGAAACTATAAGATGTTACTACTATGGAAACAAAACCATCCTAAAAAAATTCACAAAATGTAAATTTTCTCTATTTGTGTCATGGATATGTGGCTTTTTGTCTTTTTCTACCTACAAGATTTCTCTCTTCTATGCTTCAATGTCATATTCTTCCTTAAGGACCTTTTTGTAAAAGGATGTGGGTACTTTCAAAACCCCCATATTAACTCTTATACAAAAAATGGACATATTTTTTGTACATCAAAATATGTTGTTGTGGCATAACGTAGAAGACTCTATGATGACAATATCTTACTTTATTTTGTTAATTCATTTTGATCGATAATATCCAATTACTATGGTGTCACATAAGCTAGTGGACACTAAGATAAAAAATATATTCGTGACTTGTTAAATGCTTGCAATCCATAATCTTAAAATTTTATACTATGGTAGCATTAGGTTACCTTAGTGGGCGCCAAGCTCAAAACAACTTACTTAAAATTTCTCCTCAATCCACTAATCAAAGTAAACAAATTCTTTAACTTTTCAACTTTCTAATGTTTGTAATTTATTTATATAATTTTTTTAACTACAAAACTTTTTTATATTTTTCTTTATTTTCTAGTTAGTATTTATTTGAAAAATATGAGGCCTTATCACAACACTCGAGCTATTCTATTTAATAAAAATCATAATTCTATGAAAACAATCGCACAACAAGAACATCTCCCATCCGTGAGGCATGAACTTCCTGTTATGTCTTGTTTAATTTAAAATGTTGTCAAGAAAATTACTATTAATAAGGTTTATTAAATATACATGAACATAATGATTGGATACTTTATATAGGTATTAAGGAACCCAAAAACCTTACAATAGATTGCATTGTGAGAATCACCAAGAGTGAACCGAAAATAAATGGGACAAAACAAATTATCCCAAACTATAGTCCAACAAATCAATAGAAGGATAAATAAAAAAAAATGGAGGGGAAAACATCCCAAATGATACAGTCCACAAATAGTTAAACAAATTCTCCAAGAACTAATGGACTAATTAATATTTGAACATTTCATATTATCATCATGCTTTCTCATGATAGGGATGTCATCTTCAACTTGCTCTTCCTCATCATAACTACTGAGGTGGAGATTATACCTGCAAACTTTGTGTCCCTGCTCCATCTTGACCACACACCCCTATAACTCCAAAACCAAACTTTTATCTCTACCATATCGGCCCTCATATATTTTTAGATGATGTAAATTTTATTATAGACGTCGATGTAATGTATGACATTGTTTCACATAGCCATTCCAACTTCACCTAATGCCTCCATATCCATTTCCACCTAACTCACCTTGAGAGAAATTTTATCAAAAGCCACATTCCAACCAAGGTCTGCTCTCTCTTTCCCTTTATATGACTCCCTTTTGTAACAATCAAAGAACCTATAGCCCCAGTACTCAATATGTTCATTCCCCTGAGGTTCCTTTCTATACTTTATCCTAAGTTTGTTCATATGGTCCCTAAGAGTACAATTTTCATCTCAATCCCAAGATTCAGGTTCTAATTCCTTTACCACCACCAGTTTACCATTCTTAAAAGAAAAATAATTATTCTATGGTGTATTGGGAATCAATCTTTCCCTGTTGAAAATCATGCACTAACACAGAGCGACATAAATAAGAAAAAGGAAAGGCTCATAGAAATATTATGCCTTAACATATTAAGCATAGTAAGATGGTGAGTAAATATCCTTATATAGTTCACCTCAAGAGTAATGTACCTCATAAGGTGGAGGCATACCATATTCTAGATATAAGGGAAGCATAATCTAGGTATACAATCTACCAATAGGTAAACCATTTATCTACTGCGGAAGTTAGTCTCAATTTCATGCTTGCGTATGGTGTGGTCATTGAATATCTTTAAGTGCTCCATCTCCATTCTAGTCACTTGCGTTATCAAATCCTCCTAAACCTTAATTTCCATGCTACGGATCACCATGCTACATTGTTCCATGCCCAACTAAAATCCAACGCAAGATAAATATCAGACCCCATGATTTTTAAGATGAAATTCCTAAACCCCCGATTTTTAGAATACGCCACAAGGAGGGGTTGTCCTTCAGGGAACCATATCTCATGGTCTCAGTTCTCAGATGAAAACATCTCATATTTTTAGTCAAATAAGATTGAAAATGGAAGAAGAAATGGCCAGAATGATTCATAAGAGAAAAATTAATACAAATCACACCTTATATCCTACACATGCAAAGAGTCCGCTAACCATAACTACAAGGATGAAATCCCACAGAGGAAAACAACCATAAAAAAATCAGTAATTAATGTTCTTAATGATATTAATGACATTTGTGATATCATTTCCCCTCTCACACACTTTAAAATTACTACCTTCAACCCCTGATTTGGCAAGATAATCCATACATTTATTACCCTTTATAGGGGTATGAATAATTAAATTTATCAAACTCTTTCAACAAATTTTATTTAATATATTTATGGATATTGGTTATGGTCTAATTATTAATTGTATCCTTTCTCACATTGCACATGGTTAAAATCTTGTTTTGTACTGACTAACCAAGAAAACATGTTGACATTGGTGAGTAAATCCTTAATCAAAATTTTCCTCTACAAATCCTTTTCAAGACAACATATGCTCGGAAAATGAATATGTTTGGTCCAAGAACTGATATGTCAAGTGTTATACTTGAGCATTATAGTCATTGATCTCCATAAACGTATGTAGGAAAATCATTTATGTGAAAATAATTGATCTAGGACATTTAAAAGACATCAAATTATTTTAGAAACATGTTCAATATTTTTCATTCAAACAACAACATATTATAAGTACAACATAAAAGGTATTTTGTAGTAAGTAACAAATCTTTCAAATAAATATAATTTTCATCCTCCAATATTTACAATTCAATTCCAGTTAAGGTAGACATTCTTCATGTTGTTGACCTTGGGGAGTAAATCCTTGGTCTAAATTTTTCTCCAGAAATCCTTTGCAAGACAACATATGATTTGAAAATGAATATGTTTGGTCCCATAACGTATATGTCAGGTGTTTTACTTAAGCATTGTAGTCATTAGAGATAAACATGTTCAATATTTTTTCATTCAAACAACATTACATATTATAAGTACAACATAAAAAGAATTTTGTAGAAATTATCAAATCTTTCAATCCTTCTAATAAGAAGAAATTTTAACATCCATGATGTTAGTCACACTTTTGTTCAAGTAGTAACAAATTTAAAAAATAGGTTACAAATTTCACTTCAATCCCAAACTATACCTTTTTTTATATCAATTCAATCCTCCAACCAGGTGGAAGTTCATTAAGAGATTAATAGTGGAGATACTAGCCGAAACTAAACTCAATATGTCTTTCATTAGCTTGTTAAATGATAGTGACTCTTTACCTTGAAATATTATAATCTTCAAATACATTCGGTTGATAATCTCATATTAGGTTGATTTAATTTGTTAAATCCCAGTGACAACTGAAATCATAATAATATCCCACTTAATTTTTGAAACCTTGAGACTATGAAGATCCAAATATTATGTTGTGCCATAAGCTAGTGGACACTAATTTCAAAATACCATTCAAGTAACTTAAATGAAAGTGACCACTATGCTCAAAGTAATTTAAATAACTAACTTTTGACTATATCTACAACAAAACAATATTGATTCAAGTTAATCTATATACCCACACAAGTATGAAGTCATGTAAGGGTTCAATATAAGAAGAAATTATAACATCCACTAGGCTAGTTAAAAGATGAAAAAGCATATTATTATTGTCATGTACCTGTAATTTTCCATGTAATTATGAATGTAATTGTACCTATAAGAGAAATATTAGTGCAAATTCATAGAACCCCCAAAATGACCTTCAGATATGCTTTTCTAAGGCAATGTCATTTGGTGTGAATGCACAAGATTGAGCTTTCCCTAAGTGTGGGACCTTTACAAATGGGAAAAGCTCTCTAGAGAAGGTTGGTTCCTCTTCCTAAACTACCTGCCATAAGCTATTCCAGTGCAGGTGAGCTAATATAATCCTAATCTAACTATGCCAAGGAGATAGAGAGAGAAAAGAGGGAAAAACAGAGCCTACATTATTAGATGAACATAGACACACGAAGAGAAAAGATGAACCACTATGCTCAAAGTAATGTAAATAACCAACTTCCGACTATATCTGCAACAAAACAATATTGATTCAAGTTAATCTATATACCCACACAATTATGAAGTCACGTAAGGGCTCAATATAAGAAGAATTTTAAACATTCACAAGGCTAGTTAAAATATGAAAAAGCATATTATTCTTGTCATGTACTGTAATTGTCCATGTAATTATGAATGTAATTATACCTGTAAGAGAACACAAACTAAATAATATTATTATTCTTACCACATACATTAAATTATATCTACATTTAAATTTATCTTGGTATGAACTAAACACACTGCTCTCCGTTGAAAAAATTAGACCCCGAGATGGAGAGGACTCATGGGGATGCATTTTTTTTGAGACAACACCATCCCTATCTCATTCCATTCAAATAGTGTTTTGTGAAATCACCTCACCAAATCTTGCAAAAAAATTCCCATCAGTAGTGCTTCTTGCACTCCTGTAACATCTCTCGTGCTTACCCACTTCATTTCAATGTGTAGATGAACAACCTTGGAGAACCTAAATGTTACAAATAGATGTGTCAATAATGAAATGACAATAAGATATTACTTTATGATTTTTGTATGATACTATATACAATATGACATCATGTCTAGTAATGTTAGTTACTTCATTTTGTTTACAGATTCTTCCTTTAGAATATATATTCACTAAATACATCTAATATCTCTAACATTCAAACATTTAACCTCCACTAAATGTAATGGCATGAACATTAACTATCAATGTTACGGTTGGCTGAATATTAATTAACATTACAATAAAAGTTGTTAGGTTATGTTGAGACATAACCTCTTTTGGTGGTGGTAAGAGGATATGGCATTTGTGGGTTTTTTGGGGATTTATGGCATTCATAGATTGCGTTCATGTGATGGGAAAGATCAAATAATGAATATTACTAATTATGTCAAATTTTAATTAGAAATATTATAGAAACTTATTGAATATTGGAATAAAGGTTATTGATATCTCTATTTAAGCATCATCTATATCGGGCCTTTGGAAATCACTATCAGAATATAGCCCATTCAAGTATGGGTGGCACTGTCAAATGCATTGAGCCTTCTTCCTATGAAGAGGTCAAGGCCGACCCAGTAGTATGGAATATTTTTCATGAGGGTGGTATTACATCATTTATGGAAATATTATCTAGTCACTATGTTTGAGTTACACAGCGGTCTTTGGACACGGGAGAAAGAAAGAGTCAAATTGGGCAAGATAAAAATTTAATTTTGACAGAGTCCATTGTGGCTAAGATGATGCTCCCTATGGAGGGAGAAATTTATTTTAAATGCTCACTTCAAGAGGAGATGGATGATTTCTGTATCCTTATGAAAATATGACATTGTATCACTTGTGCTATAAACATGACTCACTTCTAGAACCTTGGGATAGGGTTGTTGACAAATTGAGGTACCTCACACCGTAACAATGCTACAAAGTGATCAATGAACCTCAAATTTTTCTTATTGCATATCTTCAACATAATCGGAAGGTGAAATTTGTAGATTTTATATTTCAATCACTTGAGAGGTCCCTTAAACTAGATAGAGAAGAGAAAGGTCCATTCTGCACTAAGGCATTTTGTATTTGCTCTTTAAAATTGAAGCTTCCTAGAAATAAATCTCACACTTCCCCTCTAAGCCTAGTAAGCAATGTCATGTACCCACTCCTCTTCCACAACCAGCTCCCTCTTTCCATTTCCATCACTACCACCTTTGTCTCCCTTCCGACTGTGATTCAGACATCAAGATCATTAGCCTTAAATATTTCACTCTTGTCACTCCCTCATCTTCTCTGGAGGATATAAACTCTTTAGATCCCTCGAGAAATATCTTAAGTTCTCCGAACTACCCTCGGACTCCAACATCTACTTCCTCTCCAGTTCTTACCCATACTTTTGTGGCTTCTCCTCTTGTCTCAACCGACATTGTAATGGATACAACTAAATCAAATCACTTGATAATGGAAGAATGTGTGGATTCCCTCGACTTTTTGCATGGAATCAGAAATTCCAGATGTGTTTGAGGATCTCTCCTTGGTTTACCCCGATTCTCCACTATCATAAAAATGAGCTCCCCTAATGTAGTGCGGACATGACCTGGATGAAAATCAATGAAGTATTCCTAGAAGACATTAAGTTAGTGGAAGTGTTAGTTCAAGGAATCCCTACTTCTTATTCTAAAGATGAAGAAACTACTCGCATGAATATACATAAAATGTAATTTGGATTTGTCTGGTTTGGGAATTTTTGGTTTTATCTTTTTTGTTTCATATAGGATTGGTCACTTCTTATCACACTATAATAACTTATCATGAAGGATTTTTTTTCCAAGTATGTAGGTCATTTGGGAAAATCCCCTTTTACTCTAATTCCAAATAGTTTTATATTTTGACATATCATAGTTGGGGCTAAGCTCCTAATATCTTAATGACTTTTCTTACATCCTTAAAATATCTCGTACTCCAAACGTTTTCTTGGTATAACAAAGTGGCTTCTCAAATCACAAGTATCCTACTTTATTTTGATTAAAATTGGTGACCACAAAGCTCAAAAATTTTATGGTGTGGCATAATGTACCATTGTCTAATATCAAAATATAATTCTCTTACTACTTAGGTGCTAGTGAAAACTAAACCTGGAATATTATATTGTGGGTTTAACACCAAAAAATTTATGAATATCTACTTATAATTTGCTAGACATTGTAAAATATCTTAATTATGAATTATTAAACCCTAGTGATGAAATAACCAAATTACATGTTGTGACACAACCTTACAGAAGTGAAGATCAAAATAATATATTTTTTGAGTACCTAACAATCGATAAGCTCAAACTATGTTGATTCAAATTTGTAAAATCCCAGTCACCATTAAGATCTAATTATTATCTTATTTCTTTTGTTTAAACCTAGTGATCACTAAGCACGAATTTTTATGTTGTGTCATAATCTAGTAGATGATAAGCTCAAAATATCATTTTGTAACATGTTAAATGATAATAACCACTATGATCAAAATAATATATTATGGAAGTACCCAGTCTCCACGTAGTTCAAAATATGTTAATATAATTTTGTTAATCATGTCGACCGTAACCTCCATATATTATGTTTTTGTTCAAAATATATTCCTATAATTTGTTAAGCTGTTGTAAAATATTGTAATTACGAAATATTAAACCCTATTCAATTTAATCTCAAAATAATATGTTGTGGTAAAGGCTATCGGCCGCTAAACTCAAAGTATATGAAACCATTGGTAGTATCCAAATATAATGTGGTAGTATAACTTAGTGGGAACTAAGCTCGAAATATATTAATTCCAAATCTTAAATGTATACAAAGAATTAAACTAATTTATACTGTTCTCAATTGTTATAAATATATCCAAAGTCAATTTTTTTCTTTTTTTTGTTAATAACTATTTTTTTTAGCTCACAAAGTTTATATTCTTAAGTTCTTAATTTCTTATGTTAAAACCGAGAGACTACTAAGATCCTAATGTTGTGTTATGGCATAACCTAGTGGTCACTATCTTGAAAATATCTTAATTTACTTTATCAAATCCTAACCACTTTGATAGGATTCAAAGATTGTGTGGTGGCATAAACTAGCAGTGCTATGCTTGAAATATCTTAATTTGAAATCTTAAAATCATACAATAAATTTGACTAATTTATACAGATCTTGATTGTTATACATTTCTCCAAAGTTAATGTGGTTGATTAACTTAGAGGTCAATAAGCTCAAAACAACCTACTTTAATTTGTCAAAATGTAGTGACTTATAATATTTTAATAAAAATGGTTAGATTATTCTAAGGGGTAACCTTTTTGGTAGCGACAAGAGGATATGGCATCTACAACTTTAATGGTCATTTATGACATCGATAGATTGCATTTGTGTGATTTACAGAATCGATTAAGGGTTATAAGCATGTGACATGTAAGATGGTGTTGGGAATTTAAGATTTTTAATGGGAGATAAGATATTTATGATAAGGATATTTAATTGATGATATTTAGTATTATCATGTCACACTTACCTCCTTTTGTGTGTTGTGCGCTGGTGGCTTTATATCTCGGGTCAGTTGGACATTTCACTACCCCTTTCCTCTTTTTCCTTTGGTCATTGTGCATCCTATTTCTCTATGATGGTGAGAGGGGTGTTGGCGGTTTCTTGGGTAACATGGAGTGTGGTCCTAACAAGAAGAGGAGGAGATATATGAATATAAAGGATGTTGGGGAATCATTTACTTCTTTAATGGATGAGAAAATTTGGAATGTAATTATACATAATTAGCTCGATAAGATCTAGTTGGGCATGGAGTGATTTGAATAAGAAGATGATGGTGATATTTATGAGAGCATGCATAAGACAATGCTTGATCGAACCAATCCAAGTGGCAGAGGAATTTTTTTGACATGGTGTAATGGTTGAGCGCTACAAACATCTTGTCTAACTCTGGGCGGTTTATCCTACATAAAGAGAATGAGAAGTTGGAAGAGCATCTATTCAGCCTTCAATATCATGTCCATGCCTTGATGTAGGGGATGTAGGAGATTACATGTGGTCTTGAGGCAATTGTAGAAAATCAAGGTATAGAACTCCCTTCTTTCATGAAATTGAAAATACCAAAATGTTGTGTCGATTCATCCTCCTCTGATTAGAGTAAAGGGGATGCAAATTTTGAGATAATTAATGAGGTGGAGTTGAGAGGCTGAACAACCTAATCATTCTTGGAAGCATTTGTATTTAGTTTTTTATTAAGGGGTGGAATGGCTATCGTATAGCAAAGTTTATCGATATAGGAATAATTTTTGGGTGAAGTGAAGCTGATTACAACTCTTCCCCATATTTTGGCATATATTTAGTAAGATAAGTTTCTTATAATCATCATGGGAGTCCATTTCTGGAATACTTATCATGGAATGGTTCCTCATGTACTTTTTTGAAGACTTATCATCAAAATATCCTAGTTTAATATCTTAAAATCATAGAATGAATTCAACTAATTTATATATATCTTCTTTATGATACATATAATTTTTGTGATACATATGCTAGCAAATTGAATACCCAAATACTATATTGTGTGCATAACCTAGCGGCCACTAAGCTCTTAATACCTCAATTTAGTTTCTAAATATTTAGCTACCGCTAAGTTTGAATGATTATGTGGTAGCATAATTAAGTACATGCTAAGCTCAAAATATATTCATTTAAAATAACATATCATGTTTGTGATACAAAACCTATCGAATTGAATACCTAAATAATATGTGCTAGCATAACCTAGCACCTCTAAGCTATTAATACCAGTATTCACTAAGATAATATTATTATGTTTTGGCGTAACCTACCCATTGCTATGATTATAATATCTTACTTTCTTTTACTGAAACCTAGAGATTTCTAAGATCCAAATATTATGTTGTGTCATAAGCTAGCGGATGCTAAGCTCAAAATATAATTGGGTAACTGGATAGATTATAACTCCCACTAAGCTCAAAATATAATTGGGTAACTGGATATATTATAACACCCACTAAGGTTGAAATATAATTAGGTAACTGGATATATTATAACGCCCACTAAGCTCAAAATATTATAGTGTGGAAGTACCTAGCGCCTACTTATCTCAAAATATTTTAATTTAATTTGTTTAATCCAACAAACCATAAGGTCTTAATGTTATACAACATGATATCCTCGATGAATCTTAGTGGTCGCTAAGCTATTCTTATTCATAAACAAAGTGATCACTTGACCCAAAAAAGTGTCTTGCCTAAAAATAACAAAGCATATTTAATAGGAGAGAAAAAACAAAGCGATCGCTTGACCCAAAAAAGTGTGTTTCCTATATCAAAATCCACCTATCCTTAAGTCCACAAAGGTAAACAAAGACTTCATCCAAATAAGAATTATAGCCTAGCGGTTGCTAGAGTAGCCAACATTTTTCATTTAGATCGTATTCAAAATGTAGTTTATATAAATGGTAACATATAAATCTAGAATTTATATAATAGTATACGTATAGAATTGGAATTGTTGTGCCCTAGCAGCCACTAAGATATACTTAAAGGTAAATATATCATGTTCATAATCAAGTTGTGTATGTTTAGAATTGAGTTTTCCATGAGTTCCTATAAGATTTTGGCGAATATTTTGTAATGAAATTACTTATGTAATTCAGATTATGAGAAACAATAGAATTCCAAATAACACAATATTTCAAAATAATGATCTCAATATGCAATTAGAATAGCTTTTCCACTTCAAGGAGGTGACCTCCAAACTATATAATAAGACTCAAATTTTCAAATGATAATGAAATACTACCTACAATCCCCTATATATACTATTCATATGTTATGGCCATCATCAAGGCCAACCTATTAAGCATGATAAAGTATAAATGATATAATAAAATGATATGGTGAGGCACAAGTCAGCTACTCATATCCTAATACAAGTAATAGGTTAAGAGCATAGCATGCCCTTCCCCTTCAAACCAAGGTTGTCCTCAACGTTGAATAATCTGGATGTTGCTATAGAAAACCTTTATCCTCCCGGGTTGCATCTTCTCTGCTCAGATTCTTCCACACGATCACATATTCCTTAATGTCTCTGGTTCTCACCTCTTAGTATGTGTTTATAGAATCTTCTCTAGATCTAAAATGATTCTTCCTTTCTCATCAAGTTCTGGTAACTCTATCTAAGCTTCAAATTTCTATCCAATAACCTTCTTCTTGTATGAAACATGGAATATTGGGTGTATGTGTGAATATTTATAAGCAACTTTGTTAACGTTCTATAGAACCTAATAAGGGACATAATATTTAGGAGCAAGTTTTTTTTCCTTTTTTTATTTCTTTAGGGACATCTGTTTGTAAGGTTGGAGATGTACAAAAACCCAGTCACCAATTTCAAAATGTCTTTCACTATGGTGTTGATCTCCTTTTGTTTCATCCTATTTTGTGCTAATGCTAAATTCTCCTTCAAACTAGCCAAAACATGTTGTTGATGTTGAATGTGATCCTCAACATCTCGACCTTAGTTTTCACCCTTAAGAAGGAAGTGATAGAAGGTGGATGGTAACCATATAATGCTAAAAATGGGGTCATTTGAGAAGAGGTATGAAAAGATGTGGTATACCACCATTCTGCAAGTGGTAGCCATTTAATCCACCTTTCTTTCTTATCTGATACAAAACAACGTAGGTACCCCTCTAAGAATTTGTTGACCACTTCTATTTTCCCATCGGTTTGAGGATGATAATATGAATCGTAAGCCGGTTGAGTAGCCAAACATGAAAAAACTTATATCTAAAAATTACTTGTGAAAATAGGATCACGATCACTTACAATTATCTTTGGGGTTCCATGTAGCCTTTGAACTATCTCCAAAAATAGTTATGATGGTATCTTGGCTGCAAATGGATGTGATAGAGCACAAAAATGGGCATATTTTGTGAGCCTATCCAAAATCACAAAAATAACATTCTTACCCTACGAACAAGGTAATCCAATGATGAAATCCATGGAGACCCCTCCCATCGCCGGCTGGTAGGAATTGGTAAGGGTTGTAATGACACTGGTGTCTTAATTATTTCCCCTTTATTATGTTGGCACACTAAACACTCGATACAAACTTTTATACATCCCCCTTGAGTCCTTCTCAAAAGAATTCTATTTTTATTCTATGATATGTCTTCAAAAAGCTAGAGTGTCCTCAAATAGGTGAGGCATGTAGCTCTACAAGAATATTATGCTTCAACTTAGAATATTTACTCAAGTATAACTTATCCTTATACCATAGGTAATTACCTTTCCACTCAAATTTGTTAGATGTCATAGATCCTTTCTTGATATTTTGTATTAGAGATTACGTATCTTTGTCTTTATCCCATTCCAATCTTGCTTCATCCACATAATCGGCTATCAACATGGACATTCCACATAGTAAGGCATCTACAGATGTATCCCTTCGAAAACGCATTATCTACTACATTTTATTTACCCTTTTTGTATATGATTTCAAAATCATAACCCAACATTTTGTTACCCACTTTTTTGTTCCCAGATGATAACCTTTGCTGCAAAAAGTATTTGAGACTATCATGATCAGTTTTTACCTTGAAGTGTCTACCCATGAGATAGGGCATCTATTTCTTGACCGCATGAAGAATAGCCATCATTTCTTTCTTATAGACAGTTTTGATCATATCGTTTCCTTTGAATTGGAAAATCTCAAATGCAATTGGTCTTCCTTCTTACATTAGAACTACTCCCAATCCTTATTCGACACATCACATTCGAAAATGAAGGTTTTTGAGAAGTTGGGAGTAGCAAAAAAACTAGGGTGTTGCACATGACTTCCTTCAACTGCTCAAAGTATTTAGTGGTTATGTCTGTCTAATGGAAGGCATCCTTCTTTAGCAATTCAAAGTGAGTGGGGTTGTTATTCTACCATATCCCCTCACAAATATTTTGTAGTACCCTGTTAGTCCTAGGTACCCAAGAAAATTTTTGAGAGTTTTGGGCCTTGGCCATTCCACCATAGATTTGATCTTCTAACAATCAACTTTGACACCTTCATGGGATACAATGTGACCCAAGTACTCTACCTCTTATACACCAAAAGAAAATTTGGATGGATTTACATAGATAGTATGTTTCTCCAAAACTTCCAACACTCTATTTACATGTTGTAAGTGTTCTTCCCATGTCTTACTATAAATCAATATGTCATCAAAGAAAACTAATACAAATTTCCTTTAAAATGGCCTAAAAAAAATGTTCACCAAGATTTGAAAGGTTGAGGGCGCATTTGTAAGACCAAAAGGCATTACCAAAAGCTCATAATGGCCCTCATGAGTCCTAAAAGTCATTTTATGAACATATTCCTCTTTTATTCTAATTTGATGGTACCCTAAACGAAGATCTAATTTTGTGAAATAAATAGCACCATGCAATTCATCAAGTAAACCATCGATTACTAGAATAGGAAACTTATCTTTGATGGTGTGCTTCTTGAGTTCTCGATAATCTAGACACATCCTCCATGTTTCATCCTTCTTACGTACCATGACCACTAGTGAATAATATGCACTCTGCTATGCTGCGATGATACTGCCTTCAACATTTCTGAACCATTTTCTCAATCTCATGTTTCTAAGAATATGGCTATCGTATGGTATGATGTTAGGTGTTTGGCTCCCTGGAATCAAATGAATGGCATGATCATGATCCTTAAGTGGTGGTAGTCCATTTAGAATTGCATCAAAAATAGATGAGTGATCATTAACAATATTTTGAAGATCAGGTGGCATTGAAGACTCTGTATTTTTTACTTCTATGGAAAATAACTTTGTTATAAATCCAATTACTCTTTTTCGATAAGATTTTACATTTGATGATAGATAATAATCTGTGGAGACTTTGATACCATCCTATTCAATTGTATTGTCCTTCCATTTGAATGAAATCACATGAACTATTCTTGGAAATTCATCTCTATAGTACCTAAGGTTGTGAGCCATTAGACACCCAAAATAGTATCTACCCCTCCCATAAAAATAACAAATATAGGTGATTCTAACATGTAGTCTCCCATGCAAAGCTTGATACTATGACACTTTCATGTGTACTTGATTTTCCCACCATCCGCAATCATAACTTGCATTTCTAGAGCTGGGTAAATAAAATAATTGAGGCAAGCAACTAACTTACTATTTATGAAGTTATGAGTACTCCCGAGTCAATCAACATCATCACCTTCTATTTTTGAGATAGCTAATAACCTTGAGTGTTTGAGGAGTACTAATACCTGAAAATGCATGGCAAGAAATTGTAGGTTGGTGATCCTCTACTTCATCTTCTACCGGTTCCTCATCCTCTCCTATAATTTCAGCTTCCTCATCATCCTCATTACCTCCATCAATATAGAACAACTTCTTCTCAAAGACAAGTGTGTCCCGAGTCCATATTTACTATCATAGTTAAAACATAATCCTTTTTCTCTCTTTTCTTCCATTTGTTGAGGAGTCAGTCTAATTGGCCTAGAAAATGAAGGGGAAGAGATACTACGGTCTCTGGTGTTAATGAAAGGTGCCCTCCTACTACAAAGAAATTTATCCTCTTCTCAACATACCATGATAATAGAATCAAAAATTTTGAGTGGAGTAAACATATGTACCTCATGCTCGAAGTGGTCCTAAAGACCCCCAAGAAATAGGTCATTCAGATTCTCTTCGGAATATTCTCCACCCTTAAGGATAGGTTTTAGAATTGATGCACATAATATTTGATTGATCTTGTTTTCTGTAACTTTTCCAATTGACTAAAGTAGTTTTCTACAACACTATAACTATAGTTTCATTACAACTTAGTAAAAACTATCCAAGTGATTTTGAGACCATTCTTCTACCTCTAAGCACATAACCATCGATACCAAACAAATTGGTGCGGTTCAAGATACTGAGGATGCCAATTTCACTTTTTATCCGATGGTGTTTGATGTAACTCAAATAAGTTCTCCATTTGATTTATCCAATTTAGGGTACCCTACTGATCAAATTTGCACATATCCACTTTCAGCATCATGTTCCGTGGTTGCGAATAAGTTGGATTCTGATTGGGCTGGAAAAGTGATCCAACATGGTTATTTTTTCCATGATTTTGAACTGAAGATCCTCCTTGGTTGATATGGGCTAGATTTGGGCCATACTATTTACCCTTTACATGTTGCATGATATCATCCAACCGATGATTGATTTGGTCTATGTCTCCTTTAGAGGCCATCTCAGATTGTACATTTCGTAACTCATACTCAAGTTGGCTCACCTTATGATCAATTGAGGTAAACCCTAGTGCTGAGGAATCTATATTTACCCCTTCTGACTCCATCTCTTTAATCACTACCCCATATTTATCTGGGGTTTTACCAGAGTAACCAGATTCTTTTTGCTCTTATGGAAGGCCCCGCCATGATGTCAAACCTTAGGGTTTAGGGTTTCGATACAAATTCGGCCAAACAGGAAAAAACACAAAGAAAATACTAATACTATTTTTGAGAGCTTTCCAAAAATGTAAAGAACTTGAAAACATTCTATAATTTTCACCCTAGGGAGTGATTTTATGAAAAACTCTAAATTTGTAATAACTTTTGCAAAATAAATCAAAAAATTCTGAAATTTTCAAGGACCCTTACTTGAAGTTTTTCAAACTTTTGGTAAAAATATCTCCCACCAATTCACTTTGGTTCACAATATATGGTGGAAAAAAAAAAATTAGGGTTTTACTCTAATTTTGGCCTAGATCACAGCTCTGATACCACTTGTAATGAAATTACTTGTATAATTCAAATTATGAGAAATAATAGAACACCAAATAACACAATATTTTAGAATAATGATCTCAATATGTAATTATAATAGCTTCGCCACTTCGAGGGGGAAACCTCCAAACAATATAATAAGACTCAAATGCTCAAATGATAATGAAATACTACCTACAATCCCCTATACATACTATTCATATGTTATGGCCATCACCAAGGCCAACTTATTAAGCATGAGAAAGTATAAATGATATAATAAAATGATATGGTAAGCCACAAGTTGGCTACTCATATCCTAATACAAGCAATAGGTTAAGGGCATAGTATATTGTTACATTTAGGACAAGAAAAATAATCTGGACTAGCTGACCTAGAAGTTATACTACAAGTTTTTAAATATAACATGATCTACTCGTTGCACCTAGGGGCCGCTAAGCTATTCCTAAAGGTAAATATATGATGTTCATAATGAAGCTATGTTATAAATCTAAAATCTTATTGTTTGTTAGAAATCATATTGAAAAGCTATAAAAGATAACAAATAAACTGGTGTTTATATAATGGATACATAAATATATGTGTAAAATTGTATCTTTAATAGGTAAATGTAACACCTTGTCAAACTATTATATTCCTCTTTTTCATTGCAAGCATTGACATGTGATTTTCAAGACAAATGTATGCTTCATGGTTGTTGAAAAATCATGCTTGCCATGGATAAATCATTTCTACTCTTTTATTGTAGGGCTGATATGTTGTTGCTTGCAATAATCTATTTCACTTCTTATGAGTAAGTTGTAATCTAGTCAGAATGGTTGTAAAATTATCCTTTGTAATTGGATTGATCCAAGGTATGTTTTAAATCTTCTTATCTAAACTGAATGAAAAATTGACATTCATTGATTAAGAGACTTAACGGACTAAACTTGTGTTTGTTACAAATTCTTTATCATCTTGAAAGATCGTGCCTGCATTCTATTTTGTGTTGTGCTCAACTCTTCTTGATTGACCCTTGTAGGGTGCTTAATGATGTTAAGGGAAATAGAAACCTGCTTCGGGATTCTGAAGAAAGTGAGAATATAAAATTTTCCTATATCTATTAAGGTCTATCCTAATGGATTCAAGACTCAGGTGATTTACCTAACTCTTCTACACCACTCTATGTGGGATGAAATCCTAACCTAAGTTGTTAACACTAAGTTAATATGAAGGGGAAATAACCTAAGGGATGCTAAGTTATTTCTAACCTATTGTATTTGGTTAAACTAAGACCTAACCTAAGGTGAAAATCTATTGTTTGAAGGTTATATATTTTAAATTAACCTAAGATCTAACCTAAGAAAATTCTATCTATCCTAAACTAATGGGATATGAAAGGGAACCTATGGGTCATTGGAAAGTGGGAGCTAAGCGGCGGTTCCTAGGCTATTAATGAGATGTGATTTTTGTATTTAAAAAGGTAGAGTACTGCCAGACTTGGTAATTACATGGAAATTTGGAGGAACCTACATGGAGGCATCACTAAGTTTGGAAATGCAAGTGGAAGTTAAATTTAGTCTTACCAACTTTGGATGGCGGTGGCAAGGAGAGATAGGTAGGAATATGCAAATTAATGGCATTAATTCACCTCGATTTTGGTGAGCAAGTTGTCTTAGAAGGCATGTTGGCAGATTTGTTGGGGTTGTTTTGCTTTGCATGCTTCATGATTTTCATTGTGCATTAAGCTATCTACGGTTTTTGAACCATCATTTTAATCTGCACTTAGTGGCTATTTTTGAATTCTCTCGATCTATTTTCGATTTGAGGAATGTATAAGAGGCACTTTGTGGAAAAATATTATTTTTGTTTAATCCTTCTTGGAGAAGAAGGGGTGTTGGAGAATTGACTAGGAGTCTTCTTCCACGATTAGAAGAGGCACTATCAGGCATGATAGGATCTACCCATTAAAATTTCTTTCTTTCTTCTAAATGATTCATTAAAATAACTTTACTTCATTGGATATATATTTTTGCATGATGTATCTGGTTATTTACTTGCTTGTTTTCTTGAAATTTATGTGGGTTTTGGAATATGAATCCTTGGTTATTAGATGGTAGTTCTTGTGAACTTTATCTGTACTAGTTCTGGTTGGTATTCAAATGAACTTGTTTTAGATAGCTCTGTAGCTTGTATTCAAATATGGTGTTATCTAGATCGGAACGCATTGCCATATGTTTCATTTTGAACTATCATTAAGAACATTAGTTCATTGAGCTTGAAGTAGAGTTCCTTAGCCATTCTGAACTGGCATTGTTGTTTGTTTGGTTCTATATCTCTATTTAAGTTTTGTGTTTCGGGAGTTGTAATAGAGCTCCGTGGATGATCTAAGCTTGTGTGAAGCTTCGTGCTTTGTTACAAGCTTTTTTTGGGGCCTTGCATTCATTTTAGAATGAATGGAACTTAGTAAAGATCTGAACTGTAGGTTGAACCTTCATATTTTGACATTGTACTTATATTTAGCTCTCATGTTGAACTGGTATTCAAGTTGTGAGTTTTTCTCTGTAATTTTACTCGGAGCTAAGGTTTTATTCTTAATTATGGAACTATGAATACTAGACTCGCATTAGAATGTGTTTTTGCTGATCGATGTTAGAGTCTGGAACAATATAAACTTATGTTCGAAGTTCATATTTGACATTGTACAGGTATTCTAATTTTATGTGTTCTGGATCTATGTGGGAGTTGATGTGTTTACTTGTTTCATGAGCTGGGTTTTGGTTGGTTTTGGTTTTGTAAAGCTTTAATCTCATTAATAAAGTCTTCCCAAAGGGACCTTTGGATTTTTGTATTGGTCGGATGTAGACCGAGTATCTTCTTTTGAAACCTCCTTTGTCTTACTTCTTATGTGAGAATTGTTGTATTACTTCTGTCTTTCAGGTTGCATGGTGTTCTTGAATATGAAAAGGCATGTGAGTTTGAAGTAAAACCTCTCCCTCTCTTCCCTGAGTGAATCCCATGTCGTGTAGGGAGCTTGGTTGTTTAATTCTTATGAATTAATGGACTGGAACTACAATCTATTTTAGGACATTTGTATCGATTGTAGAGGTGTTTGGAATGTATTATTTAATTCCTTATTGTCTTGATGTTGAACAAATTATTACTGTCATAAGCTTTTAATGGAACTCGAGGGGCTTGTGGTGATTCTATTCAGTTGAGTGGAGGAAGTTGGGGATAGTACTTGTCTTGAATAGTTTGTTTAGTTCCTTACCCTCTTCCCTGAATGCTTGGGAAATTCAGTCCCTAGGACCGTGAGTTTCTTCGACCCTTGTCTATCTTGTATGGTTGCATATTTCTATTCCTTGTTGATTTCCTTGAATGGATCTCTGGGTTTTAGACAGGGAAGTGAATCAGACCTCTTGAGTATTGTTTGTTGTTTAGAAATGATACTGTGAATTTTGTTTGAGATTGAAATTGGATTTGAGCTTGGTGAATGAAAATAGGTAAGTAGTTGTAAGTTTTGTAATGAGTGTTGGTAATGTGCATCCTTTGATTATGCATTTTGTTTGAGTTCTCTTTTGGGAACTAGCTAGAGAATTTCTAAGTTTGTATTTATTAAAGGATTTCATTTCATAGTATAAATGAAATGAAATATGGATTAGGTCCATTTTGGTTTGAGATCTTTTTACGTTGACTGATAAGTTCATTGATCGAACTTCTCATTATTTGATTCTCTTCTAAGATGGAAATTTCTAGTGGATTGGTTAAGAGATTTAATTGCCAAAGTATAGCTTGAAATTTTGGGTAGTTTGAGTTTTAGACCTTTGCATTATATCTACTAACAGATAGCAGTTGTAAGGATTTCTTTTAGACTATTTTTAATCTGCTTGGAATTGAATTGGGATTCTTGTTTTGTTGTAGCCTCTTTAGGTAAGGACTCCTTCCTTTGTCATATTTGGACTGAGGAAGTGATGTGTGTTCTAAACCTGATTTTTTCCTTTAGAGAAATTGTGTCTGAGAAATAAATATGTATTGATTCTCTTCTTTTTCTATATGGAAAGATGAAGCATACTAATATGAGATATGTTGTAACTAACTCCTTTGCTGCTTGGAAAAGTTAAATGTGTTTTTCTATCCTTATGAATTTATGAAATAATGGAAGGACAAGACTTGTTGACTGTTTAAAAGTAATTGATAAGATCAATTAAGTCTTGTGATATAATTCTGATGTTGCAGATTATAATATGCTCTTTTCTTAAAAGTAAATTCAGATTTTCTTAATTGTACTTCTTTCTAGATGTTATTACTTATGATTATTTGTATGTTGTATATTAATTGTTTCATTAAAGCAGAGTTGTTTAATGAAACAATTAGTGGAATGCACTTTACTTTAATGTTTAGTGCTTATCATGCTCAGTTCATTGGCCCTGATCCATGATGGCAATTTTGCAGATGGACATCATAAGTGATAAAGAAAGACACATTTCATGTTGTATTGAGCTTATTTAATTATGGATCTTATGTAAAAAATTTGGTTCATTCTTGGTTTGTATTGAAAAAGAAAAGTTGAATTCTTTTTGGAATAAAGGCTATTTGTTATACCGCATGCCTAAAATACATAGTCTTGTAATGTATATTTTTATAATGATGAATTGAAAGTTGAGATTTACCTATATTGGTGGTGTAAATTATCTTGTATTTATGAAGAAGATGGGAAACCTATCTTGATGATATTTTTCATATCTATTATATGCTTAATTCGGATAAACTTGATTAGTTGGTTAAAGGGAAATAATTGGATTCCCTTATTAAGATGCAGCTTGTTAATTTGCATAAGATAACAATCTTATCTAAACAATTCTAACATAGTATTGGAATGTGTAATGAATATGTAGTAAAACTATAGAAATTGTGAAATATAAGAAGGAGCAACAAACCCTAACACTTAAATCATGTAGAGGAAGATTCTTCCTCACTCAAAGAAATGTAATCTAAAGAATGGTGATGTGATTGTTAATCATTAGACTTCATTTCCTATAAATTTTATTGCTAGTTGAACCTATTTGGTTGCTACACCTTCTTGAATGGTTAAGTTACATTTAATGGGACTTTTGATGTTGTTGTCCTGTCCTTTAGATATTTATTTGTTAAGCCAAGTAAAACAAACCTAAAAAACAATCATAAGTTAAGGAAGTTCTTTAATGACTAAATGAATCAAATTTAGAAAATAACTTATGGAGTGTTGGATTAGGGTTTAGCGGGGTTGTTATAGTTGTATAATAATCCAAATTAGTAAAGTATTAATAACCTCCTTCGGTCAGTTGTACATATTGATGAGGTAATTTTTGTAGGAGGTCGTCACACACCAATTGTAGGAATGTACCTTCAAGAAGAAAAGGGTCTTCTCAAGGATACAACATTGCAGTTGACATGTAGCAACACCCTTCTGCATTCATCATCTAGATCTACACACAAATAAGGACTTGAACTTAGTTTCTCTCTAGGTCAAGTTAGTGGCATGTTTAGGATAGGTGGTAGCTTTCAATGGCTTAGGGTACCTTGGCACACTTGGTTGACTTAGGTCAACCGAGTATGCCCATATACCCTAACACACATATACCCTAACACATTATGAGTGTCTTCCTATAATAAATTATGTTTCTAACCAGGGCTATGGTTAAACCTTGGACAAGTGGACTGACGGTAGTCAGTAAATACCATTCTAGATAACAAAAGAGTGAGGTGAAGGACGTATTCGAAATGATGAGTATGTCATCTAGGAATAGTAACATGAACAGTATGTTGAAAATATTTGGCCAAAGTATTGCAAGTTGTTGGTTGCATTGTCTTATGTCACCTAGTTTAAAGCAACTTGATGTTAGATGAATATTGGTAGAAAATATTTAGATAGGTTCTTTAAACAAATCACTCATTACCGGGAATATGGTAGGAGATCCATGTATACATAATATACATAAATTATTCTATAATTAAGTAAACATGAGAGATCGGTCGATAATCGAGTCATGGAATGAGAGATTGGTATCATATCGAGTCATTCTTTGCTGTATATGGTTATCTGTTATGAGATTGATTGGCATGGAATGTGTATTCTAAATAATGTTTTATTTAGAACAGAGAAAATTATGTTAAAAAAAAATTTCCCCTTGTTTCTAAAGTCTTAAAATGGGAATGTTACATAACAAATAAATCTAGTGTTTATATAATGGATACATAAATATATGTGTAAAATTGTATCTTTAATAGGTAAATATATCATGTTAAATATGAAGTTGTTTTATAAATCTAAATTGTTGATCTCTACAAATATAACAGCTGATAAAGAACAAAAGTGATCGCTAGTACCAAAAAATGTTGTGTTCCCTATATAACAAAAATAGATTTGCGAGGTGCCAAGGAAAACAAATGCTTTTTCCAAATTAGAATTATATCCTAGTGGATACTAGGGTAGAAATTTTTTTCTATGGTATATTTTATTCATAGAAAAGAAATCATATTGAAAAGATACAAATGATAACAAATAAATCCATAATTTATATAATCGACATATAAATATAAGTGTAAAATCCTATATGTAATTCGAAATAGAATTGGAGTTTCTTGATAGGTTGTCAAAAAAACCAATTACATCATGGTAGCCTCAAAGTTATGTTAATTTTTGGCATAGTTTAGCGGGCTCAAAAGGAAGAATGTATTAATTATAAAATGCATATTGATTAAAATTAGATTTAATAATATTATTGCCAATATAATGTGTTTAGCTTCAATGTACATACCATAAAAATGATGAACACACTACATTTGGTTAATTCTACATGGAAACATGTATATAATTTTAAATAATTATCATACAATTGAATTCTTAATATAGTTGTATAGTTTTGAATTAATTTTTAACCTCATATATTTTCCTAAAATCTAGCAAAGTAACCATATAAAAAATGTAATATGCATTAATTAGCGAGGTTTATTTGCATTATCTTGATGAAAAACATTAAACAATTTTTGGTTCTCCCAACTAAAATAAAATTAAAAATAAGGTGATTGTGTTAGAAGCTATCATTATCCTTAAAAAAATCATAGGGACGACAACTAAAAAATCAAAATGAAAAAATAGCCAAAGAGACATAGAATGGTAGAAATGGGAAAGTGTTAAACAAAGATAAATACTAGAGTAGAAAATTGATTGAATTCTTTCATTAATGCATATAAAAGTGAGTTTTCATGAAGAACAAGGTAGTTTTGCATGGAGATCAAAAGTAAAGTCTTGAATCGGAGCACAATTCAAGTAGAACAAAGTAGGACTTTTGTGGATCACAATTGGGATGTTGTGCAAAACAAAAGGACTAGAAAATAGCTAATAGATCCTGCAGTAAAAAAGGTACATGTTTACTATAAATACATGGTTTAGTAATATTTGGAATGATTGTGTGCTTTATGTTTTATGTGAAACCTCCATCTATTATCTCATCTCATTCAACCAATCATTGCGATCAATTTCACAACCTCTATTGTTATCCTCCTTTTTACGTCCTTTGTGTTCATCCTTTCTATGCTTATTTTGTGTGAGTTTCTATGTGAACAAGATTATAATCACATGAAAAAAACATGGATTTGAACACTCAGCCCTGTAATCAATGGTCTACACATATTTTTTTATTTTGAAGACATGATTTTTTGATTGATCGAAAATATCTGAAACCCTACTCAATATTTATCTAAGGTATTTAATAATTTTTTAGCACATTTCACAAAAGAAAATTTAAAAATATAAAAATATCGGGATATTAAAATTTGAAATTGTCACTTTCCCCTCTAAAAGAAAAATGATTAGCTATGAAAATTTCAAATATCTAAAAATTTGGGGAAATCATATTTCCCTATTTTTATTTTCCCATGGTTTAAAAATTAAAAACTAAACATTTATCATTTTCTATAGCATATAATAATTTAAACATAATAAAAATATATATTATACAACATATAAATGAACCAAGAATAGCAAAAAAACATTCAAATAAAAAAACAAGAAATAAATCCTAAACATAGTTTTGAAGATTACTAGAATAGTATACACACACTTACCTTTGATTCTTTATCAAAATCAATTTCTACATTGTTAGTTATAGTGTGAGATAATTTAAATTAATTATCCAATTAGAATGTGCCATGTGGAAAGTTTGAACAAGCTATTTGGGATACATAATAAGGCTAGCAATCCAAGACTGTACAGTTAGAGTTACTTTGTATGGATATTTTCAAAATAAGAAATGTATGAGCTTAGGATCTGATATTTCATTTCTATCAATAAGTAAAGGAGCATAGCAAGTGCTAAGAAGTTTTATTTTTTAGGAAATGATTTGAAATGTGTCTTTAAAACCATGTATCTTATGGAAACTATATACTAAGACTAGCGATGCACAACTTTACAAATAGTGTAAAAGAGAAAATGTAAAGGTAAGAGCTCTAGCAGACGCTAAAGCTAAGCTGTGATTTATTATTTATGTCCACTTTAAAAATAAGCAAATTTTGAGCCTAGGGTCTAATATGTCGATTTCTGTTAATAAGTAAAGTATCTTAGCGGTCACTAACCATTTTTAAAATTGTAAACGAGATAAAATATGAGTTGAAAACTATGTATCTTATGGTAACTACATATTAAAGATAGTGATTAAAAACTATAAAGATAGGGATTATATTGATATGAAGTAAAGGAAGGATCCTAGAGACCGCTAAGCTATGCCATTCAATTTAATAGGCTATGTCATTCCACTCAATACATACAAAAGCTTAGCAATCACTAAGCATTTTCTGTCATAATAACAGATGTGAATTATATGATACAAACAATAAGTCTTGTGATTACTACATAATAGATGAAAACATAATAGCGACCCAAATCTATATACATATGGTATTTATAATGATTGGTAGTAATGGTGGAATCCTAAAGCAACCGTTAAACTAGAGCATGATCTTTTATTTTATTGTTGCTTTCAAATTATTAAACTATTGAACCTAACGTCCACTATGCACTTACTTTCGATAAGGAAAAAATGCTTAGCATTCGCTAAGCATTTTCTCCCACAAGATCTGATGTGAATTATGTGTTTCTAACAATATACCTTAAAGATAGTGTTTATATTGATAAGAGGTAAAGGCAGGAGCCTAGTGACCACTAAGCTATACCAATCAATTCATTAGGTTATGGCGTTCCACTCAATACGTACAAAAACTTAGCGGTCGCTAAGAATTTTCTCTCGATAAAAACAAATGTGAATTATATGTTACAAACAATAAGTCTTGTGATTACTACATAATAGATGAAAACACAAGTAGCGACCCAAATCTATATACGTATGGTATTTATAATGATTGGTAGTAATGGTGGGAGCCTAACGACCACTAAACTAGAGCATGATCTTTTATTTTATCATTGTTTTCAAATTATTAAACTATTGAAACTAGCATCCACTATGCCCTTACTTTCGATAAGGAAAAATTCTTAGTGTTTGCTAAGCATTTTCTCCCACAAGATCCGATGTGAATTATGTGTTTCAAACAATATATGTTATGGGAACTACATAAGGCTTGATCCCTCATGTACCTCAATCACTCTAAGAAATAACAACATAGGAAAATAAAATAGGAAAAAACAAATTACCTACCTTTAATATTCTAGGGCCCAAAAAATAGGATTTTTTTCCTACCTTTAATATTGTACCTTAATCACTCTAAGAAATAACAACATATATTACTTTAAAAAATAAAACAAAAGAGAACAACCCTAAGTAATTTTAAGTCCAAGTACAGATAAAGATGTAGGGTTTTCCTAGTCTTCCCTTTTAGTAAGAGTTCACGGAGTTGTAGAGGATTTTCATAAGAGGTGCGGTTAGAAGGGTTAACGAAAAATTATGCCAAAATTGGAACCATCTCAAGTTGTGGAGTTTTTTCGCCTGTGTGACATCGGGATAAGTTGGATTGGCCTCTTCATTAGCCCCTAAAATTAGTTCTTTGGGTGTTTCACCAAAGAAAATCACGAAGACATTGCAAAGTAGAATGCAAGAGATTGGAAGGGTTTGAGGGTCTTGTGAAGCTCACTATAGAAAATCGTTAGGCCAAAGTTAAAGTTGTTCCCAACTCAACTCACCTTGGTGATTAAATCCCTAAAGGAACTTGAACACGACAGGAAAAAGAAAAAAAACATTAACGATACTGGGATCATCTTGTTGGATGATGTTATTGAAATTGCGAAGGTCATGAAGCCTCGATTCATGGAAAAACATCTTGTGGGAACTGTGAAGGAGATTTTGAATACATGAGTATTTTTGGGTGCCTTGTTGATAGAAAGGATCCCAAGGATTTACAATTGGAGATCGATGAAGGAGATGTGGAGATTCCAGAGGATTGATTGGAAGGAAGTGATTTTATTTTGGGTATGTTTTATTGAGTTTTATTGTATTGGTTATTTGTTTGTTTTGAAGGTTTGATCAGGGAACAATGGCTTAAGGATTTATGATTATTTCATTGAATAAAAAGGAGCACGCTAAATATGGTTATTGTGGGTTTCATTTATTACTTAATTTTTGTGTATTTGCTTGTTTAATGTACTATGTATTTATAGGCTTAATTTTTAGATAAAACTAGGTTATTTTGGTAATGTTAAACTATAAATATCAGCTAGATTCATTAAACAAAAATAAGAGGTAACGTCTAGTAAGATATTCTTGGCTAAGGTTTGTAATAACTTATTTTCATTTTACAAGACAAAGCTCATTTCCTTATGAATTTGGGGCAAGAGGCTGATGTAAGATCATCTACAATTCCATTCTAGTGAAATTTTACCACACTCATATGAGCTATAAACACAATATCGATGATGAGTTTTAGTAGCAAGAGAAAGTACGATGGGAGCCTAATGACCGCTAAACTAGAGCTTGATCTTTTATTTTATCATCGTTTTCAAATTACATGGTTCGAAGGGTTGAGAAAAAATGTAGAAAATTTTGGACCCATCTCAGGTTGTGGAGGTGTTCTTCCATGTAATAGGAGGAGAAGTTGGAGTGGCCTTTTCATTGGCCCCTAAAATTGGTTCTTTGGGTCTTTCACCAAATAAAATAAGAGAAGACATTTCCAAGGAGACTGCAAGATATTAGAAGGGTGTGAGGGTTACCATGAAGCTCACTATAAAAAATCATCAGGAAAAAGTTACATTTGTTCCCAGCGTAATTGTTTTGGTGATTAAACCCTGAAGGAACCTGAACGTGACAAGAAAAAGATGAAAAACATTAAACATACTAGGAACATCTTGTTGGATGATGTTATTGAAATTGTGAAGGTCATGAAGCCCTGATCCATGGCAAAAAATCTTGTGGGAACTGTGAAGGAGATTTTGTGAACGTCTCTGCTTTACATCAGTGCACTATCGATGGAAAGGATCCCAAGGATTTACAATCAGAGATCGATGAAGGAGAGGTTGAGATTCCAGAGGATTGATTGGAAGGAAGTGAATTTTTTTGGGTATGTTTTATTGATTTTTAGTGTATTGGGTATTTTTTTATTTTTAAGGTTTGATTGGGGAACAATGGCTTAATAATTTATGGGCATTTCATTGAATAAAAAGGAGCATGCTAAATTTGGTTATCATGGGTTTCGTTGCTTAACTTAAATTTTGTGTATTTGCTTGTTTAATTTACTATGTTTTTGTATGCTTAATTTCCTTAATAAAAATGGGTTATTTTGGTAATGTTAGACTATAAATATTAGTTGTAAGAATTAAAATAAAATAAGAAGTAATCTCTAGTAAAATATTTACTATCTAAGGTTTGTAATAATTTATTTTCACTTTACAATACAAATCTCGTTTCCTATGAATTTTGAGCATGAGGCTTAACTCATTTACAAACATTCTCATAAGTGGTGGTGTAAAGGTGCAGCAAGGTTGGGCTTTGGTAAGTTGGAAAATGGCCCAAATTTGTGATGGTTATATTGAGGAAAAGGGGTTATCTTTGGAAGTTGATGTAGAGGATTCAACTTGTATTATGTAGTTTTGAGGTTAAAGGATGATTTAAGACCATCTACGATTCCATTCCAATGAAATTTCACTTTAATCGGATGAACTATATACACAATTTTGATGACGGGCTTTTAATCTTTGGAGCAAGTATGATGGGAGCCTAGCGACCGCCAAACTAGATCATGATCTTTTATTTTATCGTTGTTTTCAAATTATTAAACTATTGAGCCTAGCATCCACTATGCCCTTACTTTTGATAAGGAAAAAATGATTAGCATTCGCTAATCAATTTCTCCCATAAGATCTAATGTGAATTATATGTTTCAAATAATATACCTTATGAGAACTACATAAGGATTGATCCCTCATGTACCTTAATCACTCTAAGAGATAACAACATAAGAAAAAAATAGGAAAAAAAAATTACATACCTTTAATATTGTACCTTAATCACTCTAAGAAATAACAACATATATTACTTAAAAAAGAAAACAAAAGAGAACAACCCTAAGTCCAAGTACAGATAGAGATGTAGGGTTTTTCCTAGTCTTCCCTTTTAGTAAGAGGTCGCGGAGTTGTAGAGGATTTGCGGAAGAGGCATGGTTTGAAGGGTTGAGGAAAAATGCCGCAAAATTTGGACCCATCTCAAGTTGTGGAGGTGTTCATCCATGTGACAGGAGGAGAAGTTAGAGCAGCCTCTTCATTGGCCCCTAAAGTTTATCCTTTTAATCTTTCACAGAAAAACATATGAGAAGACATTATAAAGGAGACTACAAGAGATTGGAAGGGTTTGAGGGTTACCATTAAGCTCACTATATAAAATAGTCATGCCAAAGTTGCGCAGGTGTTCCCAACATAGCTACCTTGGTGATTAAAGACTGAAGGAACCTAAATGTGACAAGAAAAAGACAAAAACATTAAACATACTGGGAACATCTCGTTAGAAGATGTTATTGAAATTGCAAATGTCATGAAACCCGATCCATGACAAAACATCTTGTGAGAACTGTGAAGGATATTTTAGGTACGTGTGTGTTTTGTTAGGTGAAATTTTGATGGTAAGGATCCCAAGAATTTATAATCAAATCTGAAGAAGGAGAGGTGGATATTCCAAAGGATTGATTGGAAGGAAATGATTTTTTTGGGTATGTTTTATTGAGTTTTAGTGTATTGGGTATTTGTTTATTTTTAGGTTTGATCAGGGAACAATGGCTTAAGGATTTATGGTTTTTTCATAGAATAAAAAGGAGTATGCCAAATTTAGTTATAGTGAGTTTCTTTTCTTATTTCCAATCATGTGAGAGAATGGGAGGATTTGGAAGAAATTATTTCTCAAGAAGGGAACCCCGAGGCTCTTTAATTTGAGGCACTTCGGGTTATTTCCATCCCATCTCTTGTTGGTGGCCTATGAAGGTGGAGGTTACATTTTAGTTTCCCATGGGAGTTAGGGATCTAATGATATTGTTCATGTATGGAGAGAAGAGCGAGAATACATTTAACAGGGAGGTTTTACAGGCTCACCTCTAGATTATTTTCTTGGTTGAGTATGATTCTGTCAAGGAATCCATTATTTGCATTCAGGGGGAGGAATATCTAGCAGATTTGGATTATTCTCATTTTAACTCCAAGGTGTCTTCCTAGTTTGTTTCATGGCTTTTGTTAGTGAGGTAGAATATTGAGGACGTTAGGGTGATAGTGATGCATTTAATCAAACCCATGCACCAAGCTAACTTTTATGAAGTGCTAGAGGAATTTCGTAGAGATCAACCTTTACTTTACTTAGTTCAGGATGGACAATATTTTGAGGAGGTGCAGAAATTGATAGCGGAGATGTCGGCTAGGAATGTGGTCTTGATGAAATTTGATTCAGAGGTGCATGTTGCCTATATGGAAGGGATATCTGAAGGAAAACGTCTTGAATTGGATCTCCCAGGTCTCTCCACGTCGGTCTTCATTGAGTCTGTGGGCATTGTGGGGCTTCGTCGCAAGTTTTTTTTTACCTACAAGTTCCTCCTTTGGAAAAATCATGAAGGGGGACTTTGGGAGGCAGGAAGGTGGTTGGTCCTCACCTACCTACTTCTCTGGTTTAATTTTTCTGCTATGTCCGGTTTTGGTCTTAGGTTTTTTTCTAGTGGTCTCTGGTGTGGCATTTGGGCTTCTAGTCTCCCTGCATGCTTGCAAGTTTTTGTTATTTCAGTTTGGGTTGGATGGTTTATGGTATGGTCTATGTTGTACTTGGGTGGGATCCCTCCAATCCCTAGGTTCGAGCTCCTATAAAAATTGTTTAAATATCTAATAAAAATAGATGAAAAAATAGTAGCGACCCAAAGATATATATGTATGGTATTTATAATGACTGGTAGTAATGGTGGGATCCTAACGACTACTAAACTAGAGCATGATCTTTTATTTTATTGTTGTTTTCAAATTATTAAAATATTAAACCTAGCGTCCATTATTGCCTTACTTTCAATAAGGAAAAAATTCTTAGTGTTTGCTAAGACTTTTCTCCTATAAGATCCAATGTGAATTATGTGTTTCAAACAATATACCTTATGGTAAATACATAAGGCTTGATCCCTCTATATGGTATGTAGTGTAGTTATTGTCTCCCCCATGTACCTTCTAGTCAACATGATATAATTATAATTAATGAAAAACACTAGCGATTCAAATTTGTATAGATAGTGTTTACAATGACCGTAATGGTAGGAGCCTCATGGTCACTCAACTAGATCATGATTTATTATTTCACCATAATTTCCAGTAAAAGAAACTATTGAAACTAGAATCTGTTATGTCGTTACTTTTGATAATGAATAAAAATAAGCATTAGGTAAACAAATTTTCTGATACGAAACTTTTTGAATTATATGTTATAAAAAATATATTTTATGGAAAATAAATATGCTTGATCCCTATTCCAAAATTTATAATGAAGCACTTGTTTCGCAATGGATACGAGCCAAAATTATACGGATAGTAAATGTTTTTACCCTAAGAAGACTAGAACTACAAATAAGTGAACATAAGTTTGAACAATTTGGAATAAATTTCTTCAATTAGTATTTTAAATCTTACTTATAGTCAGAGCAAGAGATAATAGACCCTTGTTGTAGTGGTACTCAAAAAACATTGTTAATAATCAAATCTTTTCTCAAATAGGTTTAACCCACCGTGAAATTATAGAGAGCATTGTTTCCACAAAAGTTACTATTGTGAAGAGGACCACACTTATGTTTAGGAAAAGTATAGTCCATCCCATTTGTTTTTGATATATTTCTATGGAATTTACCACCAAGTGCTACACTTAAAATATCATACTTAGATTAGTTATAAACATTTAGACATAATGAATAAAGTATGTCTGATAAACATATATTTCACATTGTCTTATATAACAAAAATTGATGAGCTATCACTAACTCTGTTAATGTGATTTTTTGCTCAACTACTTTCCTCAAAATATCAAACATTAGATATTCTAACCGTTATCCTTTAAGCATTCTCATTATTCTTGTTACATACATCTAATCCTCACTACTATAATATGACCGATATACACATAAATCACATAGTATTGTAAAACAAAAAATCGGAAGGTACCAAAAATATCTATTGGCACCCAAACCAGTCCTTCCTTTGTGGATGAGTACCATCAACTGAATGAGAAGGATGCTTAGAGGATGACATATCTAGATTTGTGTCATTTTAAACTTGGGTAAGGATTTCATCATCTCTTTATCACTCGAGCTAATAGGAGTCATGTAAACCGTGACGAGAGTATGACCTACCCTCCTACTTTAGGCTCTACCTTTAACCAGGGTGAGAGGACCCCTTCAGTAGTTTGTAATTGTGAGTGGGGTGGATGTATCAACAATATTTGACACTCTTTTATAGAGTAATTGAAAAATATCTCTGGGAAGACATGGTCAATTTAGCAAAGGCTAACTCTCATGAGTTGTCACTTCTAGACAGTGCAAACATCTTCTAAACAAATCTCATATTACTAAATACGAGTAAGGAACCAGCTTGCTTTAGCATGTTTTTGGATTTAATGAGGCAAGCATGGGTAATTTTGGTAGGATTAGTTAGTTTTGGATGCATCTAATTTGGGGAATTAAATAGGATAAAGTTGATTATACCATATTTCACAAGAAAATTCAATAAATGTTCGGAGATCTACCAAGTGAAAGAAAAACATACCTCAAATAGATCACAATGATGCCTTAACCAGAATATGTACACTCATGGAAGCCAAAGAGTGTAGGGTTTCACACAATCTGTAAGGATTCAAACACAAAACCTCATATCTTGAAGACTTAATAAAACATCATATATTCACAATTTATCATGCGTAAGATACACTCGAATAATTACAAGGAACATTTAACAAAGTTGAGAAATAGTGATTTTAAAATTATTTATTACACAAATTAAATGAATCTATTCTCAACAGTGTAATTGTAATTTCCAAAATGCTACTATAATGATAAAGTTATGTGTGAATTAAAGGATCCCTAAAATAAGATTGCAATGGGAGGATGAATAACTATTTTATGGTATATCATCTTAACGGTAGATACAACAATTCTCATTATTAAAATAATTAGTTCAAGGCTCATCAAATTTATCAACAAGGGAAAATAAATGTATTGTCTCAGTGATTTCCAATGGTTGTACACTTGCAAGCATCTTGACATGACAAAATTTGAAGGCTCAAAGAAAGCACTAGGATTCTCCGATGAGTTCTTTAGAAAATGGTTTTTCTTTTAGTTCTCCTTATTCTTTGAACAATTTTCAGAAGATTTGAACCCCCTCTTCTATGTGATTCTTTTCTTCTCATTTATACCATTCTATCCACTCACTATCTTTCTAAATTTCCCCCAAAAAGAATGAATATTTAAGGGAATATTCCCCTTTACAAAATATAATTTAAACCACGTTATTATTTTGAAAATTCTTTGTTTAGTGTTGTCAGGTGTAAGAATTATGATCCTTTTTCAATTTTCTCTATTTGTGTATGATTGGGATACCATGTCATCACTTTTGGCCAATTATTTAATTGTTCTTTTCACTTGGTGATTGGATAATTGCTTTTGATGATCTTTGAGCACTTCCAGTGATCATATATGACAGATACTCTTATCTACTTTCTAAGAATCCGTCTTAGGTGATGTGCACTTCTTTTCATGTCTTTTTGGCTTAATCATCACACATGGTTCTTGTCAAATCATATTAATTCATCAGTTATGCTCACTCCTAATTCATTTCAACTCTTAATTTTTCTTTGTGTGAGATGAGAAAAATATTCCTTCATCTAATGGGAATGATTTCTCTCAAATAAATCAATATGCACCATTCTTACTATAAAACTCAGTTCTACCCTCTCACCAATATGCATTTCTTTCCCTATCTTGAAGGTAAAAAACTTTTTCATAGTTCTTATCAAAAAAATGGTGAAGGTGCTTGTGGAAAATAGTCTGAAAGAGATTTCTTCGGAAGATTTAAACCAAATCTTCAACTTACATGGTAGGATGAAGCCAAAGTCGGAGATTGTTTTGATATAGAACATCTAGGGGATACTATAGGGCCTTTGAATTATCGACAGTTTGGCTTGCACTCCTCCTAAGGTTAATCAGAATCAATCTTTTCTTCTTATCCTTTCAATCCATGTATTTTCATATTTTTGGTGGGAACATCAGAAGGCTCTTGAAGACTTGAAGATATTCTAGATTGAAAGGAGGCCTCAAGTGTCCGAGTAGACTAATTTTTAGTGTCCCTTTTTATGCAATGAATAATTTTTGTTGAAGGAGATCCCCAAGGAGTCTTATGTGCTGTATGAAAAATATTCTATTGATATGGTGCCTATCATTTCTCATAAAATAGATGAACTGGAGTAGAGGATTATTTCTCTGGAGAAAGGTCAAGCAGGACCCATGCAATCAAAACCATTCACAATACTAGTACCATCTTTAGGTAAGAGAAGGGGTGAGTCAAGATCCCAACCCCCAATTATCATTTTAGATGGATAAGAGGAAATGTCTTTATCTTCTCATTACTCTAGATCAGAAATTTCTTCTGCCAGAGACAACAGGGGAAGGTTTGTTGTTCTATCCTCCACTTGTTCAGTGCATTATTCTCCTTTGTCGAGCATGAATTTTTAGGGCCTTAGTTGGTTCCTTCTCTAAGAGAATGCCCACCCCTCACAAGGAGATGGAAGGCTAAATGTAGCAAAGGACACGACCCTCAAGGTTTAGTTCTTTCTCTTCCAACCACTCCAAATGTTCCTTCTCAGTCTATTCCTAGTAAGTCTACCCTTCACAAGGGAAAAGGGAAGATGACATTCTTCATGGGTGGTTTGGATATTCTAGACTGGGTATCTTCCTATCAAAAGAAAATTGAGCTAGAAAAGATCATGAACAGTCCCAGAATGACTCTTGAGTCATTGATGGATATGGGGATGTCCCGGGATCTAGTGGGGTCCATTGTATTTTTCTAGACAACACAAGGCTCAAATGAATTCATGTTGAGGAAGAACAAATTGTTGAACAAACTCCCTCCACTAGGGGGAAATTTCAAAGAAGGAATAAAGGACATCTGAACATTGTCTTTCCTTCGGTGTCTTTACTTTCAAACATGTACACCACCTTCTTCGTCATGGGCTAGGGCCCCTATAGAACCCCATTTTGTTCTTTTTTAACATGTAAAAAGTAAAAACATCTCAATAGTTTATATGCTTTTACAAATGGACATAAAATTTCATCCAAGAAATATAAAAAAATAATGCATTGTATCAAATTACAATTGATATTAGAGAACAATGAGTTTCAAAGTAATATTCATCCTTCATGAAATAAAAATATCAAATAAAACACTAGTCACAAATGAAATATGGAAAGAAGATACAATTTTAAGAATGAAAAGCCTAAGCTTGTTCATCATCTTTTATGTTTGCACCCTTTTCTTCTTGATTCCTCTTCTACCTCTTCTTCTGACAACCTTGCCACATATTCATCATATCTTTGAAAAATCTCATTGATTTCATCTTCTTTTGGTCTGTATGGTGTTGGAAGATCAATGTTTGTCTTGCTATTACATCCACATAGTGGCCCATTTTTTTCTTGTATTCCAGTGGCTTGGCTTTTAGCTCTGTAATTCTGTTCTCAAATTTTCTCATTGTTTTAATAACTTCATAGAGAAATTGTCTTCTTGGATGTTTTTCTCAAAAGAGATGAACAAGAAATCAATTTTTAGATCACCATAGCTCTTCTTGAATTTTTCAAAGACCATATCTTCAAGTTTTAAATCAATGACATTTAAAGTATCATCGACCCATTTAATTTTAAATTTTATTTTTTCTTTGATCCCATTCAAAGTATCCACCATAATATTTGTTAAATCCTCTATAGAATGTTAATTTCCTTTGAATTCCTTTAGCAAAATCCATTTATTTTCAACGAATTCATCATTAAGCTGAGTTATGTGGTCCATCTTGGGAAAAATTACCTCAAAGTAGAATATTTCATTATCACATTGCTCAATTATTTCATCAATTTCATTAAGCATATTCTTGAGTTATTCATACTTTGTCCTGGATTCTTCAATTTCTTCTTTTCCCTTCTTTGTCAACTTCTCAACCCATGTGTCCACATCCTAAACCTTCTTAGCATACTTATTAATCTTTTCCATTTTTCAAGGGTATTCATAGAGGTGCTTTCTTGAGTTTGAATAGACTTCCCAATTCATTTTCACAGACTAGAACTTAAAGCTTTGACTTGTTCTTTCAATTATTTTTAGTTATCCTATCCTCATCAACCTTTTGTAACAAGTCACTTACTACCTCTGATACTCCCTGTTTTAATTGATCTCTTGAATGCTTTCCTAAGGAAATAAGTTGAACATTGTAGTCACTAGTTGTTATATTGTCTCTAGTTTTTCCTTCGTGAGGGATTGCCACTTCTAAAGTTTTAGATCCCAGTGGATCAGTATGAGTCTTGGTAAGAACCTAGATTTTTTAGAGGTTCTCATTGGTTTCAGAAAAGATAGATGCATGAGATCTATGGCCTCAATAGGGAAAATTTATTTTTCTTCTTTTGAAATCAACTCCCCTATCCAACCCTTTGCAATACTTGTCCCATCTTTTGTTTCTTTCAATTATTGTTGCAATTTCTTGGGGACAACCACCAACTTCTTGGACATCTCTTGTTCACCTTGGGTTAATGATTCTACCTAATTTTCATGATCTGATTCTATAGTTATTTATTTTCTCTCACTCTATATTGGCATTTCCCCTAATTGTCTTCCTTCTTGGTCTTGAGTTTGGGATTGATCAGTCTCTTTCTAACTTACACCAGTAATTGGGATATGTTCTTTCCTTATTTATTCAACTGATGCAATGTTAAACTTATCTTTTCCCTTGGGAATTTCTTGAACCAATATCTTTCTTGCAGGCTCTCCTTTTCCTTCCAATATTTCCACCTTCTTTGGAGACTATTGGGTTGACACATCATCATCCTTTTTATCTATTGATATATCATGTTGTGTCATGGTGGATTGTTTTATCAATGCCAATTCCCTATTCTTTCCCAGAATATGTACATCCATAACAAAAATAAATTCATCCCTAGTAGTAACATCTTGTGCAACTTTTGTTGTTTTTTCATATATACATTTTTCTTTGTTTGAGATGACTCATTATCCTTAGTGGCCTTGACATCATGGGAAGAATATTCTTTCACTAATATCTTAGTACTTACACCCTTTTCACTAAGAATCTCTAGCTCATTTGACTCTTAAGTTGCCTGATCTACAAAGGAACTTTCTGATGCTTGAATTAAGATTTCGAGTGGTTTGCACATGAGTTATTTCTTCACTCATTTGAAGATCACTTACATTATTTGTTGTTTTTCATCAATAGATATGTCAAATGCATCTAATGTGGAAAATTCCTCACCAGTATCAACATCCATTATCTCTACTTGAGCCTTTGCTAACTCTTGTAATTATTCAAATAAAGGTATATTCACATTTTCAACTGACATGGTTTCAGATGTTTTCATACCTTGATCCAAGACTTCACTATCTACTAGATTAAATAAGACATTTCCTTGAGTCATTTTCTCCTGAGTGTTCCCAATTGTCACTCCTTTGAAGATAAAGGTGAAAATAAAGGCATTGGTTGCCCAACCTATGGCACTGATGCTACATGTTGTACCTAGAAAACATCAATTCTTTCATGTTCTAGGGGATTAATCACTACATCCATATGCTTATGTTTCTTGGGTGTATGAGCACCTTCTCTCACCAGGATTGGATCATACACAATTTTTTGTCTCTTATGTGCCCTTTCAAACTTCTTAAGGTCTGGTGTTACTCTTATTTCTTCATTATGTGGCTTAGATTGTGAATGGCCACTTGTTATGGCCCCACTCATCAATTTATTAGCACTGTGGGGTTTTGTAAAAACATTTGAAGGAGTCCTATGAGTATCCATACCCTTCCCTTTTTCTTGAAGTGGTAATGAAAAGGTGATAGGAGCATTATCCATAGATTTCAGAAGCATTTCCTCATTCTTTTGTCTTAAAGTAGACATAGAATTACAGATGCTTGGTAGCATAAGTACATTCATCTATAAGCTTTGAAGTATTCCTTTTTGAAGGAAATTGAGGATATTTTCCTTCCAAGGATCCATTCTATCAGCTCCTTCTTTCAAGGAGGAAGGTCATTTTTCAATTTTCCCAAATCCTTGAAGTTATTAAGAACTCTTGTGCTTTGAATTGATAAATCAATGTTCTTCTGGGATAACCAATTCACTATTCTCCTCATTACATCAGTTATCTAGGCATATGAATCATCTAATTCCTCTTCATTCTAGTTTAAAGGGGCTATCGTTGTCCCTCCACCTTTTGATCAAGATAGTATTTACTCACAGTATGTGGATCATCCATAATTCCCTCAGGGATAACAACAATCTTGAAATCTATAATTTGGGTAAGGGTCATTCTAGAGAAGTCTCTTAGCCTGACCTCTTCCTCATCTCTATAATTCATCCAATAATCCTCAAATTAAGGCTCATGTTTGAAATTTTTTACAAGATTATTGAATACTCACCTAATGTCATAGTTGGATCTTGCCTCAAAACTTTCCATCCCAAACCTTTTCATCTCATATTGCATTAACCTGGATTTTTTAATTGAATGGTAGGAGTACTTTCCAACCTTTATCGGAAACTTAATATTTGTCTTGTGTTTTCTAGCAATTAATTTGTGAACTGGTGTCAATTTTCTTTCCAATTCACATAAGGACATTTTTTCATCTAAGTCTATGTGTAATTTATGTGGTTGACCTTCAAATCCACTTGACATTAATCTAATAAAATTCTTGTACTAAATGAAATAATATACATATTCCATGATTACCTATCTAACCTCCTCAGAAATGTTGTACTATTCCCATTATGGCCTAAATGAACATATGATTGGTGTAAAAAAGGCATCATTAACCAATCTCACATTTTCCTTCCAATTAACCAGCTATAATTGGGAAAAATCTCATGCAGTTGGCATTTTTTTAAGTCATCATGTGGCAATAGGCGTTGAAAGCACCTGTGGCCTATAATATTATAAATCAAATAAGTCATCATGTAAAATTCCAGTCAGTAGGATCACCCATATCTATTTTTGTTATCGTATGATCGCGTGGTTATGAAGTGCTTCTATAATTAAGGTTACCCAAAAAATGCTCCCTTTATTCTCCAAAACTATCCACATATAGGTGCACATCCATTCCTTGAACTCATTCATGGTTTCCAATCCAGCCATTCAACTCAACAATACAATCACATCCTCTTCTTCTTCAACAAATTGTGCCCTAACTAATCTTTTAGGGATTCGAGTGGTTGTCTTTTCTCTGTTAAGAGCCATTTAGTATTTATGAGCCTGACATAGTCCTTTTTCTTAGCCTCATAATCTCATAAGGATAAACCAATACCCAGGGTTATTGGATTTCTTATTATGGGAAAATTTAGCATTTATTATGATGGTTATAAGCATAAAAATCAACACTTCCTCACCACTTCCATCCAGATTACTTTGTCTTTCTGGGTCATAATTCATAGTGCAAAGCCATACTAATTCTAGGTAGTGTATTGAGGGTGGAATAGCACCAACTAAATCAATATCACTATCTTGAATTTATTTCATGGATTCTCTCTTGTTAGGGCTATTCAATCTTTGTAGAAACTCTTTTAAGTCGGCATTCATTAAATCCGTGTCTATGATTTTATCTAGATCACTAGTGATTCGAACATAACCGAAAACCCAGACGATATGGTTTTCATCTTTAATTCCCTAATTTTACTTCAAATTTCCTTGCCAATGAAATAAGTGTACAAGAGTGCCTTATTTATTACCAATTTTCCTATGAATACATGTGAAATTAAACTTTGATTTGAAAGATTTTCAATCTCTAGTCTTCAATCAAGATATGCGGTTGATTTCACATTGTTCCTTAATGAAATATGCTAACAATGGCATCCAAATCTCAAAAAAATGATAAAAAAAAAGATCAATACATTCGAAGAATTCAAAATTACTCCTTCATTTGTGTGAAAATGCATTGATGTTTGTATACATTAATGTATTACATCATGGTCATCAATTTCACTTTTCCCAATTTTAAATATGATCTATCCACGTAGAATAGCCTTATTCAATATGGGCTTGGGGAAACTCTTTGCACTTTTATTTCATGTCATAAATTCATAACATTCAAATATTTGACCCAAATTCCCAATTTTGACTTTCATCCTGAGTTTGACACATGGTTACATATTACCATTGGCGAAGTTGTGGGTCGTTTCTGAAAATTTGTTCTCTTTCTCATTTGAGCCCAAAATTACCAATTTTATTTGATGAGCCACTTCCTTATTCCTTACATGAGAAAGAGAAATGTGTCCTTAGCGGGCCTTAGGAGATTCTTTGAACTTTTATGCTCTATTACCTTAGTGTGCGAAGACAAAACCATGCCCTTATTCGCCATATTTAACCTATTTGTGACAAGTGTATTTCCTCGGAGGTAGAGTAAATTTATGTTTTTGCACCTTTTGACTATGAATATTCATCAAACCTTGGGGCTTAATTTTCAAATTATGAATGCTATAAATTTTTACAAGTTTGTAACTTAAACCCACCATACCATGACCAACTAGAACATGCCATATATCATCGGGTGGTGGAGCCAAATATGAAATTTGCAATATGATTAGGGAATAGTGTACAGAGGTAATTTTCCTAATTTAAAACCTGATTCAGGATAGTTTTTTTGTAGGTATTTTCAAGAACAACATGTCTAACATGATCCTTGACCAAAAAGAGGAATAAAAACCTACACATGGGATTTTCAAATGAATTTAACATGACTGTAACTTTTTAACTTGCACTTCTCATGGAAAAAAAAAAAACGTAAAATTTTTCAAAAGCATTTTCCAAACAAAATGGGTGAGATTATTTTGAGCACCAACACCAGCTCTGAGTTAAGGACGTGTATCCTGTGGGTGCCACAAGAACCACACAACACACACACACACACACACACACACACACACACACACACACACACAACACACACACACAAAAAACCAAGTTCCAAAATCCATTAGGCTACATATTTAAGTAACATATGCACTAGGTCAAGTGACAATAACACATCTCTCAAAAACGTACCGAGAAACCAGGGAAATTGGTCACTATAGACCAGGAAAACAAAAAGGGAAATAAAAACACACACAAAATGAGAAATAAAACAAAAATACTATACATTATACATTGATGCATACCTTGATTTGGAAATCAGTCAAGAAAATGTTTCAAGTGCCTACCATTAACAGGAAACTCAAGTAATTCTCCACCCAGATCCTTTACGAAGAAAGGTTGTTCACTAATTATGATATAAATGGAATAAGGGCCCATCCATAATGCATCAAATTTTCCATGTTTTCCTTTTTCTTCATGTCTGCTATCCCATAATAACACAAGATATCCCACATTGAAAGTTCTAGGAGTTACCTTTTTGTCAAATAATATTTTAAGCTTTTCCCTGAACTTCAAATGTCTCTGGTGGGATTCTCTTATTTCTTCATCTAACTCAATAATATGATTAATTATTACATCATAAGGGATGACTTCTTCATCCTCAAGCTTCCAAATGAATTGGTAAGAAGATAATTGCATGTGTAGGGGAGAAGGGCCTTGACTCGTAGACTAGTTCAAATGATCTCTTTCAATGGATCTTTTAGTAGTGATTCTATCTTCCCAAACAACAAACTTCAACTTCTCACCCCATCTTCTTTTATTAACCTCTAGTGTCGCCTAATTATCTTTAGAATTTTTTTGTTTCTTGATTCATCCTTTCCATTTCCCTAATGGTATTAGTTAGATTCATATGTTATGTTTATCCCATACTCTTGACACATGGCCACTAATGGTTTGGCTTGAAAGCTCATGGCATTGTCAACAACTATTTTGGCAGGTACTCCAAACCTACAAATTATATGATTTAGGATAAAATCCATAACAATCTAATGAGTTGCTTTCTTAGTAGGGATAGCCTCAACCCACTTGATTAATTAATCGGTGGCCACTAATATCTATATGTGGCATGCACTTAAAGGAAATGATATCTCCACAAAAAAATCCATACCCCATTGTTTAAAAGGGGCTTGATTGATCTTGGTTATAAAGGAGAGAACCTAAAGCTTTCATTCTTCCTGAAAATTGTTGACAACTTTCACATTTTCTTACTAACAAGGTTGTATCTTTAAAGAGTGTGGGCCACCAATAACCAGCCCTCAATATCTTATGGGTAGTTACTCTTCCAGGAAAAATGCCCCAACAAACTCCCCATGTGTTGGGTTTTAAAATTGTACTTTTAAAAACCCTAGTCGGGGGACAACAAGTCCCTCCTCTTTATGGGAGAGGTTTTCTTATTGAAAAGAAAGCATTAAAAATTATATACAAATGTACAAATTTCAAAGTGGGGTTCCTGATATTTTGGAGTGTTTTATGCCCAAAATATTATCAATATGAAAGAATATAAGAAATAAGGAGATGAGAGAGGAAGAACATAACAATACTTTTAGGTAATATAGATAACAGAGTATAACCTTATGCGTATTGAGAAAAGGAGATGCAGAATGGAATCATTTGCATTTATAATAGATATAATTTCATAGACACAAAGTTCCTGAAATCATATTAACAAGAACACAAAGTTTCTTATCATGCAAAGATGGATGATTCACAAATTCGAACAAGGAAAGAAGGAATAACAAAGGAAGAAAGGGAAAAACTTATGTATTGATTACTTTTGAATCTATTACATCTACAGAGTACTAGGATCCAACAACCATAATGACATGGAGAAGCCATTAAATAATCCTAAAAAATGGTTACATTCGGTTTCTTGGTTCTTGTAGAAGCGTTAATGGCGGCAAAAATGATGCTCTGTAATGCAAGTTGTTAAACCTGTTTTGTAACTTCAAATATGAGTCATCCACGTGGAAAATATCTAAACTGAAGTGGGCCTGAGGGTGCCTTTTGTATTTTGTGACTTTGTAGAGATTTTTCATTTTTTTACATTTTGGCCTGCCCATCCGCTTTTGATACGGGCTTGACACGTGGCTTTACTTGAGTGGGGATGGAGTTGTGGATCACTTTTACAATTTTAACTCTTTTTAAAAAAATATTAAAAACTCAAAGTTCTCTATTGACCTGCCTATTCACTTTGAATTTTTAATGCGGGCTCAAGACCCCAATGAAGTCTGGATCATTTTATAACTTTTAATTCTCTTTTTCAAAATAAACCAAAATCCCAAATTTCTCTAATGGCCTACCTTCATGCTTTGAATTTTCAATGGTGGAGTTGTGGCTTAATTTATACTTTTTAATTTTTCAAACAAAGCCAAAATCTTCAAATTACTCTGACGATCCGCCTTCCCACTTTGAATTTTCAACACAGGCATCAACATGTGGCTTCACCTGGGTGACAGCAAGGTTGTGCTTTACTTTATAACTTTACAAATTTCACCATAATTCCTCAAAACTTGAAAAGGGGCCACCTTTCCACCAAATAGCCAATTAGGATCCTTCAGAGCCACGGGGCCAATTTGACACTTTTGCTAAAAAAACCAAAAATGACAAGTTCAAAAAAAGAACCCATCCTACCACATCCAATTAGAGATGTCCACGTACTGTGGATGTTGGGGAAAAAATTGATAGGGAATATATGCCCGTAAAAGATAAAATGAAGGGGAAAAACTCCGCCATTCATGCCTAGATTACAAAAAAATTCACATGAAGAAAATTGCAAATGACACAAGGATCAACATGATCCTCAACTAAAGAGAAGGATTGAAAATAAAATTTGAATGAAGGAAACAATTTTTTAAGCATATAGATGAGAAGAGAGAAAGTTTATCAAACCACATAGATGGGATAATTTTAAATGAAAGGGGAGAGATTAAAAACCAAGCACAAACAACTTCAAAGCATGAATTTCTCCATCTTTCCAGACTTCTTACTCTGTTCTAAACATTCCTCAAAGGCACCAACTCAAAGGTTTTGAAACTTGAACTGGAAAATGAGGGATATTTTGAGGGTGAAAACGGTTGGCTCTTTCTAGGGATGGCTTGGCTTGGAACAAAGAAACAAGGCAAGATCAAGAACTATAGAAAAAATATTGGAAAGAAGATGATTGCCTTATCCATTGGGCAAATAGAGTCAAAGGAAAAATCAATCCATAATTTTTCCCTTTCTTCCTCTGCTCTTCCCTCTTTCCTTGTTGGAATTTGTGAATCATCCATCTTTACATGCTAAGAAACTTTGTGTTCTTGTTTATATGATTTATGGAACTTTGTGTCCATGGAATTATATCTATTGTGAAAGTGAATGATTTTATTCTATATCTCCCTTGATCAATACGTATAAGGTTATACTCTGCTATCTATATTTCTTGAATGTATTGCTATGTTCTTCCTCTCTCATCTCCTTGGTTCTTTTATTTTTTCATATTAATAATATTTCAAGCTTTAAAAGTTTGAAAGCATGAGGAATCCACACTTTGAAAGTTGTACATTTGTATATAAGATATGTTTATTTCTTTCAATAAGGGAACCTCTCCCATAAAGATGAGGGACTTGATGTCCCCTAATTTTGGTTTGTTAAAGTACAATTTTACAACCCAACACAATGAAAAACTACAATTAATTTGGGAGCTTCATCTTCAGCAATACATCTTAGGAGAACCCCTTCAAGATTCTTCCATGCCAACCCATAATTAGTGATGATGTACTTTTGGGAGAATAACTGAGTTTCCTTTTTTATTTTTATCTAAATGTCCAAGACACTCCAAATTTCTAAGGTAAAATATGATGTCCTTGTACCATGCAGAACTAACTAATTTCTCATGAACATTCATATCTCCCTCCTCAACTTCATTTACCTCCATCACTTGCAAATTTCTCTCTACCATTAGCTTTGCCAAGCCTATCTACTCTAACCAACTTAGTAGTCTGAATATCCATGTCATATTCTTGTAATTTGTTCACCCATCGACATATTTTACTTGAGATTTCCATTTCTGACAAGATGTCCTTGACCATGGTATGGGGAACATAAGCTATGATTTTAGAACTTAAGATATATGGCCTGAAATTTTTGTTGCTCTAACCAAGGAAAAGGCATGCTTCTCCATGATGGTGTATTTCAACTTAGCCCCATGCAGTGATTTACTAAAGAAATCAATTGGACTTTCACTTCCCTCCTCATCCTTCTACAATAATACAGATGAAATGGTATTTTCAGAGGAAAAAGAAAACATTTGAAAAGACGTTTTGTAATCAATAGCTCCTAAGAAATTATAATTATTTAGTACTTGCTTGATTCCAGTAAAAGATTAGATAGATTCCTCCTCCCATTTGATAATTTTATCCTTCTTTAGCATACTTTTGATGGGGATGGTCATCTTGAAAAAATGGAAATGAATCTCCTAATGAAGTTTATTTGACCAAAGAAGGATTGAATTCCTTTCTTAGTTTTGGGAATAGGAACTTTTCCAATAGCTTCCACTCTTTCAGGGTCAATCATGACCACTTCCTTAGATATAATGTTCCCAATAGATTTGTTTTTTGAACCCAAAAATTACACTTCTTAGTGTTAAATGAGATGGCATACTCTCTACATCTCAGCTGCATCTTCTACAAATGTTGAAAGTGATCACTCCTCTTTCTTGATAACATTGTCACATCATCTTGGTACACAACAATAAAATCATTTATGTAACCTAAGAATGATACATCCATAGCTCTTTGAAATGTAGCTCCATCATTCATCAAGCCAAATGGAATTCTCACATACACATAGGTACCCCATGGAGTGGTGAAAGAAGTTTTGATTCTTTCTTATTGTTTTAGTACCACTTGGTTATACCCGAGAATCCATCTAGAGTAGACATCAGCTCAATGCCGTAACCAATTACAACATGTTATCCATATTAGGAAACGGATAGTTGTCTTTGATTGAGGCCTTATTCAAATTCCTAAATTCCACACACAATCTTATATCTCCATTTTTCTTTCAAACTAGCACTAGGTTTGCCACCCATGAAGAATATCTTGTTGGTTGTATGATGCCTCCATCCCTTAATTTTTTTACTCTTCTTGCATTTTTAGGGAAAGGAGTGGATTGATTGGCCTTTTATTTTGCCTAAATGGCTTGACATTAGGTTCTAATAGTATCTCATGTTGGAAAATATCCTCCCTATATGCCTTCAATTCTGAATATGACCATGCCAAGCAGATCCTGGTACCTTTTTAACAACTGGACATAAGACTACTTTTCTTCTTTACTCAGGTCACTACCTAGCCATATTTTTCTAGGTTTACCATCAGTCCCCAAGTTTTTTCCTCCACATCTCTTGAGGATGACATATGTCTATTAAAAATCATGTCAGCATTATCAAATTTTGACTCTAACACAACCAAACCTCTTGGAATGGTATTGGTCTTTAATTGAATAATGTCTTTTCCAAATAGAGTCTCTTTACCATCATAAATACAAACCATTGGTTCCTAGTCCATATTTTGGTTTGTAAACTCTCCTTCATTCTGTAAGAACCTCTAAACCTGGGCATCATCTTCAAAAACCTGCCAATGTCTGACATTGTCAGGGACATATGGTCTTGATAACACTTATATATCATACTCACGAAGAATAAGACATTATACAATTTTCAAATATTGATCCCAATAAAACCAACCTATGTATAACATCATTTTTATTTTTATCATGGTATATTATGTTGAAAGATTCAAACATTTCAATAAAATCCCAAACTGCATGCTTATATTGTTTCATTCTTTGATTCTTGGTTGCATACAATTTCCTAACTTGTTTGACTACCAATTCTGAATCTCCTTTAACAATAATGTCCTTGATACCATACCTCCAAGCAATCCTTAAACCCAAAATTAGTGCTTCATATTCTGCAATATTGTTAGTGCACTCAAATATGAGTTTAAAGGAAAAAATGAAAGCCTCTTGATTTGGAGATACAATGACACCACTAGTACCATTCCCAAATTTAGAAAACTCTCCATCAAACATAAAAATACAGGGAGAGCCAATTTTCTTAGGACATTTACACTTATCAATGTTATGCTCTTTAAAATCTACATAGCCCAAAAATATCAACATCTACATTTGTATATAATACTTCATAAGAAGCATTGTTAGGGTCTTCAATCAAATGTAGCATATTTTTCTCACCATACAATTTTACAAGGATTCCTTCTACTAGTATGGTTGCATATGACATATCCATTTGTACACTTCCCCCACACTAGCAGCCCACTTTATTGACAATAACATTCCCCACTTGGTAGGACAATCCATAATAACTACATTCATGGTTAAGCATTTTCCTAGGTAAGCTACCAATTACACTACCAACCCTTTAACATATCTAATCACCAACACCTCCCTTGAATCCATAACAATGAATTTTCTAAAAAAATTGTGACATTGATATTCAATTCATTCATTACCTTAAGAGACATCACATTACATGAGCCACCTGAATTGAACATGCATTTGTTGACTAACTTGTCTTTGATGATTAAAGTAACATAGAAAGGGTCAACATCAAGCTGAGATTCAACAAGAGAAGTACCCAAAAATACCTCAGGTGATTCTCCCAATTATTCCAATGCTTGTGGTACTTCCTAGTCTACAATGAAAGGGGGAATATCCACATTATTCACATTCTTGTTTTTGAGTATTAACTCCTCTTTAAATCCCAAATATTCAAATTGTATTTTTATATGCTCAAAGATCCTAAGAAATTCAACAATGGGTAAAATGACTTTGATCTGACTCAAAATATTCGTTATATCACACGGGATGAATTTGGGTAAGACTATATTAGGAGGGAGAGTTATTTCCCCCTTCTTGTGGTATGATACTCTTTACAACTTGGGAATGAATTGGGGTACAATTTTTTTTTGGAGTGACCGAGCCCTTGCTAAGTGTATAATTTTTAGGGGATCCTTTGGGATATTAGTGAGAAGTGGAGTTTTTGGCTTGTCTTATGGCCCTCCCCCTTGACAACTCTACTTCTAAGATTGTATTCCTTTTCCTAAAAACCACCACATTTATCAAAATTTTCATGTCTTCCTCGAAGTAACTCCCCATCATACTTCTTAATTATTAAATCTCTCAAATATTCAAAATCATGATTAGGTAAATCAAAATATTACACCATATCAACTTCAATATCATCATTAGGAGGAAGAGGATATACTGGTGAATTTAATCCCAAATACTTTGAACAATCCTAGAACTTATCATCTTAGTTGAAGTGGCACCTTGTTGTGGATTATCGGGAAATCCATCATACATACATCACCATAAGTTTCATCATCATCTGCCTCTTCAATTTCCTTATTTAGATCACAGGGGGGATGTGGTAAGAAACACTTGTCACACCAATCAATAACATGGTATTATTCTACCATGGAAACCCTAGTAGTCAAAGGATCAGGGACCAACTTATTTTCTCTAGGTTGTGGTTATTTATTTCCTTATCCCATGGGCCCTTTTCCTCTTTCGTTTGATCTGTTATCACCTCTGGGATGATTTCCAAATATATCTTGGCCATGTGGTTTGTGCTAGCCTTGAGAAATCTGTCCTATTCCCTTTTCTACTCTAACAAACTTTTAAGATATTTCTTTAACTTCTCCATCCAGAGTCTTCATAACCTCTTCCAAATGCACTGCCTTTCCTGACTGAGGTTTCTTAGGATTAATCAATTTGACACCCTCCCTCTTAGGAGATTTTATAACTTCCTTAATATTGTTTTCGATTTGCAAGGCCATTGCAAAGGCTTGCCTTAAATTTCCAGGGTTCTTATACCTCAAATAATAAGTAGATTTATTTTCAAAAGCATCATAATATTTAATTAGGTAGGACTCATGATTAGGCCTCAAATATATTGGTAGTCTATTCAAATTCATATTAAATATGGTACTAAAGTCTTGAACAAAATCATTGGGATTGTTTTTTATATTCTAAAACTCAGATAAGAGGAACCTTGGATCATTATTAACCCCATACTTTAATCTAAAATCATTCTTCATCTTAGTCCATGAATCTATTGAGTTGTCTGGTAAATATTTATACCAATCACATGCATCTTCTTCAAGAGTGTGAATGAATAGATTTACATATACATCTTCATATTCTATTTCAAAATCCTCCATCATATTAACAAAGAGTCTCAAGTACTGATCACCAGTGATGACATTATTTCCTTGAAATTTGGGCAACCTATTTCTTACATCTTGTGGTACAACATTAGGATGCCCAACCATGCCTCTAAAATCTATTGGTCCAAACATATTGAAAATAAAGGGAGGTATAGGTGGAGGATGAGCCATGTTATTTTGAGGAGGTGATCCTATAGGAGGATTAAAATGGTGTGGGACAAGAGGTATTTGGGACACATGCATATGATCTTCAAAGTAAGTATCCTCCAATGACTCAGTCTCACAAAAAACCCTATTAGTTCTAAGTGATAAAGGAGGGAAGTGAGGGATACCTATTCCAGTTACAAATGATGGCCCTTCACCAGTTGGAGTGTTTAGATTTACATGAGGAATACCTGATTCTGAACTATTTGAAGATGTAGGATAATCCTTAATTATAGGTTGATCACCTTCCACGACTAGTACTACCTACTCTCTTGAATCTTGATCCCCCAACACTTTCAAACTTGTTTCTTATTTGGGTTTGTTTTTCCAAGATCTAGAAAAAATCTTCTAGTAGGATCTTTGTTGAAGAAAGACATTATTCCTTTGATCTTTTCAAATATCTACAAAAATCTCAGTTGCCAAAGCTTAAAACAATGGCATTTACCAAAAATTTCAAACAAAAATGGATTCGCCACCAAGGATTTTCACCTTATATGTGTAAAACACTGTAAATGACTTGTCAAGCGCACATCAATACTCAATTTCTATAAAGCTTGAGAGAAATAATCATACTTTGTATATATTTACCACTAGCCAAGCAAATATAGTGCAAAATTTACTTAAACTAGGAAATATTACACAATTAACTTCTGATCTTGCTCAATTTTTACAAAATTTAACAAAGGATGATGTTTAAACAACGTATTTGCATCTAAACATGTAAGAAATGTTACCAGAGGTCGGTATTTGTATGTATTTACACAAATGTCCCTAAAAATGGTGCCATAGTAGTGTTGGTACCCAAATCATTCCTCCCTTTATGGCCGAGAAACATCAATTGAATGAGAACGATGCGTAGAGGATGATAAATCTATATTCATGTTGTTTTATATCCAAGGAAGGATCTCACCATATCTTTATCACTCAATCTCAAAGGAGTCGGGTAGTACCACGCTGAGGGTATGACCTACCCTCCTACTTTAGGCTCTTCCTTTATCCAAGGTGAGAGGACCCGTTTTGTAGTCTATAATTGTGAGTGGGTGGATGTATCAACAATATTTGGCACTCTTTTGTAGAGTAATTGAAAAACATCTCTAGGAATACATGGTCGAGTTAATTAAATTATAAATCTCATGAATTGTCACTTTTAGAGAGTGCATACATCTTTTAAATAAATCTCAGACTACTAAAAACATTAAGGAACCAAATTTATTTAACATGTTATTGGATTTAATGAGGCAAGCATGGGTAATTCTGGTAGGATTAGTTAGTTTTGGATGCATCTGATTTGGGGAATTAAGTAGGATAAAGTTGATTATACAAGATTTCACAAAAACTTCAATAAATGTTAGGAGATCTACCAAGTTCAAGAAATAATACCTCAAATATCTCACAATGATCCCTTAACCATAAGATGTACACTCATAGAAGCCCAAGAGTGCATGGTTTCACACAATCTTGATGGATTCAAACACAAAAGATCACACTAAAGAATTAATAAAAATCAGAGATTCATAATTTATCACGCCTAAGATACACTCAAAGACTTACAAGAAACATTTAACAAAGTGGAGACATAGTGATTTTAAAATTGTTTATTACACAAATGAAATGAAATATCTTCTCAATAGTGCAATTGTAATTTCAAAAATGCTACCAGAATTATAAATTTATATATGAGTTAAAGGATCTCAAAAATAAGTTTAAAATGGGAGCATGAATAACTATTTTACAGTATATCATCTTGATGGAAGATACAACAATGCTCATGATTAATAGAATTAGTTCAAGGCTCATTAAATTTATTAGTAAGGGAAATTAGTTCTATAGTCTCAGTGTTTGTCAATGGATGTACACTTGCAACCATCTTGACATGACTAAATTTGAAGGCTCAAAGAAAGTAATAGGTTTCTCTCGATGAGTTCTTGGGAAAATGGTTTTTCTTTCAGTTCTCCTTTTTCTTCAAACAATTTTTAGAAAATTTTAACCCCCTCTTCTATGTGATTATTTTCTTTGCATTTATACCATTCTATCCACTCATTAGATTTCTAAATTTCCCCAAAAGAATGAATATTCAAGGGAATATTCCCCTTTACAACATATATTTTAAACCACGTTATTCTTTTGAAAATTCTTTGTTTAGTGTTGTCAGGTGTAAGAATTATGAGCCTTTTTCAATTTTCTCTATTTGTGTATGACTGGGATACCATGTCATCACTTTTGGCCAATTATTTAATTATTCTTTTCACTTGGTGATTGGATAGTCACTTTTGATGATATTTGAGCACTTCCAGGTGATTTGATATGACAAATACTCTTATCTACTTTCCAAGAATCTATCTTGGGTGTTGTGCACTTTATTTTCATGTCTTTTTGGCTTAATCATCACACATGGTTCTTGTCAAATCATATTAATTCATCAGTTCTTCTCACTCCTAATTCATTTCAACTCTTAATTTTTCTTCGTGTGAGCTGAGAAAAATATTCCTTCATCTAATGGGAATGATTTCTCTCAACTAAATCAATATGCACCATTCTTACTATAAAACTCAATTCTACCCTCTCACCAATATGCATTTATTTCCCTATCTTGAAGGTAAAGAAATTTTTCATAGTTCTTATCAGTAAAATGGTGAAGGTTCTTATGGAAAAAGTCTGAAAGAGATTTCTTTAGAATATTTAAACCAAATATTTGACTTACATGGTCCAGATACAACTTTTGTAAGAGATTTGTTATATATAGTGCATCAAGGGATACTAGCCTTTGACTTTTCAAAAGCTTCGGATTGTGCTCCTCTTGTTGTTAATCAGAATCAATCATGTCTTATCAACATTTGAATCCATGTATTTTCTTTTTTTTAGAACATCGAAGGATCACGAAGACTTGAAGATATTCTCAATTGAAAGGAGGCCTCAAGTGTCTAGGAAAACTAATTTTCAGTGTCCCTTTTTATGTAATGAAGAATTTGTATTAAAGGAGATCCTTAAGGAGTCTTATGTGTTGTATGAAAATTCTTTTATTGATACATTTCCTTCCATTTCTCATTAAAAACATGAATTGGAGTGGAGGATTACTTCTCTAGAGAAAACTCAGGACGGACCCGTGCCATCACAACCATTCACAATACCAGTACCATATTTGGGTAAGAGAAGGGGTGATTCAAGATCCCAACCCCCAATTATCATTTTTGATGGAGAAGAGGAAATTTATTTATTTTCTCATCACTCTAGAGAGGTAATTTCTTCTACTAGAGAAAATAGGGGAAGGATTATACTATCGTCTTCCACTCATTTAGTGCATTGTGATACTTCATCGAGAGAATGAACTCTCAATGCCTCGGCGGTTCCTTATCCAAGAGAATACCCACCACTCACAAGGAGATGCAAAGTTGAATCTAGCTCAAGATCTATTTTTCCACTGACCCCTAAGGTACAGTTCTTGCTCTTCCAACCACTCTAGACATTCCTTCTTAGTCTATTCCTAGTAAGTCTACCCTTCACAAGGGAAAAATTATGACGACATTATTCATAGGTAGTTTGGATCTTCTAGATTGTGTGTCTTCCTATCAGAAGAAAATCAAGCTAGAAAATATCATGAATAGTCCCAGAATGACTCTTGAGTCATTTATGGATATGGGGATGTCTTGGGTTCTAGTGGGGTCTGTTATATTTGTCTAGAACACATAGGGCTCAAATGATTTCATGTTGAGGAAGAACAAATTTTGAACAAACTCCCTCCACTAGGGGGAAATTTCAAAGAAGGAATAAAGGACATCTAAACATTGTCTTTCCTTTGGTGTCTTTACTTTCAAACATGTACACCACCTTCTTCATCATGGGATGGGGCCCCTATAGAACCCTATTTTGTTCCTTTTTAACATGTAGAAAGTACAAACATCTCAATAGTTTATATGCTTTTACAAATGGACATAAAATTTCATCCAAGCAATATAAAAATCTAATGCATTGTATCAAATTACAATTGATATTAGAGAACAATGAGTTTCAAAGTAATATTCATCCTTCATGAAAAAAAAATATCAAATAAAACACCAATCAAAAATGAAATATGGAAAGAAGATACAATTTTAAGAATGAAAAGCCTAAGCTTGTTCATCATCTTTTATGTCTACACCCTTTTCTTCTTCAGTTTCCTCTCTTGCTTCTTCTTCTTCTGGAAACCTTGCCACATATGCATCATATCTTTGAAAAATCTCATTGATTTCATCTTCGTCTAGTCATGTATGGTGTTGGAAGATCAATGTTTTTCTTACTATTACATCCACACAGTGGCCCATTTTTTGCTTGTATTCCAGGTGGCCTAGCTTTTAGATCTGTCATTATATTCTCAATTTTCTTCATTATTTTAATAACTTCATAGGATAAATTATCTTTTTGGATGTTTTTCTCAAAAGAGATGAACAAGAAATCAATTTTTAGATCACCATAGCTCTTCTTGAATTTTTCAAAGACCATATCTTCAAGTTTTAAATCAATGGCATCTAAAGTATCATTGACCCATTTCCTTTTAACTTCTATTTTTTCTTTGATCCCATTCAAAATATCCACCCTAATCTTTGTTAATTCCTCCATAGCATGTTGAGTTCCTTTGAATTACTTTGGCACAATCCCTTATTTTTCAAAAACTTCATCACTGAGCCAAGTTATGTGGTCTTAGGAAAAATTCCTTCAAAGTATAAGATTTAATTATCACATTTCTCAATTATTTAATCAATTTCATTAAGCCTATTCTTGAGTTCTTCATAATTTGTCTTGGCTTCTTCAATTTCTTATTTTCCATTTTTTTTCAACTTCTCAACCCATGTGTCCACAACCTAAACCTTCTTAATAGACTTATCAATTTTTTTCATTCCTTCAGGGGTATTGATAGAGGTACTTGCTTGAGTTTGACTAGACTGCCCAATTAATTGTTACTAGACTAGAACTCAAAGCTTTGACTTGTTCTTTCAATTATTTTTTAGTTATCCTATCCTCATCAAAATTTTGTAACAAGTCACTTACTACCTCTGATACTCCCTATTTTAATTGATCTCTTAAAGGATTTCCTAAGGAAATAAGTTGAACACTGTAGTCACTAGTTGTTATATTGTCTCTATTTTTGCTTCGTGAGGGATTTCTACTTCTAAAGTTTTGGATCCCAGTGGATCAAGTATGAGTTTTGGTAAGAACCCTAAATTTTTTTAAGTTCTCGGCTATTTCAGAAAATATAGAGCCATGAGATATATGGCCTCAACAGGGAAAATTTATTTTTATTCTTTTGAAATCAAATCCATTATCCAGCCCTTTGCAAGAATTTTCCCAACTTTTTTTATTACAATTATTGTTGGTGTTTCTTGGGGAAAACCACAAACTTCTTGGAAATTTCTTGTTCACCTTGGGTTAATGATTCTACCTACTTTTCATGATCTACTTCTATAGTTATTTATTTTTTCTCACTTTGTACTAGCATTTCCCTTGATTGTCTTCCTTCTTGGTCTTGAGTTTGGGATTGATCAGTCTCTTTCTAAATTACACCAATTAATTGGGATATGTTATTTCCTTATTTCTTCAACTGATGCAATGTTAAACTCAGATTTTCCCTTAGGAATTTCTTGAACTAATATATTTCTTGCAGGCTCTCCTTTTCCTTCCAATATTTCCACCTTCTTTGGAGACTGTTGGGTTGACACATCATCATCCTTTTTCTCTGTTGATATCTCAGGTTGTGTCATGGTGGATTGTTTTCCCAATGTTGGTTCCCTATTCTCACCCAAAATCTATACATCCATACCAACAATAACTTCATCCCTAAAGCAGTTGCATCTTGTGCAACCTTTGTTGTCTTTTCATCTATAGATTTCCCTGTTTGAGATGACTCACTATCCTTAGTGGCCTTGACATCATGGGAAGAATCTTATTTCACTAATATCTCAGTACTTACACCTTTTTCACTAAGAATCTCTAGCTTATTTGAATATGAAGCAACCGTATCTATAGAGGAAGCTTTTGATGCTTGAATTCTGATTTCAATGGTTGGTACATGAATAATTTTTTTATTTCTTCACTCATTTAAAGATCACTTATATTATTTTCTATTTTTCATCAATAAATATGTTAAATGCATCTAATGCGAAAATTACTCACCATTATCAACATCCATTATCTCAACCCGATCCTTTGCTAAATCTCACAATTGTTCAAATAAAGGTATATTTACTTTTTCATCGACGTGGTTTTAGATGTTTTCATACATTGATCCAATAATTCACCATCTAATGGAATAAATAAGACATTTCGTTCACTCATTTTCTCTCAAGTGTTCCCAATTTTCACCATTCCCTTTTGCTTGAAGTGCTAATGCAAAGGTGATAGGAGCATTATCCATACATTTCAGAAGCATTTCCTCAATCTTCTGTCTTAGAGTAGACATAGAAGTATCAGTCCCACTAGTGGCATAAGTCCATTCATCTATAAGCTCTAAAGTAGGCCTTTTTGAAGGCAATTAAGGAGATTTTACTCCCAAGGGATCCATTCTGTCACATCGGCTCCTTTCATGGGAGGAAGGTCATCATTTAATTTTCTCAACTCCCTAAGTTATTAAAAACTTATGTTCTTTGAATTGATAAATAAATGTTATTCGGGCAACGAATTAACCATTATCCTCATTAAATTAGTTATTTGGGCATATGAATCATCTGATTCCTCTTTATTCCAGTTTAAAGGGGCTATCGGTTGTCCCTCCACCTTTTGATCAAGATAGTATTTACTCACAGTATGTGGATCATCAAAAATTCCCTCAGGGATAACAACAATCTTGAAGTCTATAATTTGGGTAAGGGTCATTCTAGAGAAGTATCTTAGCCTGATCTCTTCCTCATCTCTTCATTTAATCCAATAGTCCTCAAATTGAGGCTCATGTTTGAAAGTGTTTCCAATATTTTTGAACTTCCACCTGATGTCATAGTTAGCCCTTGCCTCAAAAATTTCCATCTCAAACCTTTTCATCTCATATTCCATTAACTTGACTTTTATAATTAAATGGCAGGAATACCTTCCAACCTTGATGGGAAACTTAATGTTTGTCTTGTGTTTTCCAACAATTAATTTGTGAACTAGTGTCAACTATCTTGCCAATTCACACAAGGACATTTTATCATCTAAGTACCTAGGAAATTTACATGGTTGACCTTCAAATCCACTAACCCTGATGTATGTAAACTTCTTATACTGAATGAAATAGCATCCATATTCCATGATTACTTGTCTAACCTCCTCAGAAATCATGTATTGTTCCCATTCTAGCTGAATAAACATATGATTGGTGTAAAGAAGGCATCATTAACCAATCTCAAATTTCCTTCCAATTAACCAACTGTAATTGGGGGAAAATCTCATGCATTTGGCATTTTTAAGTCAGCACGTGGTAACAAGTCAATGAAGTGTGTGTGGCCTGCAATATTATAAATCAACTAAGTCATCATTTAAAATTCTAATTTTTAGCATCACCCATCTCTATGTTTTCTTCCAAGTACAACCATGTTGTCATGAAGTGCTTCTGCAATGAAGGTTTCCCAACAAATTCTCCCTTTCTTCTCTAAAACTATCCACATATAGGTGCACATCCATTCCTTGAACTCATTTGTGGTCTCTAATCCAACCATTTGACTCAACAATACAATCACATCCTCTACTTCTTTAAAAAATTGTGCCCTAACCAATATTTTAGGGATTCAAGTGGTTTCCTTTTTCTCTGCTAAGATCCATTTAGTATTTATGAGCCTGACATAGTCATTTTTCTTGGCCTCATAATCTCGTAAGGCTAAACCAATACCCAAGGTTATTAGATTTCTTATTATAGGAAATTTTAGCATTATTTTGATGGTTGCAAGCATCAAATTCAACACTGCCTCACCACTTCCATCTAGTACTTCCCTCTTTTCTGGGTCGTAATTCATAGCGCAAAGCCATACTAATTCTAGGTAGTGTACTGAGGGTGGAATAGCACTAGCTAAAGAAATATCACTATCTTGAATTACTTTCATGGATTCACTCTTGTTAGGGCTATTCAATATTTGTAGAAACTCTTTTAAGTTAGCATTCGTTAAATATATGTTTTTGATTTTATCCAGATCACTACTGATTATGGACGCAACCAAAACCTAGACAACATGGTTTTCATCTTTAATGCCCTAATTTTACTTCAAATTTCCTTTCCAATGAAATAATCATATGGGAATGCCTTAGTTCTTACCAATTTTCTCATGAATACATGTGAAATTCAAATGTTATTTGCAAGTTTTTCAATCTCTAGTCCTTCATTTGAACTCCACAATCGATTTCATGTTGTTCCTTAATGAAATATGCTAACAATGGCATCCATATCTCAACAAACGATAGCAAAAATATCAATGTGTTTGAAGACTTCAAAATTCCTCCTTGATTTGTGTGAAAACACATTGATGGCGGAAGACATTAATGCATTACATCATGGTCATCCATTTCACTTTTCCCAATTTTAAATATGAGTCATCCACGTGGAATATCCTTATGCAATGTGGGCTCTGGGGAAACTCTTTGCACTTTTGCTTCATGTCATAAACACATACACATTTAACTATTTGACAAAATTATGCATTTGACTTTCATCCGAGTTTTACACATGGTTACATCTTCTTGGTGTTGGAGAGTGCGGAGTTGTTTCTAAATTTTTTTCTCTTTCTCATTTGAGCCCAAAATTACCAATTTTCTCCGATGACCCACTTCCCTATTCCTTGCATGAGAAAGAGACGCCTATCCCTGGCAGGCCTCGAGAGCTTCTTTGAAATTTTATACTTTATTACCTTAGTGTGTGGAAATACAACCATGCCTCGATTCCCCACATTCAACCTATTTGTGACATGTGTATTTCCTTAGAGGCGGAGTAAATTTCAGTTTTTGCACCTTTTGACTGTGAATATTTGGAGGAATATTCATTGGGCCTTAGGGCTTAATTTACAAATTATGAATGATATAATTTTTTTACAAGTTTTCAACTTAAACCCACTATACTACAACTAACTAGAACGCACCACGTATCATTAGACGATGGATCCAAATGCATAATTTGAAATATATGTAACATTCCCATTTTAAGACTTTAGAAATGAGGGAATTTTTTTGAAACATAATCTTCTCTATTCTAAATAAAACATCATTTAGAACACACATTACATTCCAATCAGTCTCATAACAGAGATAACCATATGCGGTTATCGACTCGATATACTACCGATCTCTCATTCTATGACTCGGTTACCAACCGATCTCTCATGTTGACTTAAAGTATAGTATAATTTATGTATACTATGTATACTTGGTTTCCTACCCAATTCTAAAATCTTGAGTGATCTATTTAAACAACATATCTAAATATTTTTACCATTATTCATTTAACATCACGTTGCTTTAAACTAGGTGACATAGGACAATGCAACCAATAACTTGTGATACTTTTTCCAAATATATTCAACATCTTGTTCATGTTACTATTACTAGATGACATACTCGTCATTTCAGAATACATCCTTTGCCCCACTCTACTGTTATCTACATTGGTCTTTACTTACTACCGCCAGTCCACTTGCCCAAGGTTTGAGCCTAGCCCAGGTTAGCAACATAATTTATTATAGGAAGACGCTCATGATGACTTAGGGTATATGGGCATACTTGGCTGACCTAAGTCAACCGAATGTGCCAAGGTACCCTAAGTCATAGAAAGCTACTACCTATCTTAAACATGCTACTAACTTGACCTAGAGAGAAACTAAGTTCAACTCCAAATGTGGGTTGATCTAGATGAACAAATACGGAAGGGTGTTGCCACATGTCAATTGCAACATTGTATCCTCAAGAAGCCCTAGGACTTCTCGAGGGTACAGTCCTATAGTTGGCATGTGCCAACATCTGTTAGAACTGATTCATCAAGATGTACATACCCCCTTAGCGGTCATTAATTCATAATTATTATTGGATTAAGATTCAGATTATCAGCAACCATGCCCAACCCCAATTCCAATATTCATTAAGTTCTATATCCATAATTATTCTGATTTGATATTGAGAACTTCATTAACTCATGTTTGCATTAACATTTATTAACATGGCATAACAAGTAATTATCCCAAAAAATAGGACAGCAAACATCAAACGTTTAATTCTTAATGCAACCTAGCTTTCCAAATCAAGTGTGTCATCCACCTAGATTAGCTAGTGTTTACTTTATAAACGTAGTATAAAGATTAAAGATCATAACCACTATTCCTTTTATCTTTCTTTACTCATATAGTTTTAATTGTATGTCCAAAGAATATTTCATTATTAAACTATAGTTGTGTAGTTAGAGACTGACATCTTTTGCAATTTAACAAGTTTCATTATAATAAGGGGGAAATGTACTATCCCCTTTATCTAACTTATTAATTGATAAAATTAAAAGTACAAAACCAGATAAAAAGAACACCACCAAGGTATCACTACTAATTTCATCATACAAGTACAAAATAATTCACACCACAAATTGGAGTCCAACTCAAAACCTTTCAATTCATGACGATAAATATACATTTACAAGACTATGCATTTCAAACATTTTGCATGTCAATCAGAATTAATATCTTAAAAGAACATCACTTTTCTTTTCCAATAAATTTAAGAATGATTCAAAACTCTTTTCATAAGATTTGAAATTAAATAAGCCAATGCATCATGAAAGTTTTGCCTTCTTTTATCACTTACGATGTCCATCTGCAAAAATTACTAGACACGGGTTAGTTTAATGAACTATGCATGATAAGCACTAAGCATTAAAGTGAAGTGCATTCCATTAATTGTTCCATTAAAAAAAATCTTCTTTAATGAAAAAATTAATATATCATACAAATAAGCATAAGTAATAACAACTAAATAAGAAGTACAATAATGAGTCTGAATTTACTCTTAAGAAAAGAGCATAATATAATCCACAACATCTGCATTATGTATGTAACTCTTTTCCTACATCTTAAGCAAAGAAGAAGAATCAATACATATTGTTCCCCATACACTAATCATCTGAAAGATAGAAATAGGTTTAGAACTCACCCAACTACTTCAGTTCAAGGATAACAATATAAGGATTCAACATTAAAGAGACAACACCTAACAAGAATTCCAAATCAATCCATGAAGGAATAGAATATCCAAATAGTCTACCTACAAGTCTTAACTAACCACTACATGTTAGAAGATATCATTCAAAGATCTGAACCAGACATTCCACAAATCAAAGCTAGACTTCACATAGGGTTACACTCTTCTCGAATCCATCCAAAAAGGGATTCATAAAAGATAGGGTGCAAAAGAGTAAACCTTCCAATACCAAATCCAAAAGAAGTATGACTCAGTCAGGCATGGCATTCGGTCAAAACAAGTTTACATTCTCTATTCAATAGAACCGACTCAGCTATTCTCTTTTTACACCATTACAATAAATGACTTGTACAAAGTAGACCAAACAATCCATAAAGAAATTTCCATCTTAGAAGAGAATCAAAATACGAGAGAAGTTCAATCAAATGAACTTATCCAAACAACAGTAAAAAGGGATCTCAATTAGAAAAGATCCAATCAATAATTCATTTCATTTATACTATCAAATGAATTCCCATTTCTATTTCAAACTTAGAAGTTCTTTAACTAGTTCCCAAGAGAGAACACAAAACCAAACACATAGTTAGAAGAAAGCACACTTCTAGTTTCCCTTACAAATCTTTACCAATTGGTTTATCTATTCCCATTCATTAAACACAAGTTCGAATTCAATTCTTAGAATGAAGTACACAATACAGTCCCAAAAATAGTATATTGTCCCCAAGAGAACATATTCCTTTCTCTTTAAAAGACCCAAAGATTCATTCATTGAATCCAACAAGGAATAGAAAACCCAAAACAGTATAAGATAAACAAGTTCAAAAGTACTCACGAACTCAAAAAACTGAAATCCCATTACAAGGCTTCAACAACTCAATACAAAAGAGCAAGTAGTTCGCGATCCAAAAGAACAATTATACAAAACAATCTGAACTAGAGATAATGTATCCTTCCATACAAAATTCAGTACACTAGGGTATTCAACTCATCTTTCTAATAAAACCTAGAAATCAATTAAGAAGATCTGAAGAGAGTAAGAAAACCCAATAAATGTTTAAGTCAAGTAATGACCCAATCTTACCACCAACATGACTGAAACAGAATCACAACAAAGACTCCCAAGTTCCATTTAAAAATATTGTGACAAGGAAGGTATTTGTTTCAAACATTGATCACAAGAAGGAGAATGCATACTGCATTTCCATAAACCTCAAAACTGTTAACGACTGTTCCAAACAAACTTTATATCAAACCAAACCCACAACAAGATACAATTTCAGTCTAATAATCCTTCAGATAAAATAGTCAAGCTTTCCACAAGACACGAGGTTTTCTCAGAGCAAAGGAGAGAAGTTTATCCTCCATATTCACACACCCTTACAAGTTCAAAGAAGGCGGTACAGTCTCCAAAAATAGAAGTACCACAACCATTCCAACAAGAAGCTAAAAGGAGAAGATCTCAAAAGAGATCACCCAACCAACTCAAACCAAAACTAATCTCTCAAGTTCCTTTCGAGCAGACAGTCCATAAATGAGTTCAAAGCATTTCAAATCCTTGAATATGAGTAAAACTCAAGCTCAGAATACAAGTACAAAACCAAACACATCGACTCAACTACAAGTTCAAAACACGCAAGTATTGAATATGAGTACAGTGTCGAACACGAAGCTTCAAACAAAATTTCAGAACTACACAAGGCTCCAATACAAGCTCAGAACAAACACAAAGCTCTAATACAAGTTCAAACAAAACACAAGGCTCCAATAAAGTTTCATAACAAACATGAAACGAATGCCAATTCAGAACAACACCATCCTCAAATACAAGTTTCACATGCACGAAGCTCCAATACAAGGCTTAGAACAAAACATGAAACTCCAAAATAAGTTTCACATGTATGTCACCATTAAACTTGCACAGAGAAAGTTTCCAAAAGCTAACATTACTTTGCAATGGATTTATATCCCAAAAACCACAGAGATTCATAAAAACATGAAAGTAATTAACCAGACAAATCATGCAAACATATATCTCATGAGAGTAGAATTGTTTTAATGAATCACTTAAAAGAAAGCAATAAATCTTAATGGATAGAGCCTATCATGCCTAATAGTGCCTCTACCAATTCAAAGGAGACTTCCAACTGAGCTTCCCACTCTTTTTCTTCTCCATGAAAGATCAACAACCAAACAAATTTTATTCCAATGCCTCATATACATTCCTTTGATAAAAAATAGACCAAATAAACCAAAAATAGCGACAAATTAGAATTCAAACTACTAGTTCAAAGAACCAAATAGCTCCATGCAGAGAAAAATTCGCGAGACATGCAAAACCAGACAACCTCCCACAAATTTACCTCCCCGGTTTCCAATACGATTTACACACAAAACCGAAGTCCATTAATGCCATTACTCCCAAATCTCCCGATTATCTCTCCTTGCCACTACCTCCCAAAATTGGTGAATTCCATTTCTAATTTAACATGCATTTCCATCTTTAGTGAAGCCTCCACGTATGTCTCCACTAAAGTTAACTAGCCTTTGCCAAAACTGGTTGTACCTCCATACATTTAACCCAATCAAATCAATTAAATTCCATTGGAACCATTGCCATAGTTCCATGTGACCCTTAGGTTCCCTTTTTAATAGTTTAGGATAGATTTCCCAAAACTTAGGTTAGTCTAACAATAAATTACCTTAGGTCTTAAAACATTGCCATAGGTAATTTCCACCTTAGGTTAGATAAAATTCACAACCATTAGTATTAGGCATTAGGTTAAGTAGCCTAGCATTACTTTAGTAATCTCTCCCTTATTCATTTGGCACAAGAGCTTAGGTTAGGACGCCATCCCAACAAAATAGAATAAGAAGCTTAGGTTAGAATGAAACCCAAATAAGTAGACATAGCTAGGAAGTAGGTGCTCTTACCTAGTTTAGGATACCGTTAGGATAATCCTTTAGTTTTAGGATTCTGATCCCCTTCATAGTCATGAAGTAGACTATATTTCATTTACACCATTAATGTCCTGCAGAGATCAATCCCAAAGACCCAAGCACAAACATACAACCGAATGAAGGTACGTTCACACAAGACCATAGAATTTGTAAAATACAAAAGTACAGTCCACTATGTCTCTCAAACTAATGAATGTCAATTTACCATTCAATTCATTAGGAATATTTAAAACATTCCTTGGATCACTAAAATTGATTCAAGGATGAGTCAGTTAAAAGAGATAAGTTTGCAACTCTCAAAATCAGATTGCAGCTTAACAATAAGAAGTGAAAATGGATTCTTGCAAGCCATATCATTTCCGTCCAAGAGTAGAAATGATTTATCCATAACAAGCATGATTTTCAACAATCAAGGGAACACACCTCATTCAAGAAAATCACATGCCAACACTTGTAATGCAAAGAGAAATATAACACTTTGTCAAGGTGTTACAATATGATTAGGGAATAATGTATAAAGGTGATTTTCCTCATTTAAAATAGATTCACGATCAGTTTTTTGCATGTATTTGTGAGAACAATATGTATAACACAATCCTCAACCAAAAAAGAGGGATAAAAACCTACACGTGGGGTTTTCAAATGAATTTAACATGATTGTAACTTTTGAACTCGCACTTCTCATGGGAAAACAGAAAATGTAAACATTTTCAAGTCATTTTCAAAAAAAAGGCTGTGAGATTTTTTCGAGCACCAATACTCTCTTCAAAATATGAAATATTACATCTTAATGTCCCCTATGGTTTATCTTTAAAAAGGTGTAAATGGATTTAAAATTATTTTAGGTTTTTCTTTTATATGTTGATTAGAAGTCTATCTCCCATTAAAGTGTGTATTTTTTAACGTTCTTATCATGCCATCTATATAATGTTATGGCTTGTTCAGATCATATGTAATACTTTCAAAAGGTAAAAATGGTTTAATAACTTTCAATGCATCATAATTAGATTTCATAATTTTAGAATAATTCTGTTATTAATGATTTGATCCACAAAATATGAATTACTGTAGCTAGTTGAATGATATATAAGATGTCCTATCAAATCATAATGGTCTCTAACCATTAAGTTAATTACTTTGTAATGATTGATAGTAAAGAACTCTAGAATTTGGTATCTGCTAGGGTAATATTTAAATTCCCTAACAGAAAATGCAAGAAAAACACTTTAAAGTTACGAATGACCTAATTATTAATGTATTTTACTCTACATTTATGTAAAATGTCTTCCATTGTGCTCCATTAAGAACAATTTCATTCATCGCAAACATTATTTTTGGAAGAAAAGAGATGAGGAATGGTTTGTGAAACTTAATTCCCTTGAAAACTACCACGTTAAACTGTGGTTGTTTTTTTATAGATGACAATCATGAGGAGGTCGGTATTTTTCTATCATCGAAGTTATAGATTTGGGGAAATTACGTGTCGGGTGGAATGCCTTGACTTTGAAAAAGACAACTGTTTTATTCTATATATGGAGTTGGATGTTTCGTTGTTCAAGAAATGGGAAATGCATGCCTCTATAAACATCGAACCATATTCCTATTCAAAATATTGTTGGAATTTAAGGATTTTAATAGATTCGACAAAACTGGATGTTCAAATGTAGAAGAAATTCAAAACGGTATATTTATATTATTCGAGAAAATTATATAGAAATTATAAAATATCTTTTGCTTATAGTTTATTGCATACAAAATGTTTTCTTTCACCTCCAAAACATGCCGAGTTGTTTATTATGTTGAGGAAAACATATATGACTAAATTGGAGATAGAACCATCTAAATAAAAATTACATGGGTTGAAAAGGAATACTAAATCAATTGGGTATTTTGAGGCTAGTGTAATAATAGATACATTTGATTCTTATACGGAGAATAAAAGGAGACAACAAAACGAGAGAAAAAGTTATTCTTATTTCAGAAATAAGCATCTAGATAATATTGTATTGACATCCTGCAGGTGAATCCAATGTAATAAAAAAATGTAAATTACAAGAAGCACACTAGTGTCAATTATTTGTACTATTAGGTGAAGAGAGCAATGGAAAAATAAAATTTGATTCCCATATTGGGAAAAAATGGAAAAATAGAAAAAGATCATGAGGTGGAAGAAGTTCTTCCCATCACGGCTCAGACAATATTAGATAACTTTGTGATGTCACTGGAAGGAAATATACTAGCAAGGGTGAAATTCATAGACAATTTTTCTTGTAAATGTGCATATTCATTCCAGCTTCCATCAACTTTATCAATTATTCCTTTGACTAATCCTTTCAATGTTGAATGTGTGATCACTGATTTTTGCAATTTGTCTAGCAATATTTCTTCTGATGTCATAATGGATCTTCTAACAGTTATCGCAAGTAGTGTGCTGGATTGTATTATTATTATTATTATACCAAGTAGTTATTCAAAAATGTTAAGTGACATAATACAAAGATACATGGAAAATTGTAAAGACATTGGAGTATCAATGCTCAATGGATGTTATAGACTCTACAATACCAATGGGATATTCAAAAGTTTGTGTCTTATGTACATAATATCTTGTGTGCAAAACCATGATAATAATGATGATTATAAAGAAGATATCACTATGGATTGGATGGAGAAACTACCACAAAATTTTGTAAGTGCAAGCAAAATTAGCCTACAAGGAATAATCCATCATTTTCTTTACAAAAGATCATATGAGTTCTAGGCTGAGATGTTCACTCGATGTTGTTCCGTAAATTATTTAGTACTAGTGTTTTACAGTGGTAGTGTCTCTCTCTGTGCATTGGTGGATTCTGAACTATTTGTCATTTTTATTATTGAGACACATAGTCAAGCAATTATTTTGAAACATTACTATTCTCATATGAAGAAAGGTTCTTCTCTGAAAATAACTTCAACGAGTGATTTTGTTAAGTGGATTTTAACCTAAATATGCTACTTATACAATTATTGTTTATGCAAACAACCACAAAGCTATAAAATTTGATGTACATCTGCTTCACCATGATGCTACATAACCAATTCAACATGGTGATTTACTTTCAATAATATTATAAATAAGTTTAATGAGTTATATCTTCAATTGCCATGATTTTCAATTATTTTAACAAAGTTATGTTTTTCTGATTCGGATGATAGATGTGGAGGACGTGGGAACAACAGCCATGAAAATTCCATCAGATCCAAGTATGTGAATCATGTGAATTTACAAACAAAACTAATAATAAGCCCCACAAATTTATTGGAAACAATATGATATCCATGTGTATTTTATGCCAAATTTATTTGTAACACCCAAAAATTTATAGGAAATGATAACTACAAAACTTTAGTTTATATGCTTGGCTTAGGGTCGAAGAAAAATTTAAGGAAATCCATTTGTAAGATACGATAACAATTTAAAATGAACTATATAGAGCTTAGCGGACTCTATGCATCCATGTTCAATACAAAAATGGTTTGACTAAAAAACCTTACATTCATCAATATCTCATTAATTTACAATTGCATACTATCTACAATGTTTCACCGATTCACTGCATATTGACTACTTACATTGAATTAACATTGTTTTTGCTTCAACATCATCATAAAAATAACTACATACGGCTTGATCCAACTCATACGTATGTAAAGAAGCACTTGGATAGCCTCATTAAAGGTTTTCCAACTAAGTGTAGTTCAGCCAATGATGGCATAGCCTAGTGGTCACAAATCCTCGTAATAGTTGAGGAATATTCTCTATCAAAGGGCATTTTGATGAATATAAGCGTAGCTTAATGACCACTAAATTTGAATTATAATACAAAATAATTGATATTGTACTTACCATTTCACCACAAATACCACTATGTTTATCCAGTTAAGTTTTCCACAACATGAAATTGATTATGAATTGATTAATGTTTATTTCAAATACATTATGCTCGTAATTTCAATAGGAATAAATAAATTATGAATTGATTAATGTTTATTTCAAATACATTATGCTCGCACTTTCAATAGGAATAAATAAATTATGAATTGATGAATGTTTATTTCAAATATCTCTTACATCAACAAATCCAACAACGTGTAAAGGTGGTGTAATCCAAGCCGTAATCTCAATCAGTAACTATTAGCCATAAGCTAAAATGTTGTTTATTTCAATTAGTTGTAATTGATATGTGGTGACGAAAATTAAATTTGTTTACTTCCCTGCAAGTAGCGATAAGATTTATTTACTTATTTTGTATATGGAGGACCTACTATATGGGATAAAAAAACATACAATAGGAAGATGTCATTCAGGTTCGGTATGAAAGTTGTCAACTTGCGAGGTGGCCTATCAAAATTTATAAAATTATTATCACCATATTGTGAACTGGGATTCTGGTCCGACACTCTCATTTTTACGATGTTAAAAAGATATCAATGGGATTTAATAAAAAAATATCGACCGTATTGAATCCAAGACTCACTTGGGGAAAGGAACATTGCAATATAGTTGAGAGAATAACAATAAGAGACCTAGAAAATGTTTGGAGTAGAAACGATTTTTTCATACAGTTTGAAAAATACGTGTATTACATTAGGTGCAAAGTGATACCCTCCTAAAACTTTTATGGTGGGTATGAAAAGAAGACACAAAGATTGTACACGAGATAAATGTATGTTGGCCAATTTGTACAAAAAATATCACAAATAGTGTCTTAGGAATTTAATGTGGTAGAGGGCATCAAATACTTGGAGCAAGAAAATGCTAAATAACTATTTATCTTTTCAGAATGTTGTTATGATTGTAATGATTAACATTGCGAATAATAGATACATTGATATGTTATTATGAATGTACTACGTAACTCTATTCTATAATGTTGAGATTTTCAAAATATAAGTTAGGAGGATTTATATTTTCACTTGATTATAAGATGACACTATGATTGAAGAACTTCTTCTGTGGTGAATTATCGGAAAAAAAATTCCCTTGGAAATTTGTAAAATAGTATTTTTTTACAAGAAGTGTTCATAAAATAAACATTAAATTATACTATATATACTTAAATGTTTTAAAATATTTTTTAATATAATTAATATATAAATAATCTATAAAAATGGGTGGTCATATCTAAAATATCAAAGTCATATGTGACAGTTATTTCAAATATTTTCAACTATTTTATGGATAAAAATGATTAAAAAAAAAGTCTAAACGGGCATCAAATTTAACACCACGTTGTGGCCTTTGTTGCAACCATTGAAGGACAAGAGAAGATGTTCGGGATGATATTTGATCAAAAACCAAATTTGAGGGAACTTATTTTTGGAGCTTCACTAAGACAAACCATAAATAATGCTTAGCGTCCACTAGCCCATTTAAAACATAACCATTTTATGTATATAACATATCATAAATAATGGTTCAACCACTAGCCCTTATAAAACAAAAACATGTTCTGTATAAAACAAATCATAAATAATGCCTAGCGGATGCTAGCTTGTATAATGGATTCTAGTATTTGATTTTTTGGATTTCGATATATGGGAATTTGGAGTATATATAATTCCAATACAGGTGATTTTGGATCCTAATATATGTGATTTTGGAATCCGATATGTGTGATTTTGGAGTGCAGATAATTTCAATATTTGACATTTTGGAATCGAAAATACAAATATTGAATTCTGAAATTTGAGTCTATTATTAGTTGTTGGGACTGGAATAAGTTCCAATTTAGTGAAATAAGTGTTAGTCAAAATTCACTAAGGACACGTGTCAGCTCAATGAGCCTAATGCAATTTGATGTCCCTTTTTTCCTTCAAGCTAAGGGATGTGAGGGACAAGAAAATTATCACAGCCCTAATAATCCCCCTGGTCACACACAGGACACTCTCGATAGCCACTTTAGCCCCGGTGTTTGCCGAGCCTATTCCCTTAATCTCTCGGATCGTGACAAGTGGCGTAACCTGGCATGATGTGAAAACTGATGACCCTTATGTCCCTTTGGAAAAGGTACATGAGGGACATGAAAATGTTCCCATCCTTGAAGCCCTCAGGTCATCCATGTGACCCTTTCACAGTGCAATTTCCATCCCCGAGGAGCTAGTTGGAGCCAAATGCATGATCGTTGGATTTCGCAAGTGTCGACTCTAGGAGAGATGTGAAAATTAATGTACCTTTCATTTATTAATGCTTAAGGGACATAGGGGATAGGAAAATTTTCCCAGCCCTAGGTATTCCTCTTGGTTCTTCAAACGATTAAATTTCAACCCCAGGTGCTTCTCTCAAGATTTTTAGCCCTAATGCTCAACCGTCGGATTTTGGACAAGTGTCACATGGAGGCGTGATGTGAAATTTTATGTCCCTTTCATCCATTAATGCTTAAGGGACATCAAGGAAAAAAATTTTGCGTAACCCAAACTTCAAAATTCAAAAATTTATGTCTCCTTTGTCGCACGCTTCTTACCTGCTTCTCCATTGCTGAGAAGAAAATTGCAAAAAATAATCAATCCACCATTGATGCTCCAAACTAGCTTATCCATGGCCACTTAATTATCCACTTCATGAAAATACAAATATTTCAAAAGGAATGATAAAAAGAGTCATATAAATGAAGAACGAAGGAAAAAGTGAAGAAATCCATCTGAAAACCTCCATTTCGTGACACAAAGATTCAAAGATATCTTGCAAACCGGTGCACGAAATGAAGAGCCATTTTTCGTTGCTTTCTTATTTTTAAGAGGCCATAATTACATCACCTTCAAATCCCCCTTCAGCAGCAAAAATCACTCACAGCAAAGAAATCTCCCTTTCATCTCAACGAAGACAAAAATTGGATTTCCGTCAAATCGACAATTGGTTTGAAGAGAAATTTCACTAGTAGAACTAGAAACAAAAACACAAAGCAAAAATATGATTTTTGCATGGACAAAGAAGAAAACCAGACCTTTATGTTTCAATCTATGTTAATGGTTGTTGTGTTCAAAGCCATTCTGCTAGGTCAAAATTTTGAAATTTTAAAATCTCACAAACCGGTGATCGAGTAAGCATAATATTTTAGAGGGGTGATATTGGGAAAAAACCCATATGAAAAAACTTCATTCCTTTGTGATCTAACCCCTAGAAGCTCATTTTCTAAAAATAACAGGTCTTTTAAATGGGGAATGCTATTTCAAGTAAGTCACCAATTGAAGAAATTATAAAGGAGGTAGTGAGAACAGAAGAGGTATCTCAAGAAAAAATCATCAAAGTGGTCAACTTGGTCCAGAATTGACACTTACTAGCAATATTAAGTGGTCTCATGAGCACCTGCTAAAAATAACAAACTAATCTAGAAGGTATGGGGAACATAGGGAGAAGAAAGAATTCAAATTTCCACATCCAGTCAAGGTTTGAAAGAGTCAAATTTTTATACTTACTAAGAATAGTAAGTTATCTCCTGGGAACTTACTAAAAATAGTAAGTCATTTCAAAGGGTGAATTTTGTAAAAGGGATCATTATGAGAGTTGAATATTCAAATTGGTAGTTGTAGTTGAAGTTTGAAGAAGAATTTTCACACTTACTGAAAATAGTAAGTTGTTTTTTCTAGAAATAGTAAGTGTCAAGAGATGACGAGACTCAAGTTTATAGAATGGGCATTGCCTTGAATATTTCCTTCACTAAGATTTAATTCCCATCTCCTCAATGTACTATCTTTGTTAGTGGGTCATAAAATTTTCACAAGAAGCATATTTTGCGTCTCTCGTGGATCTTTTAGAACTCATCTTGAGAGACCCTAACAGTGTCTTTCGACACTCATTACATGGTTTGGGTCACAGGTATATCATACACATGGTGAAATTTTTGGTCATTGGTAGAAACATTCAAGAGTGTTTCTTAACACTCAATCCAAAGTGTATGTGGGGAAATTTGAAAGAGTTTCTCAAGGTAAAAGGATTTCAAAGATTCAAAGTTTCACTGCATTTGTAGCTTTCATGAATGAGGACCATTGGAATTCATCAGAACAACATCTCATCTTATTTCTCTCTCTCTCTCTCTCTCTCTCTTATCTTCCCTCTAAACGTTCTCTCTCTTCATTGTTCTAATTTCACGTTGGGGTTTGCACTTTTTGATATAGAGACATGATGTAAAGTTTGAGTCACATTTTTTTCATAAAAGGGACTTAATATTTGATAGGAATATGCACAAGCTAAAGCCAAAATGTTACATATGAAAATTTTTCAGGAAGATGAAGAGTCCGTTCTCTTCTATAAATTGTAATGAACTTCTCATTTGAGGGTCATCTTAGAATTATTAGCTTTGAGTTGTTTTTGTGAATTCATGAGAGAGATACCCTTGTGAAAATATTAAAGAGTTAGAAAATTTCTTCCATTCTCCCTATTCTCAAATTTCTTCCATTCTCGTACTATGTACAATTTCTTCTTGATCATCAATAAAAGGAGGAGTTTCTAGCCTTTTTTAACTAAGGGAATTATTGATACTTTAGGCTCATTAAATTATAATTTCTCTTGTTGTTTTTTTCAATATTGTTTCTTCCTAATTTCAATGCATGTGATGAAACTTCTAACTGGTGTTTGCAAGACGAGTTTCTACTTACAGCATTAGTTCCCTTATCTAACATTCCCACTCCCTTTCGCTCTCTTAATAAATTCCTCTCTTACAAATATCTACAAGATTTTTCCGCAGGTCGGTGGAGTGCCCTTGTTTTATCCCCATCTCCAAGGCCAACAAGATAAAAATCACTTCACTAGTGCATGCATATATGGCAACTGCACCATTTAAGTAGAGGGACTTATATTCCCATAACGTTGGCAAGAAACCCACAAATTTTTCCCTAAGAAAATTTCTCACCAACACCTAATTTATCCCTCCAAGAATGTCCAAAGAATATAGAATTTACAGGTGGAAGAATAGGGACATACACCCTAATGAATTAATTACTACCTATGCATGCTCTTGGCTTTACTCCTAGGATGGGTGTAGCATTTTAGGAAACTCCTTATTAAGTATGTTCTCCAGCTCCTACCATTCCATCAACTCCTTAATAGCTACGCTTGGTACTACCCCCACAATATTTTGTACCTACATAAGATACATGTTTTCTCCTTTCTCCTTAATCTCTCTAAGAATCCTGCGAGACCGAGATCACTCCTTTGAATTCATCCATCCTTCATGCAACCAATGACCTAAGATCCTTTATCCTTGTCTCGAAGGATTCTCTAATTGTTCTAAGTACATTTTTCTTCTTCAAAATTTTGGCCATTTTATCTTCTTTCACAAGCCTTTCATCATTCTTGGATACTTGTACCTCATTCTTCTTATTAACTACATATACCTTGAAGATGGGGTCAGGGTATTGGAAATTGTTAAGTTCTTATCCTTCCTTCTTTAACTCATCATTCTTGGTGGTGGCCATCACATCATATTCCACTATTTTATGCACAACTTCCACCCTATTATTCTTCTACCTCACATCTATTTACTCTTCTAAAGGCCTCTATGCATACTTCTACTTTTGCAGTAGCATTCCTACCAGTCTTCTAAGTAATGTAGTTTTATCAAATATTAATCTTGATTCCTTTCTCCCAAGTCTTGGTGCACTACAATAATGGATTTTACAATATGATCCACCTTTATGAATGCATACATCACATGCTTTTATACCTTGTCACATGCCTCTCTCGGTTGCTACACTTCTTGTTCTTTATTATTCTTATATTCTAGTAATACCACGAGGAATACCCCCTTATCCAAATTTCTTTGAGCCACTTTAGCCATCATTTTATTCAATCCATTACTAACCTACTCATTAGCCAACTCGGTTGGATTTATAGTAACATGATTTGTGTGTGGCTCCTTTTTCATTCTATAGCTTATGCACACTTGTTCACTAATGTAAAAATATGGCTCTTCCATGTGATTCTATATACTCCATGAGAGAATATTCATGGTGCTCATGGTCTTACCCTCAAGATTAATCATCTCCCGAGTTATTGATGTTTGCCGTGGGACTGAACTTTGAGTTCTGCACGCAACACCTTAGTAGGATCATCAATATAGCTTATCTTTGGTGTACGCATGATACTTCCTCCCTCATTCTTCTAGTATTACACCTACCTATGGGTATTAATGTTTCTATGTTGGGGTGCACACCTCATCCTTTTTCACTAATGTAAATATCTGGCTCTTCCATGTGATTCTATATGCTCCATGAGAGAATCTTCATGGTGCACATGGTCTTACCCTCGGGATTAATCATCTCATAGATATTGATGTTTGCAGTGGGGACTGAAATTTAAGTTCTTGCACACAACACCTTAGTAGGATCATCAATATAGCTTATCACTAGTGTACGCAATACTTCTTCCCTCATTCTTCTAGTATTACACCTACCTATGGGTATTCATGTTTCTATGTTGGGGTGCAAACCTCATCCTTCTCCGAAGCTCCCAAATACTCCATAGATGGCTCACCATAATTCTTTTCATTTTATTCCTCCTCTCTACGATGGGGTATTCCTTGCACTCATTTGGTATTTTTGCATCATGTTGTATACCCTCATCCCTTGGTTCCTCTTCATACCCCACATCATGGATGATTTGAGTATCTATGTTGTGAGCACATTTTCAACGAACTTCACTTCATCACTATCCATATTAAGCACCAACATTTTCCTTCTCCTTACTAGAGTTCTCTTCTTCTCTCGTACTTAGCTTTGGTGAAGTGACCCTTGATGAATTCCTTATAGGTTACGAGGATCTTGCACCACTATATGTTCTCTTGCGCGTTCTCTTCAAATTTATTCTATGGCCTTGGTCTAATGTGATGTTACCTTCTTTCTCTTCCTCCTCCTCCTCGTTCTCGTTCCTCTCTTCTTCCTCTTCTTACCTTTGAGGAGTTTCCTCATGTGTCCTCTTTAGTCTAAAAGTCTGCTTTCCTCTAGGAATTTCTAGGATCTTAATCTCATCCTTGATATACCTTTCATTGAATAAATTGGGTTTTAAATTTATGTATACTTTTATTTCTTCCTCATTTTCTATCACCAAATTCATGAATTTGATATTTATGTCATTAGATATCATTTTTTCTATATATGTTATATTTGTAGGATATATATCTCTTACATAGCATATGATAATCCACATCCACCTTGTACGCATCAAACCTTAGCTTCGCATATCATAAAACCTATTCACCGATGATTAAAAATACCATGCTATAAAAGCATAGAGAAGCTTACACCAAGGAATATTCTCGTGAGTCTTCAAGTACAATATCCCAATGCAAAAATGTTGCTAGAATGCAAACTCTACTTTCCATTCCAAAACTCAAGGCAACTCTCTTGGGATGTGCCACTCATGTTTGAACTCCTTGTACATTCACTTGTCCTATATTTCCAAACTTAACTTGTAGGCATTTGCAATCCCTTATTGAGTATACTCAAAAAATATCTTTGATGGGGAATTATGTTTTAGAGGATACTTCCACATGTTCTCATTCGGTTCATTAGGTACCCCAATTTCAAAAAATAATATCAAAAGGAAAATTTATCCCCAAGTGATTTTATCCCTATACATGCTTCCTCTAGGATCCCCAAAGCAATGAAGGAAACAATATTGTAGATAGTTCTATTTGCTATATTTTTCACAATGTGGACCCAACTTTTGTTTATTAGATTCCACCTTTCGTGTGCTCCTAACTTAGTGATCGGTCACACAACAAATCTTACAACAAGTTAAGTGAGATTAACAATATCCATTACATGACCCCCTCTTTAATACTTCAAGGAAGTTATGGTGGCCTCAATCCATCATCATCATCAAGATAATTTCCTATTTCTTTCCCCAAAATACGGAGATTAGTGATTCTCCTAATCAATTATGTGGTAAGGTGCATCCTCCTACTTGAGAAATATAAGTAGTCCTCATGAACCTAAGACATCAACCATTCATAAAAAATGTTTGGGATTTCCAAAGTATGGAAGATCATAGAGTTTGAGAACCCCTGAGCTCTCTAAGTCCTTATACCCCTTGTCATCATAAATTGTCTTCCCATGTTGGTCCTCTCATTTTTATTTTGTATCAGCTCATTTTCTATTTCTCTCTCCTTTACATCTAAGAAATGATTGCAATCATTGACCTTGAAATTCCTAGGATGTGAATCCCATGTTTTACCCATAATGAAATCATCTATATACTAAATTTTCAAGACCCATTCCTTAGGTGCTTCTTTCCGTCATGAGATCATTTCCTTTTCCTTTTTTATTTAGTGATGTGGTGGTTTCTTTCTGGGTGTCATTGTTATAACTACAACTTCAAGCTTCAAACTTTCAACTCTGCATGGTTATGGTGTGGCCTAAGTGCTTGGATTTTCTTACCGAATATTTTCCTCTTCTTTGAGCGTTTAATTCTCTCTCAAATCCCATCACTCATAGTTTATCCTTGTTCTCTAGTTTACCTTTTGAATCTATGTGCCCTAGCACTCAATTGGGCACCTCTTGTGAATTTGATTCTCTCAAACCCTAGCTCTACATTTCAACCTTCAAACCCTGAAACTTTTATCCACTTACCTCCTTTCATGCTCATACTTTCTGTAAAGGAGCTCTACCCCTACCTGTGGAAAATCTTATCTTTTTCACTTAATCTCTTGTTTGTACAAGATATTTTCAAAGGTTTGCACTTAAATTTCTCTTCAAAGGCTTAAATAATTCAACATACAAGGTGAGACTAAACTCACTCAAACCCCTTTTATAGTTTTTCACAATTTCTTCACATTAATGGCTCCTAACCTACCACCGTCTTTGTAATTTTAAATATAATTTTTTATTTTTCTATGCTTTACTCTAATTTATTCTACACACGACATTCATAGCCTTGGGAAAACTTACCACTTCGAGGTCGCAAGAATCCTCATGCACACTTCCTTTCGATGTAACACATATTCCTTTGTGCCAAATGCCAAGTAGTCCATCTTAATTCTACCTACCTCACATTACATTTGGTGGCATCTTCATCACATGGTTTTCAATCTGAGAAATTCCTATTAAGCACCATTAACCTCAACACCTGCACCACCTTTTTCTTTTTCTTAGGCACACTTTTTAAACAACATCCCACCCTTATATTTTGGATCGCACATCTCCACCAACTTCACCATAAGATCTAAGCATCACATGATATAGTTTCCACATACATATTCCTAACTCACCCCACACTAAAATTATGTAGATTCCTCTATGCATCATCTCAATAAATAGTAATTATCTTCTGAGTGCAAGCATAATTGTTACTGAAAAAAATAAAAAAATAAAACATGAAAGGAAATCTAATCTAAGTGGTAATAATTCCTTATTACAAAACACCAAGAAGCTTATTTATAGTAGGGATTTAGCCTACTCCCATTGAAGTAACTAGGAAACATGGTGCCATCCAACACCTGCATTGACATGTGTTTGATTCAAGTATCTTGGTTACTACAAAAGGTCCCAACCAATGCACCCTTCAACTTCCTAAGTGGTGTGAAAACTTGGATTCATACAAAAGGAACATGTTTCCAACCGCAAATGACTTACTTTTGATGTGCTTATCATGAAAATACTTTTTTATTTCCTTCTCTGTCTTTTGGATCTAATGCGTAATTACATGTTACAAATCTAGTTTCATTAGTTTCTCAATGCACTCTTTTATATCATTTTCATTTGACAACCATCATGGGTGCACAATACAAAGGTATGGTTAAAAAAATTCCACATGTAGGATCACCTCTGTGTCAAACATGAGACAAAATTGTGTGGCCTTGTTCTACCTTTTAGATGTGGTCCTTTAATCCCAAAGTACAACTGATACTTTAACATCACAGTCTTTTCTTCCAACATCACAAATATTTGTAATAGTTTTTCCTAAGATTTTATTGAAATCTTATGTAGTACCATTAGCTTGAGGGTGATAAGGGGTAGTTTTATGGTGTTCCAAAATAAAATATTCTAGAAATTTTTGATTGTCTCATTCAAGAAATGATTTCCTCTATCACTTGTAAAGATCAAAGGGAATACATATCTGCTTAATAATATTATCCCATAGGAACCTTATTATTGTGGGTGTAGTGAAATCCTTTGTAGGTGCATCCTCTTCCAAACTGGTAAAATATTGTGTACATGTAATAATATATCACGCTTGATCTGGTGCACAAGAGGTACAATGGGTCCCACAAAATCAACAAGCCACTTCTTAAAATATTCCACGCATGCAATATGTCTCAATAGAATTTCATTTCTATGTCTAGGGTTACCAAATCTATGATAATGATCACATTCTTTTACAAATGCCTTAGTATCCTTGTATAAATTCTTCCACCATAAGCCAACTAGAAGTATATTTCACGTAGTTTCATATCCTTCATAGTGTCCTCCACAATACCTTTATGATATTCCTCCATAATAACTTCACGCTCATGCTCTAGAACACACCAGGAATAAGACCTCGTAGCGGCCCATATTATACAAATCTCTTTGAATAAATTGATAAGAAAAACCCAACTAACAAGTTTATTATTTTCTAATGTTTTCATCCCCTCGGGTGCAATTATAGTGCACATTAATACTTTTATATCTTCTAAATCGCTGGGCACGTAGTTCAACATAAAAAAATTTGCATCAGATATAGTGTACTTAATACTCTGCGCATTGTCTCCAAAATTGATCATTGATAAATGATCATGTCCCAATTTTTATTTCTTGGATTTACAACAAATGTGAAATAAAATTACTTGAATTAAGAGTATCCACTAGTAGATGCACCTTTGCAATATAATTTTATTGACTAAGTACTTTAGTTCCATATGATCTGCATAGAAAAAAAACTATGTGGCCAATAAGTATTATTGAAACTTGTGAAACACATAAATCATAGACAACTCCCCACACTTTGTTTTACTATAATTCTACTCTACTGGTGTCAAATTCATGTTTGCAAATCATATGCGATGATCCACATTACCCTCTCTAGGTTGCATCAACATGTACATGGAAAGGTTTATTCCATAAATGAAAGCACAATATTGGTGCATTGGTAATATTCTCCTTCAATGTTTCAAATGCCTGTTGGTGCATGCTGTCCCAATAAAATTTTCCTTTAGCCTTGAGTAATTCTTCCAAGGGTGCAATAATGCATGCATATCTTTTGATAAATTTTCTATAATAATGAGTATGCCATAGATATCTATGCACCTCACTCTAGTTGGTAGGTTATTTTAAGCCCAAAATCAATGTTATCTTTACTGGATCTACCAACAATCTATCCTTGTAAATTATGTGCCCAAGAAAAGTTCCAAAAGGTGTAGAAAAAATACACTTCTTAATGTTAAGAGATATGCTCAACTACCTACATATCTCAAACATCAGCCTCATATTATCATAGTGATCCTTAACCAACCCATAAACAATCTAATCATTGAGATAAACCTATAAGAACTTGTAGATGAAGTCATCATAATCCTATAAAAAAATGTGGGAGAACAAAGTGGGCACATTTTTAATCAAAATGGTATAAAAATGTACGTAAAAATTCCCCATTCGGTGGTGACGGTATTCTTTTCCGATCCTTGTGTGTAATGTGCACCTGATGATATCCTAAGAACCCATCAATAAAGGAGTAAATCTCGTGCCATGTGACACCCTCAATTATTTCTTCCTAGAATGACATAGGAAAAGGGTCTATAAAACATGAGACATTAAGTTCTCTATAATATACAAATATCTTGATCCACCCATCCTTCTTGATGTGGATCACCATGGGAATACCCCACTCGACTCCTCAATTGGTTTAATGATCCTAGAATTAATAATTTTATCTATTTCTTCCTTGACCCTCATGTGAAAGTAGGATTCATCCTATAAGGACTCTTCGAACTTAATGGATGCCATCTTTTAGCTTAATATTCATCTCTCTTAATGAGGGGTGTACTCCCTTAAAATCATGGTAACCTTGTGGTAAAAATCATGGAATTCGCACAAGAGCTCAATGTTTTTATACCTCTTGCTCTGACGAGTAATCACCAATAATGGCCTCCTTTGACGCATCCTTAGTAATGATGTTTAACTTCTTGGTATTCATGGTATTATAGTATGCATGCGCCTTTTCATACGTAGTGTCCATTACTTTACGTTAACATTCCATATGGCTAATCTCTAAGTTTCCTACCTATTCATCATCAATGAGGTATACTATCTTTCCATTATCTTTCTCCTCCAAGTGCAAACTATTTATATCTCTTATGCATCCTCTATTTCCATGCATCTCTTAGATTCGGAGTTCTCTAAGTAACTAAATCATGAGATCCTCTTATTTTTGTTATCTCCTAATGTGATGTGCTTCATGATCTACAAGGCTTCATGGACTAGAGGTTTATTATAAAAATAATCGGAAGTACGAACCATACCTTCAATAATATATTGCCAATATGCGATATCTTGCTTAATCTCAACATGCACATACCATGCTCGAGCACTGCCATGCAAAGTGGATAAAAATTTTGTACCCATGGGGATGGAGGTAAATCTTTCGGGTCTTGCGCAATTGTATCTCATAGTTATGAAGGTGTACCAAGGTAGAATTCTTCCCATCATACTCATATGTAAGTGTAGGTACATTTCTCTAAGATAATCTTGTGGAAAGATGATTCTCATTTCTCACTAGCCCAACAAGTTATCTTTGTGTGTTTCCCACCCATGTACTTCTATCTTGCACAAAGTATAGACCACCCTGTTCCTTCCATCACCCTCATTCAGCCACTATCTCTCCATAGTACACAAGAGTGATTCCAAATTTTCTCTCACTAGTATATCTAGGTAACTAAGTAATTCCTGAAGCTCCTAACCATGCACATTCAGACCATTCTAGTTACTCTCATGTTCATCTTGCACCCAGGACATTTCATACGTGCCATGGGCCTAGTTATCACAAGCAATACTTATGGTTTTGCTAATGACTACACATCTTCAAACTAAAGTAAACCTTCCTTAAATGGTTCCACAATCTCAAGATCTTACATCATGCACACATAAATCATATTCACCTCTTCTTCACTTAGAGGCTCAACATATAGTGCACATTTTTCCTCATCTAGAGGTATAATCACGTTTTAATCCTTATTCTTGAAATTTATACACCCTTATAAAAATGTAGGTCTGCATTGTTCACATAACACTAGGGTCATCTAAGTAGTGATGACAATTTATCTTCCTCTGGAAGCTCCAAAACCTCAAAGCCTCTAGTAAATTTGGCTCCCTAAATTTTAATGGAAGCATTGTTCAATACCCTAATAGGAATGGCCCTCATTTTTTTCTCCATATACAAAAAATTTGAAGATGAGTGCAATGTCGGTCTCCCCATCTAATTCCATGCATCCAATGTTATCACATTTATCTCAACGCATGTATCTATTAAGATATTTGTAGTCATTTTTATACCCTTAGAGCAATAGTCTAACCCATGCATGTTAGCCTATTAACCGGTAGACATTGGGCGCTCATCCTAGGAATGCATGGGTGCAAGCCTCTCCTTTATGTGAGTCTTGTGAGAATGCATCATCTTATGATAGATATTCAAATGGAAATGAATAGAAAATAACCATGCATCTTTCTGGGAACTTAGGATGAGTTATAACATCAATGCATCCATAGAAGAGAAATAACAAACAACATATGGAAATGGTTCATACATAAAGGAAATGCATAAGGATTATACTCATGAACACAAATATGATTCAGAACAGATCCTTACATTCATATTAACATGTTCAATAACCACATTACATCCTTGAAGTCATAACAAACCCTCATATAATAACGCAGAGCCAAGTCATGCATCAGAACTACACTATGTTCATCACATTACAATCCTTGAATGCAGACCCATCCCTCTAAATATGCCATCACTCCTATATTTACTCTAGTCCCAACCCATAGAATCCTCCATGGTATTTCTGTAGAGCTTCACCCCTTTTTCCAGGTGCACTATTATCTTTGCGACTCTTCTCTTCACCCCATTGGCCTCTTTTTCCCCCCATTATATAGATTCCCACCTTCACTACCATGCCTTCTAACAATGATCGGTTGCCAAGTGTCCAAGTGGTCCTCGATGGAGCATGCCTCCTTTGATATGAGATCTCCACTGCGTGCAATGATGTTCTTCGGAACCTTCCATCACATCCATGGAATATTATCTTTTTGATCCCATAGTCACCAGGTTGGCACCTTATCCACTCCACATGTTAGAAGGATCACACTTTTCCCATGTGCTTCCTAGGATGTCGAATATGGCTAAGTCCAAAACCTATCTTTCCTTGCACGCATGTCATGTGTTTTTAAAACCCTACTAATACCCTTCCCGACACACCTTCAACCTCGCATGCCCTTCTTCAATTAGGTCTCACATTCCTACACTACTTCTTGTACTCATCCAATATTAAGGGGCCCTACATCACCCCAGACTACACCTATTCTCCGTCGTCAAAAACACTATCCAAAGAATACATAATGGTGGTTTCTTACAATGGTTAAAAAGAAAGAATAAGGGAATGAAGAATTAGGAGAAAGAATGAAAGAATGGGGAACTTGTTTATTGCTAGAGGAGGAGAGAGAAATCCTTTCCTAGTTATGCCTCTAAATTCCCCCAAGCATCGACCTCATTATGAGCTTGTTGATAGAGGTCACCCACTAGGGCGTTTACTTCCTCAAAACTTAACTCCTCTCCTTTTGCACTCATGGTCTCAATAATACTCTCCAACTACTTCCCCAATTCTTGAGGAATCCACCCTACGGGTGATTTGAGGGAAGAGTTCCTTCAACCGGATTTTGATTAAGCCTCGCGAGGTCTTGATTACTTCGAATTTTTCTCCACCTTGGCTAGGATCTTGTCCCTCTTTTCTCTATTCCCCTTATTTTTCTCTTGGAAATCCTTGAGTTCCATCTCATGGGTGACAACCAAGATTCTTGTCACGCTATCCCTATCCATGTAGTTGTCATACACAACTTCAACAATTTACGGTGACCATTATTTCTTCTAAAAGTTTGGTGTATCGAGCCAAAATCTTGACAACATTCATCTTTTCTTCTTTCTCTTAGTGCACTGTGCCTCTTACGTGGATTCTAAAGCAAGTTGTTGCCTCTCCATTTTGAGAATGCAAGTCATATCCTCCAGAAATTGCAAGGATGATTCATACTTCTACTCGGGCAATGTTAAATCGGGTGCTTCAGGACAATTACATATGTAATCATCTCCACCTTCTTGGAGACTTCACACACCTTATATTTTTCTTCCTTTAGCTCATGCCTTAGCTGAGTGCTGATCAAATCCTCTTTCTTTAGGTCTTTTCTCTTCTCCACGAGATCCTTTTTCTTCTCCATTTCCTCCTGAGGATCTCACTCTATCATTTCTCCTGAATAGTCTAGCCTCAACTTCAATGAAACTTTGTTAAGCACATTATAGACATGTTTATCTGATATCTCGAGTATTCACCAACATATTTATCCCTTTTATTTGGCACCTTCGTTAGCACTCTCTAACTTACCTCAAATTTGGGTTCATCCATGTGGAACTCAAATGCCCAAAATAAGCATCTTTCTTGTCCATGGGTACACCCCTTCTTCATCAAATGACAACATAGCTAGGATTTTCTCTTTAGGTATGGTGCTCTAGAAGTGCAAGCGTAACAATTTTATAGGATCATCAATGTATCCCATTCCCTACCTTTGTGCCACTACTATGCCTTTCCCACATGTTTACGCAGCTTTTGGGAAGCTCACTACTAATTTGGGATCCCCACCCATATTGCCATACTCCTTCCCAACACTTTCTTCTTCTATCTCCTTTATAATCTCATTTACTCTCCTTTCTAACTCTTGTTCCAAAACCTTCTTCATGATGCTATCCACTTCTCTCTCCATGTATTTCTCTACTTTCTCCTTGGTGAGGCTTGGGGTTATTTGGTTCTTAGTGCTTACTTCTTCACTCACCCCCTTGCCTTGAGCCTCAGCTTCTTCCTCATCATTATTCTCCTCATCTTCCTTTTTATACTCCTCTTCATCTCCTTCTTCCTTAGAATCATGTACATCATAGACTGGATGGTCTTCACCTCCTTCACGTTTGTCATCATCCTTGTTTCTGATGTAGGAAACTAGAATCTCCGTCTCTTCTGAGTCTTCCTCTTCTGTCAACTTCTACTTCTTCCTTACTAGGGATTCCAGTACGGGGGATTCTTCTTTTCTTTCACCTTGACAAGTGATATCTTCATTGGTGATTCCTCATGGGTGAGGTTCTCTTCATTCTTTTGAGCCTCTTCTTCTAGGGTCTTCACCTTGATAGGATATTTCTTTCTCCACACATAAGTGCTAGGATTTGCATGATGCTTTGGGCACACCCATGGATTGTGTGGTCTGCACACTTGGTGCTTTCTTCTCTTGCCCCTCTTCTCTTTCTCTCTTCTTTGGCATGGCCTTCTTTCTTCATGTGGGGTCTTCTAGAATGGAGACATCATTCTCTAGATATGCGCCTTTCTCAAAATTTGGCCTTATGTGAAGGTATATCCTTGTTGCAGCCCTTCCAACAATTGGTAGCATTATTGGTTTCATCATTTGAACTTCATGGGAGACATACTTCTCCACATACACACACTTTTTAGGGTACATGAGCTTTTAGTGTAGCTCACGGTGGTCTTGGTCCACCTCACTAAGGTTGAACCTTAGTCTTTTGGATTCCTTGAACCTATTGACCCCTTCTGGAAGTATTGCGTGGTGAAGGAGAAGGGAAACTTGTACCATGGACCCTTAGTCCCATTTTTCAAAGTAAATCTACCAATGCAAAAATGTTATTACACCGCAAATTCTAGTTCTCCATCCATGAGCATGGGAAGCTGTTCAGGATCCTCCATTCTTCTCCAAATGCATCACGCATTCTTTCATACCACTGCTCTAGGCGTACCTTGTGAGTAGTCATCTTGGTTTCACAAGTTTATTTTTCAAATCTCTTTACGAGTGAGGGATCCTCATCTGGATACTCCCAAACAAACTTTTTACGGCCCATCTAGCACTCCAATCTCGAAAAAGACAATGATGAGGAGGATGTTACTAAATAGAAACTTTTCTCCCTCCGTATGCCGCTTATGGTCTCATCCATGATGAAAGTGGAAAAATTATAGATGGTTCCCTCGATATCTTGTAGACACTAAAATTAGGTCACACTCCCCTTTGGTCCCTTGATAAATAAATACCTTGAACACATCCACCTAGCCATGGCCCCCTTCACCCCACTATAATATTAATTTAATTAAATTAATTCATTATCCTCACCATATTTATTATTTAAATATCCTAATTGGGATAATTCCCACATATCCACCTCACCTAGACACCTCATCTAGCCACCTCACCCTAAGACCTATTCTTAGTAAGTTTTCATAACTAACTAAGACCTACCCAAACCATAAAAATCAATGCCTACATTCCCTCTAATCACATTCCTATATGTTAGAAGGAAGCTTCCAGTCTAATCTGCGGGAAAAAATGAAACGAGATCCCAAAAATCAAGGGGATCTACCTAGTTTAGTAAACCTAGGAAATCCCACCCTAACCGACGCCGGTTACCCTTAACCGCATCGCCGGTTAAGCCGGACCGCCGTCGGTTACCATTTAACTCCCAAAACAACCTTATTTCAAGGTTGGCACATTTCTGAGAGAGAGAGACATCTTCTAAGAACAAGTGACAAAACCAGAGCTACATGCAAGCAGAACCAACATCCATACAAGCATCAGGACATCCATAGCCAATACCTGAAGCAACCACGAAGCCATTTGTCTTCACGGGAGCATCCAGGGAAGCACCAGCACTACATCAAGTTCATTCCATTTGATCACCCACCATTGCCAACTAGACATCAAGCTCGTAGAAATAGTAAGTTTTGTTAACCTGCACTAGTTCATTGTCATTTGAGTAGATCCTTTTGCTTTTGTTGTTAGTTTCTACTCCCATTCCCATTCCCCACCATTTTACCTCCATGCAAACTTGACCATATTTTTATCCACACCCCTACATTGCCCATACCTAGACCTAAATCATTCCTGTGCATACCTCGGATTCATATGAATCTCGCCATTGCCCTTCCACCTTCATCTAACCCCTGGATCTATCACTCAGCCAAGTATTTTGTATTCTCTTGTACCCCAACCATACCGACGTCGGTCACCCATAACTATTGTCGTTTAACCTAAACCGGCGTTAGTCTCGTGTCTTTACTAGAAACCCGTATCGAGTTTCAAAACCTCCACCAAATACCCTAAACTACTCAAAATCTAACCCTGACCAATACCAAGTACCTTGATAGTGACCTTGACCTTTAGATTCAATCATAACCTAGCCTATTGTGAACGAATTTTCTTATTATAGACGAATGAGATACCTAAATCATTTTAACTACAATAGGATTTACTTTATTATCAACATTAAGTTGTTTTAAACAAGTGGATTGACAGCCATTTAGGAAGTATCACACTTCCCGGATCTAGCACACACTAGGCAGTCCACTGCATATATTGTTTAACTTTTATTTGGTGGTCTTGTGTTCCATTTTAGGTAGTTCCTCCAAGCAAAAAGGAAGCTCTCATGATCAGTTGTGGATCCAAAAGTCATACGCGCGCAACAACCTACAACCAACATCTTAACAGGTATTCCTCCTAGCCCATTACCCTTATTTGTTTCATCAACATTCTTAGAAACGCTCTAGAATTAGGTGAAACATTTTGGCATGCCCAGTGGGACCCATTCGGGGTTCCTTGCATTTTCTTCATTTCTAGGTGAAAAATTGTATGTTTGTTTCCTTTCTAAAAGGTTCTCACATTAAAATTTCTCCCTTGGAATCTTCTCTTCTTTCTATTGTCTCAAAGCAATCATGTTTTGGTGCTTAAAAAGAACACTTCTTCCCTTTCATTAGTATCGCATTAGTGAAAGATCATACTCTCTCCTATTCCTCTTATTGTGTCATCAAATTCCATATTTCGATTTGGGTTTAAAATTAACTTCATTTCATTCTACTTTTCTGCATTAGCTCACATTAAATGAGGGCAACCTATATGCTGGAAGTCATGACCAGCTGATGGTTGACAAATGAATCATAGAAAAGCACTTCTTTCTCTTTCTCTTTCTCTGAGTCTTACCAAACCTCACAAAAATTGAAAATATACACATTCTTAAACAACATCTCACCGGAAGAAGTTGTAGGTGATCACACGATCACGATCAATGGGCACCCATCCCATTACTTATGTCAAGTACCCCATTAGAGGATAGCCCGCCCCCTATAACATACCGAAACCTCTCCTTGTAGATCTCCTTATTCATAGAAGCCTTCCTCACCAAAAACTCTATTCTACGAGTCCATGAGTTTGTCCTTAAATAGCATAAGCTAAACACACATAATAGAAAAAACACTCTTAGGGATCATATTTTCTTAGTATTTCTACTTGGCTTGCATTTTGAGGTGAGAGGTCACACTCTTCATTTTTCTTGTTTCTCCTTGCACGCTCCTCATCACAGTTGGTGTATTCCAGCTTCATCTGAGTGTGCCTGGACCATATTCTCATCATTCTCAGAATTCTAGGTTTGATTCCACATTAATTTTAATTCACAACCACAATTTCTTCATCACTATTTCAATTTCATAGTAACCAGTGTCGGTCCGATTAGGCTGTTGTCGGTTACCCTCCGATTTGTCATCAATTTTACCCAACCGGCATCGGTTCCCTGTTCTTTTGGTTAACCTACCCAAAAGGACACCTATTCACCTTCTTTGACTATTTAGAGTCTCTGCCACTCTTATCATATTCATTGACTTGGTAAGTCCCATTAACATCTTGCATAATGGGAAAATTATTAGCCTTTTACCTTGTTTTGACCAACTATCCACTTTCCACAATGATTGACCACGGTTACTTGTGACTGGCATCGGTTTACCCTAACCGGCATAAGTTAGCTTGTGTCATTTTCAACTAACATTTGGTACCTAATCCACTTATTACCACCTATTTCTCCTATTTCTATTGTATTTTTGTGTCATTTACAGAAAACAGTCCAACCTGATCAGTACCTGTTCACATGGTGCTGACCCGAAGCCAAGCAAACGCCCTCATATTCCATGCTAGTTGTTAACCACTCCCACCTAGTCCTTCACCACCTTCTATTTTATCACCCATGGATCCTACCCAACCTATCACTATCGCTACCGGAGACGAGGAATTCACACGACTCCTTGACCAAAATCCTATCGCCTTGCAGTTTTACCTTTCCCACTCATCCACTTGAGATGCCTCGGGTCAATTGATATATGACATGCCCGTATGTATCCCCCCAACTCGTTCCCACTCTGCGTCGGACCCATCGGCTCTGCTACCCGCATCCACCTTACCCCGGTCGTTTCACATCTAGGCCCTATACCCGCTTATGATTTCCACGTCTCGCCACATCCGTTACACCCACCACATCCACTATACCTTTGCTAACCACCTAGAACACAACCTCATCCGCCCTATTGTCTCGCATATACCCGTAGCTACACTACCACCCCCAGTGTCGGTGACCCCTACCCCTTTTCAAAATGTCATCCTTTCTATTTTGCAATCTTTAGCCCCCATTGCCACTAGGGTCACCACGACCCTTCCACCTCCATATACATACTATCAACAACCTCCTGTTTCATCTATTATTCACTCTGGGTACATACCCCCTATTTCACTGCCTTCTTCTCAATCTACCTATGTGGCAACACCATATACTGGAATGCCACCCTTGTTACATGCCCAACACCAACCCTCTTACACTACAGGAGGCACCCATCCATCACAACCTACCAATGACCTAATCAAGTTAATGATGGACAAGATGTAGACACTAGAAGCATCAGTTTCTGGCACACGCAACTCTCTCACCTACGATGAGATTTGTAATGAGCCTATCCACCCATCCATTCCTATCCGTCCATATCCCATGCATTGGGAAATGCCTAAATTCAACTATTTCAATAGCAAAGAAGACCCACAACAGCATTTGCGGTTTTTCAAACACGGGTGCTACCTAATCGCCCACATGATGCTTTGCTCCTAAGGACCTTTCCCATGTCTCTAACTGGACCCGCGTTAGATTGGTATAGTGGGTTACCTAGACACTCTATATTTTCATTTAATCAGGTAGCCCAAGCCTTCTTGGATCACTTCTCCATCAATATCATTAAGAAGGTTACCATGACTGACCTATACTCAACACGTCGTCATGACAATGAATCTATCGCAAATTTTTTTTTGCTGGGCGGTGGCGAGCTTTGATCAATCAACTCACATTCCAACTACCACAAACCGAACTCATCAAACTCTTCACACGGGATTTTTCTAGGCATATCTCACCGACCTTGCAGGTCCAAACCTTCCGAACCTTTGATGAAGCATTCACCATGGCACGAAAGCTAGAGATTCGGGCCATCAAAGAGAAGAAAATCCAACTACGTAATAAGAACTTGGCATTTAAGTCAAATGATACCTCTTCTTCTTCAAAACCACAAAATAATTATTCAAAGGCCAAGGGAACCGCTAACACAAGTGGTACTCAAAGCTGGCCCAACCCATCCATCAAATCAGGCTAGTCCCTCATCTAATCTCTCACCCGTTCAGACTTTTCAATTCGGAGGTTGGCTAAGGTAGGACTAAATGTATGTTTTAATGTATTCGAAAGTGCTTATTTCCACGTAAATACATTATCTAACACCATTATTTTCTTGGTAACGAATTGACCAAATCATGTAACCACATAAGTAATAATTAAAGTAGATGCTCGACAATTTTAAGACCATTATTATTTCCTTAAACTTTTGAAAACCATAAAATCAACCGTCAATAAACCATAGTAAAAAAACACAAAGCCACCAAAATATATCATCACATATACCTACTAGGGGAAGATACCCAAACACGCTTATGCAAAGAAACTATTAGATCTCCCCTGCCGATAAGACGAAGAATATTATGATGACCTATCGATACGGGGGAGCTTCTTAGCCACAAAAAAACAAAACCAATATCTCTAACAAAACACATGTATCAGTTCATAAAATTTAAGGCAAATTTCATTTACCTTAAAAAAATCAAAACCATTAATACCTGCAGTTACCTCATTTAAAATAAGTCCATAAAATGTGAGAATCAATATCAAATCGATAACACCATAATGACATAACCATTCTATAAGCCATATGTATACCGTTACAGAAATTTTTTATCAATACAAAGATTCATGAACAAACCAACATAAAACCATGGATTCGCATACGAATCCATTTAATCTAAGCTAATATTACCTTATTATAATGCCATTAATAAAAGAGCTTAGGATTTGACTCAATAAGCTAGCATAGTTTTCCATTTTTTTTAAAACAAGGGTTCGAACTAGGGACAAATTGTTAAGACAGAAAATACTAATCAAGAGATTTAAGTGTACTCTTACTCAGACCCTAAAACTGACTGTAAAACCCATTTGGATTTATGGAATAATAATACTCCATTTATAAACTGCGATTCGAACAATGAATAACCAGAAATATTCTTCACAAATCGATAAGCCATAGAAATGTCCATATTCAAATAAGAATATTTTGAATATTATTAATCATAGAAACCCAAAGTTACTGGGTATTACATATAATACAAGCCATAGAAACATAAAAATATTATAATACCAATAGTTACAGTGAATACTGTAACTTTCCAAAGAATATATTCAAATCCAGATTCCAAAATAAAATGAAAACACTGAAAAATAATACCACATAAAAAATCAGTTCATCAAGATCAAATAAATAATTATTGTAGATATTTTCATTATGAAAATAGTAAATGGAACAAGCTATAAAGGAGGATTCATTCCTAAAACCGAAACCCCAATTCCTTCTTCTCCTTCCTCTAACTTCCCTCCACAAGCTCAGACCTATTTTCGATTCCAAAACGCAGCATAAACTCCATAATTATTTATTGATGATAAACATTAATATTTCCAAAAATATCTCTATTTCCAGTATCTACATGCATGTTATTTCGAAATATACATAGAACACAAATTTAGGGAAAACCTCATGCATGCAGATCTCTCACAAAACCATCTAAATGAAATGAAACAACAATAACAAAACAACTTGTATTTTTTCCTCCTAAACCACCTATTCTATCCCTGAGGTTTATGGCGATTTCTAATTAACTTAATTCATATAAGGATGAATACCAGTTCCACTCCCAAAATATCTACCTCTAAATTTTCATTCGAATTTAGCGAGGCCACTTAACTTCACAAAAAAATCAATGCCAAACGTTTGAAAAAAACCATAACTCTAAACTTAGTGATTTTCCCATTGAATGGTTAGAAATGGAACATAAATGACCCTTTTACTAATTGATAATGAGTATAATATTCCTAGGGTTTGTTTCCATTAAGAGTATCAACTCAAGCTTTTCCCATTATTGGATCAAATGCACATTCCCACTTTATTATGTTGGGATTAATGTGACCACCATTAGCTTGTTGTTTATCTTATAACATAACTTTATTCATTTAATAATACATTATTTTAACATGTTAGGAAATATCATGAACCTTAATGTTATTACTTAAGCCAAAGGTGAGATTTAATCAAAACATAGTCTAGGCACTAATTAAAATAAATATGATAATATTACCATTGTGGTTGTAATTACAATTTTGTACCTTAATCATATAATCAAAGTTCAAGGTGAGCATCAAGTAAATACAAATGGACCCATCTTATACCTCAATTCACTATATAGTTATTGTTATCTTCTCAACCCGTTCTGTAAAACATATGCAGGCAGCACTTACAAGTGCAAGTTAGGATCTAGGATGCGCTAAATCATGTCCATCAACTTATTCGCATCATACGAGGGTAGGATCAACATGAAAGTGATACATAAGCATGTTCCAAAATCAATTATTACAAGTTCATTACTTCCAAATATCCTTGAATAAGATCAATTACGATAAAAATGTCAATGGAGGTTATGATAAGGAAAATGCACAAGTAAGTGACCAGTTCATCCCTTTTTGATGAAACAAACCAAAATTGTGGGATGTGACATTAGGTTTATTACAATTTTAGAAATATTTCAAAAATTACCTATGGTTTGTTCTCTATAGTTACCTCTATTCATCTAGACAAATTATGAAACCCCAAACCCTAAATTCTACTCTAATCCTTATATTCTAAGAACAAACCCTACATCATGACCGGTAGATCAACTCGAGGACAAGGGAAAGATAAAGAAACTACATGAATGACTCCAAATAAGGGAGATATGGATTTGGAATCTTCATGTTTTTGAGTATCTGAACTAGTCAATCAACTTCAGGAAAGGTTTAATAATATTATGTGTAAGGTTGACCTCATTAATGATTTTCTTCTATGATAAGGTATCCTTAAGGGTGAAATGAAGATGGGGTTTGAATCAATGTGGAATGAGATGATGCTCACTCTTTCAAGAATGAATACTAGCATGAATTCCCATTCCAGTCACACGGTTTCTTCCAGTAATGCACACATAAATAAAAATCACACCAACCAAGGATTTTCCTTTACAAAAACTATTGGATCTTGTAACCGGTGGTCTAGTATTATTTCAAAAGTGTAAATGTGTAAATTATATGGAAAGGATACACTCAATTGGATTATCCGAATGGATAATTTATTTAATCTACTTCATATCCCATTAAGACCAAAGGTGACCATGAAATCCTTCTATCTCAAACCTAACCAATTAATCGGTATCAATGTTTATGTGCTCAAAGGGAGAAAAATTGTCTTTATCACATGCACATTTTTAAGCTGAATAATTGTAATTACGATATAGTTATAGTGTGTCGAGAATTACTTCAAAAAATTAGTAAATTTACAAAATATAAGATTATTCAGCAATTATGTTCATCAATCCAAAAATTATCCTTGCACGTTGAGAATATTATAGTAGGGTATCTCGAATAACCTATTTCTTGTGGGTTTTAAATACCACAAGAAGCATGAGGTGTGCATGTTTAATCTACTTAAGGTTTTTGATTCTATTAACATGGAATGAAGGGAAGAGGGAAAAATTATTTCTAGCAGAAGGTAGACTTTCACTTACATTAGAGACCATAACACCTTAACACCATCATACCCTAAGGTAATTAAATTGACACCTCAACAAATTGAAGAAAATTGAGAAAAATGGTTATGTTTTAACTGTGATAGGAAATATGGACCGAGTCATAAATATGCATAGAATAAATTATTGTACATTGAAGGGACCATGTTCACAGATAAAATGTCACTTTGTATTTTATTTTACAACCCCATTTAATGTTTTTCCACTTTCTGGTCAAACTTGTCTAAATAGCCTAATTTGTCAAATTGTAAAAATTTCCCACTTTGAAAGTTCAAATTATAGGAAGAGTTTACTGAGCCTCAAGCGTTTTATAAGTCCTAGTAATAATAAATGGAAAGGTATTCAAGTTTTCTCCATTATGGTATTATTTATCAAGCATTATGGGATCTTTTCAATAGTCTTGAAGAGAGTTTTTCATATGTGCTTTTTTGGAAAAAGGAGTGTACATGATTCATTGAAGATTGAAATTCAATGAAGAGTTTTGGAACCCCATATGGTGTTGGGAGATCAAATCTAAATAATTAGAAATATTTTGGATCTGCTTACATGGTGAAATAATTAAGTAAGAGTTCAGGAGTATAAAAAGTGGAAACCTTTTCGAAACCTTTGACAAAATATAGATTTTATACACAAATTTTTTTCATTTAATGTTTGAAACCTTGATTGGATTTGGGAGCCTTAAAAATTTAAATGAGAGAAAACACAATCCCCTCATGACCCATAAGTTTTTCCAATCCGTGTTTGTTGGAAACTCTTACAAATCATCTCACCGAGACATTGCTATTTAGGGAAAAATAGAGGTACAAATAAAAATTATTGAATCACTCATTTTCATACTTACTAAGTAGTCTCATTGGATTAATTGGCCCATTTCAATTTGAAATAATATATTATAAGGATAAAATTCATTAAGTACGGACCCTTTGGGTGAAGGAAGGACTCTATGGGAAAGCACGTGCGTCACGATGCAAACAAGGTTTCAAAGTGCATCTTGGAGCACTAAAGCACTTTTGAGATACAATTGTACCCTCAAGTTCCACTTATTTCTGATTCGAGGAGAAATTTAATAAATAAACTCAAAATGTAAGGAAAAAAATGAAGGTGAATATGATTTTCATGACATGTGGCCCTATGCAACTCACCCTTGGCACACTTTCAACCTCCCTTTACACCTAGCGTGTAATTTTGAGGTGTCATATTTACTTCAACTTGTACTTGATATCTCCACCAAATATCATGTTCATAACTTGTTTTCACTCTAACTCTCCATATAACATGCTCATAACTTGTTTTCCCTATTCGTGCCTCGATATGATCATGTTGAAATCATGGCACATTTTGTATCCATCCCCGACAAAACCCTTTTGAAAGGGGCCTCGGGCTGATGTATTTCTCCCATAAGATAAGGAAGAATAAGATGAGGTAGGTGAGTAGGGTAATGAGTTTATGTATAGTTAAATGGGTAAGGTGAGTTCAATATGGTTGTTTTTGGTTGATTAGGCATGGTTGTGTCTAGGTTGATTAGGCATGATTGTGTCTAGGTTGATTAGGCATGGTTATCTCTAGGTTGATTAGGCATGGTTGTGTCTAGGTTGATTAGGCATGGTTGTGTCTAGGTTGTAGGATGTGTAAGATGAGTTGATTGAAGTAGATGATGAATGTAAATGTAGGTGAAAGGAGAAGAAATCCTAGAAACTAAGTGTCAAATGTCTTGTCTTATGTAGAAGAATAAATAAGTAAACAAAGGAGTGAACTGAACAGAAGTGAAATGCCCCAAGTTGGCAAAGACCCTAAATGTCATATCCTTAGACTCATTGAATGTAAGTCCCTAGATACATTGCATGATGCGATAGGTCTATAGGTGAAAGAAGTTACATGATCACAATGTGTAAAGTACATGCTTCATCCCTTGAGTTGGTTTAGAAGATAATAAAACAACATGTAAGGTGGAAGGGTTCATTTTTAGTGTAACCTTATTGTGGGACAACATGCCCCTTCTGTAAGATACCAAAAACCAAAATAAGCAAGTCCATGACCAAAAGTTTGTATTTTTCTTGACTTTTTTCTTTTCTTTTCTTTTTTATATCTAATGATCTATGTGGGAAGTCTATAATGGGATAAATAATTTTTCCTTGAGGTCTTCTTGAAGTTGATCGATGTGGGAAGCCCCAAAATTATTTTATTTGAGAAGTACAAATTAGTCTTGTTTTTGATAGAATAAATATAATATGACATTGGCTTTTTATAGTTGTCCTTCAAGGAGCGAAGCTACTTACAACATCAAGAAAGATAAGTAGATGTTATTTTGAGGAATTCATCTATTTGTGAGAAGTTTCACTCAAGGATTTGAGTTTTTTGTTATCCCATGTATATTTTTGCTTTTTATTTTGAACTTGAAGTCATGAACAAGACTATAGAGTATATGCCTCTTTATGAAGCCAAAACCATAGCACACAAAGCTTGACTATGAAAGATAGATTTTAAGTGATGAATGACCATAGGATTCCATCTTGAAAAGAACAAAAAGTATCCATGAGAATCATGCCATGAGTAGATCCATGGTACTCATATTGAACACAAGGCTGAAAGGTGACGGGTAATCACACAATCCTGGTTTAGTCATTGGTCCTTAAAATAAGTAAATGGAGGAGAGGTTCACTCAAGGGAAGAGCATATAGGTGACATAAATTTGTAGTACTTTATTCAATAGTATAACGTTCAAAGATGCAAGTCATTAAGGGCTCAGGTTTGGGTTTACCTTCAAGAGATAAACGATAAGCACGTGATCCATAGACATGGGTAACAATATAGGGTCCAAGCGAATTAGGATAAAATTTTCTCCGTTTGTTTTTCTCTTCTTTAGTTATGTGTTGATTTTACTTTATAACAAGATTGCCGACCTTGAAATTACATTCATGAAAACATTTTTCATAGCCATGTTAGATACATTTTATGGTAAATTTGAAGATGGTCGAGAGCGATTAAATGATTTTTTCCAATAGATCATGTTGTGCAAAATGTTCTTGGTGATATCCATCGTCAGATAACATATATTTTAGTGAGATACAAAGGGATGGAATTTATAATTTGAGAGGCAAGAAGGCCTCTATACCATACACCAAAGAAAAAGGTGTAGCATTGGTAGAGGTATGAATGCTAGTATGGTAAGCCCATAAGGTGAAAGGAATGTGCGTATGCCAATCCTTTCTAGTATCATTAATGACTTTCATAAGAATTTTGTTTAGGGTTTGGTTAGAAGATTTGACTTACCCATTGGCCTATGGGTAGTAAGGTGATTAAAAACTTAGTTGAATCCCAAAGTTATCAAAAAGTTTGCGTAGGTTTTTTTTTTTAATTGTTTTCCATTGTCATTGATAAGGTGATAAGGAACAAAAAAGTGACAAATCATGTGGTGATTTATGAACTAACATATTTTATTTTATCTAGTTGAAATGAGAGGGATGGATTCTACCCATTTAGTGTAATATTCAGTTGTTGTGATGGTCCATTGATGACGATCGAAGAAAGAGGGTTAATCTCTCCGACAAGATCAAAACCCCATTGAGAGAAAGGAAAAAGTCCCTATAAACTTGTAAGGCATAAATAGGAGTATGGTGAAGGTTAATATGTTGTTGAAATTTTGCACAATGTTTGACATAATTGAAATAGTATTGGTTAAGGGTTGGACGAGTAATAGTCGAGTCAAAGAAAACTTTTGGCAACAATGTGACCACTAAAATGTCCACAAAAATCTCATCATGGACTTCTTTAATGGTGTACGAAATTTTAGAACTAGTGAGGCACCTGAGTAGGATACCATCAAAGCCACATTTGTAGAGAAGACCTCCCATAACGACGTAATGGGAAACCTTATGGAGGAAGGCATGCCAACCATTGTGAGTGAGGTCTGGAGGTAGCATTGAAAGGGAAAGGTAGTTGGCGTACTACTTATACCAAATGTCGTGTGGGTTAGTTTCAATATGTCCCACAAAATTAATGCCAAGAATGATGTAGGAAGGTGATTGCAATCATTGTATTATGACAAATATTTTCAAGTTAGAAGGTGTGGCCAATATTTTTGATGGAAGACAGCCATGGTATTCGGAATTTGTTGGTGGATCACGAAGTGGTTTGAATGAGGAAATGGTCAAAGGTGGTCAAAAGTAAGTTGACATGGAACTTATATTTTTGAAGGACCTCGTTACAAAACTGGTATATACCATTGACTTGGTTCACAACCAATTGAGAATCACCAAATATATTAATGGATTTAACGTCTAAGGTGATGGAAGTTTTAAGACCTAAGAAAAGTGCTTCCTACTCATCGATGTTTTGGTGCAATAAAAGTATAATTTGAAAGGTAAAGGCATAGGCTCTTTTTTGAGAGGAATGAAGATGATTTGTTGTACCACCCCACGTTTAAATTTAGAAGCTGTCAAAGAACAAGGTCATTTGGTAAATGGTAGGGTCAACAGGAAAATCATCGATGGAAAGGGTAGAGATAAATTCATCCAAGAAATCAAAGTTATAAGATTGGTGTCCAGAAGCGGATCATCTCGTAAGTTGATCCAAAATGGTCTCGTCCCTTGATAGAATTTTGATATATGAACTCCAAGTCTACGTCTGCGAGGAGCATGAGCCAACACGAGGTGCATTGATTTTGGTAAGGTTTGGCATACATAGAATGAAAAAGGTTGGTGTTAGTGACAATGAAATTTTTATGGTTGAGCAGGTAGTGGCGAATTTTGGTGGTGACAAAGACCAAGGCTAGGTAAAGCTTTTAAGCATGGGTATATCTAGTCGCATAGTCTAAAAGCATATATATTATGTAATAAACTACTTGCTACTACTATGTTTCTCGTTGCAATGAGCAAGCATGGCATCGAAGGAATGGTCGATGGAAAAAATGTATATGTAGAAGATTTTTTTAATTTTTAGGTGGAACGAGAATGGGTGGTTGAAGAAGATATTTCTTCAACACTTCAAAGGATTTGTGGTACTCATCGTTCCAATTGAAGGAAACATCCTTTTTAAGAAGATGATGAAAAGGGTGACATCTCATTCGAAAGTTGGAAAATGAAATGTTGAATAGATTGAAATTTTCCTTGTAAACAACAAAGTTGTTTTACGTTGGTTAGTGGAGGCATCTCCAAAATGGCCTTGATTTTGGCGGGATTGACTTCAATGTTCCACAAATAAATTATGAAACCAAGTATTTTTCTATAGAGAACGGTGAAGACACATTTCTTTGGTTAAATTTGAACACAATATTGAATGAGGTGTTCGAAGATGATTTTGAGAACAGGAGATGTTCTACGCAACTTTTGGACTTACCAAAAAGGTCCTTAACATAATATTCCAATATGTCATGCACGATGTCATGGAAGATGTAGGGAGTAGCGTGCTAATAAGTGGCACAATCATTTTTCAAGCCAAAGGGCATTACACAATAATAGAAATTCCCCAAGGGTGATGAAGGAAATTTAATGTTGATCTTATGGCATGAGTAATATTTGGTTATAACACGAGAACCCATATATGAGAGATAACATCTCATGGCAGACTATAAGATCAATAAGTTGGTCTATGCTAGGTAAAGAAAATTCATCCTTAGGGAAAGTGAGGTTAAGGTTACAGAAATCCATATAGATGTGGATTCCCCTGTCGCCTTAGTGATGTGTACAATATTAGAGATTCATTGTGGATAGTGAATGGGTAAAATGAAAGAGACAAAATGGAGGCATTGGAGTTATTCTTTTATAATAAGTGTGATGCATGGATGCATTTTTGCGTATTTTGTTTCATAGGTTTAGCATCGGGGATAATGACGATATTGTTCACCATGATATTTGGGTCAATATCGAGCATATCGACATAAGACCAACCAAAATTGTTGTTATGATCTCGGAGGAAAGAGTTAAAGGATTCTGTTCGGTGGAATCTAAATATTGGCCTATCTAAACCTAACTCCACCATGCCTAAACCTCGACTCCACCATGTCTATACCAGGAAAAACCATGCCTATACCCGACTCCATCATGCCTATACCGACTTAATCATGCCTACACCTAGCTTGACCATGCCTACATGACCTAGACTCAACCATGCCTAACTCACCTAGTCTCAACAATACACAATAATAATGGAACTTAAAGATATTACATCATCCATCCAATAATATTCAACTAGATAAAGATGAATGTTTGTGTATCAATAAATATGTACATAGGGATAAAAGTGTCTTAAAATATATCATATACCGAAAAAACCATGCCTATACCTGACTCCATCATGCCTATACCTGACTTAATCATGCCTACACCTAACTTGACCATGCCTACATGACCTAGACTCAACCATGCCTAACTCACCTAGTTTCCATAATACACAATAACAATGGAAATTAAAGAGATTACATCATCCATCCAATAATAATCAACTAGATAAAGAGGAATGTTTGTTTATAAATAAATATGTACATAGGGATAAAAGTGTCTTAAAATATATCATATACAATCTCATTAAATCTTTGGCACGCAGGTCGGTATATATATCAAAATAAAAATCATAATACAATCTCATAAATATCTCAACCCCACCTAAGGCCCTCCTCTCCACTCTATCTCCTTCTCTCTCCTTGTTAATTTCCCTGCCAAACATCTCACTCCCCTCTACCGGTCCCTACATGACCTACATCTCCTCCTGTTGGCCCTCTTCCGAATCGGTCTCTAAGAGATGGTAACCTCACCCTGACCCTATCTCTAGGGCCAACAACCCAATGTATTGCACGAGATACGAGTCTTGGATCTGGTCTTCTCACTTGCTTCCTATTGGGCCTTTTTCTCAAAGATAAGAAGGAACATCAATACCTGTAGTGGCTAGATGGTCCTAGTAATAGCGGGCCTCATTCAAGGAATCCCTGAACCTCACCATAGATATGGTATAAGGTGGTGCCATGACCTAACCGCCACCTATGAAATCTTCCCTACCAATAAAGGACCATGTCCTAGTGTCGATGCACTGTACAACGGGACTATGTCTGGTGTTTGTATTGTACCCCTATAGCTACCTAGGCTTATAAGGCCACAACCTCTACTGCGTAACTACCAACTATCCCTATAAACTAATGACCTATGCATGTAGCATTGTTACCTATACACCATTCCTGCAAGTACTTATACCTATGCCTATGTGCGGGAAGTAGTTAGCTGAATCTATAATGTAGTCACCTTCCTTGTTAAAGTACCTACTTGTGCATGTACCACTATTAGCTGAAATTCTAACGGGATCACCTGTCTCTGTAGGGCATCCCTCTTAACCATCACTATAGCTAAGTTTGGTGACTCGACCATAGTAGTGCTACCTATAACTCTACTTCCCACCACTATTTTTATGCCACAGTAGTCCTTGCATAGTCCAATATCATATCCACTTGTACCTCCTCATGTCATGTGGGGTCTATGGGCTAGGGTAGAGACAAATGTCTCTCCACATCATCTACGTAGTGTCTTGTGGGAAGGGTGGTGGCACATCTGCTATAATCAACTGTCATCGGACTGCTGCCGACCAAGATCATCTTGTGCTTTCTAGAACATCTACCTATATCCACCAAAATAACTATAACTCTTATCAATCATGATCCATCCCTCTAAAAGCTGGAAAACTGACATATGGACACCAGATCTGTATCCATCACATATAAGCCCTCTAGCTCCTACTTGTAGTATACTATGTCATGAGTTTCCTCCTTTACTCAAGGATGACCACATATGGCCACCCATCTCTTGTAATCTAACCTCTCTCTACCATGGTGCCAATATGGTACCAGAATTCCTCGTGGCTGCACTACCACAATATGTTCATATGTCTAGCAGATTGTAATAGGAACATCTGATAGATTTTAGCGTCACATCCTTTGGTAAGCCCACAACTCCCTATATAGCTACACTAAATATATAGGTACCCATGCAAAGAAAACCCAATCCTCAATCATATCTCACAACACTCTTATCAATCCTTTGGGAAATCAGCCACCCTCTGAATCTAGAAGTGCATAACACCCCACCGCTACCATCATTAGTATTGTTAACCATGTCTCCTGTGGGTGTGCCGCATACAAAGCCCCATAAACAAGATTGGCATTGTGCTTAGTCAAGTCACTCACCATCTCCCCAAATATTGTAATCATCACCTCGAAATCCCCATCTTCTGATACTAAGTAAACAAGATCACCAAAAATTGGTAGCCACAGAATCCTATAAACATCCTCTAGCGTGATCATCATCTCATCGGTGGGTAGGTGGAAGGTATTGGTTGTTGCATCCCATCTATCGATGAGAGCGACCATGAGACTTTGATCCCATTGGATCCTCCTGTACCACCTAATCCTAACCAATCTAACTTTGTCACATGTGCATCCTCTCATCATCGGTGATGTTGGGTCACATCTCCATTAACAATGGTGGGACCTTATCCCACATCCTAAATGGTACCATTCATGCATCCATGAAACTCAATAGTTACAATTATTTAACTACTTTACTCATTTATTCACCTCTACCTAACCCCACCCCACACCCACATTGCTCTACCTACCTATCTATTTCCTAACTATTTTGCTAACCTACCATCCATTTTATCTCACCTAAACAAGTCCCCATGTTCCATTTCATCATTTTCTCTCCTTCGATATTTGACCTAACCCATACCCACCTATTCCTAGCTATATCTACCTTCAACCCACCTACTTTTATTCTAATATACCTCTCATATATCTAAATTCAACTACCTATTTGTTTTTAAATCTAGTTTTCCCCATTATTTACCCTTTTCTACCCTAGGTCACTTTTCACAATGACCGACATCGGTTAACTTAAACCGAGACTGGTCACTCTAATCAGTGCACTGTCACCTATCTAACCACAGATGCGGTATTCCTAACCGAAATTTCCTAATGCCGGTTAGGGCCTAACCCCATGCCCCAAATTTTTGAAAAAATGATAAAACAACCTAAATTCTACCCCAATCCCACCTAAACCAAACCCCAATTCATTTTCTAACCTAGTTAATCTATATTGCACCCTCCCAATAACAAGTTTCATTCATTTTTACCCACACTTCAAATTTTAAATTCCCCACCCCATTTTTTCATTTTATCTTAAATTTCAATTGAAAATAACATGATATGGATTGATTCCTACCTCAACATGCTACCTCCTCCTCACTGGCACCTCCGGTCTCTGAACTGGTGGACCTCTAACGCCTCCACCTGCTGTAGCCATGCCTCCAATCAAACTCTTGGTCCCTCTGACAAATCCAATTTCTCTTAATGATCTCGTGGACCCATCTACCTAGCTCCTCCAACCACTCAGATACCTCCAACTCAGCCTGGTATAGTGCCTCATCCTTTTCTCTATGGAAAATGCTAAAATCTCTTCACTCTTTCATTTTCTATAGGTGGAAAGGGTTAAAATGAATCTGTAACATATGTATTTTTACTTTTTACCCTACCCCGACCTGATCGATATCGGTTTAACTTGACCGACATCGATCGTCTTCCATAGTCAATTTCTCTAGACCAACATTGGTTTTCCATAATTGGTATTGATTAGCCTTTTTACCCCATTGCACCATATGACACCACCTCTGCTTGCCCAAAACATTTTTTCTCCTAACCCAAATTTGGCCCTGACCTTACACATTGCCCTCATGACCTTATTACCTATCACCCAACCTCAAAATCAGTTGGGGCATGTTTTTTACCCTATCATGGCCTTACCTATGACCTTACCTAAAATCGCTTAACTCAAACTTTGGTCATTATGACACTCAAATTCATTTACTCATTATACCTTGTGATGTTGTTACTCATGTTGTTCAGCCTAATGACCTTACCTTGCCTAATGTCATGTTGTTTATCCTGACCTACCCTTTGGTGCCTTGGAACAAAACCTATTGCCCATTCCAACACCTTTCCTAGTTTTGTTTCAGGACCATATCCTATACCTTGGATACCTAAACCACTTCAACCTTGTTTGGATAAACCTATCAACCTTTGACAATGTAGAGTTTGCAAGCTCTTCAACCTGGTACCTTATATCATTCTATGCATGTGCATTCATTAAACCGCCACTACTTATTACCTCGACTAAAATCATCCTTACCTTCAACCAACCTAACCTTGTTTTCATCACTTACACATTTATCAAACCAATCACCAACTCCACTTAACACCTAATTCATTCATTGTTTAAGGGGAGTCATCTCCACCCACACTTGGGGCAACCTAACCTTCACTCATACTTGGAGCACCGAATTCCTATTTTTTTAGTGTTTCTTATCAATAAAATCTACAAAAAAAAGGGGAAAGCGTAGACACTAAATTTTGGTCACACTCCCTTGGTCCACTTCAATTAATTAACATAACACATTTAACTAATCATGACCCCTTTACCCGATATTAATATAAATCCTCACATCATTAATTAATTTAATTAATTTAATTAAGTTGATTTAATCCTCATACCTTCACCTCATCATTGCACCTCATCTTGAACCCATTCCAGGGGATTTAACTCCTAGTGACCAATTCATCACTCTCAAGACCTTTGAATCATCACTCCCAGTGTTGAGTCATTACTTGACCTAACTAACTAAGAATTCTTCCTAAACCTAATTGGACTTCTTCTAAGGTCTTCCTGCCTTCTCTCACGTGAACTCTACTTCCCTAAGCGGACCCAACAATCAAAATCATGCCAAAATAGTAAATATCGGGCTATTTTTGGTAACTTGGACTATTTCACCCTAACCGACACTAGTTTATCCTCGGTTGACATTGGTCACCTAAACCACCATCGGTTCCTTTATATAGAATTTTACAACCCTTTACCTAGGTTGGTCATTCAATTATTGGAGCCTTATTACATTCAAGCGTGAATCTTCAATCCCTCCTACATCTAGATGATGAACACACACAACCACAATGCAAGACAAGCACCAAGTCTCCTTCTAAAGAATTGGAATACTCATGGGAGCACATAGGTTGTACTTCCGTGGCACTAGACTCAAGCACCTCTTCTTTGATTAACCATCAACCATCTCAACTCACAAGATCTACAAAATACCAAGTAAGTATTGTGATTTTAATCATTTGTGCTTATCCCATTGTATATATCTTGCTGCTTTCAGTATTTTATTTCTTCTGTTACTCATACATCATCTTCTTCCCACCAACCCATTATTCAACCACCCCAATCCTTTTCACCCTTATTACGACCCAAACCACACTACCCTCACTCTCTGTGCAATCAAAGAGATCCTAAAACCCATTTTTAATAGTTCATTACCTATTTCCCCTATCGACGTTAGTTCGATTTGAATTCCATTGGTTTCTTCCCCATATTAGCATCAGTCACGGACCAATATCAGTCTTTGTTTTATTTTATATTCTCAGACCAGTAAAATTCCCACTCACCCAAAACCAACCCAGACCTCAACCAATCAGCCCCATACCTTTGACAGACATGTCTAACCTAAACAAACCCTGGTTCTAATTAGATTTAGTGTTATTTTGATATCTAACATAAAATCTAGTGTATTATGTGTATGAGAAACCTAAATCATTACATTTTAATAGGAATTATTTATTTCAGTTGTTTATTCACATTGAATTGTTATTAAATAGTGGATTAATAACCTCTCTAGGAAGCACCACACATCATGGATCTAGAATACACTAGGCAGTCTATTTTCATATGATATTTACTACTCTTTTTTGGTCTTATTTTACATCTACAGGTAGTCCTTCCCCCTGAAAAAACATTCTCTCTGATAATCTTGAATAACATCAACAACATGTGCATTCTACCTTGCACCTTTGCCTAATAGGTATTCCTCAACCATTTACCTTCTATTTGTTTTGTCCTAGAAATCATAAAACTTATTGGTGAAACACTAATTTTTACATAATTCCACCTTCATGGCCATACTTATCCTCCCCTTGGGGCATATTATTTCACTACTTATTGTGTCATCTATTGAGGAACCGTTATTTTCATCCTTGTCCCTTGCGGAAACATAGTTTTTCACTCGATTCCTCGTGTATGAAGGATTTCACATAATTTTCACATTTAGTTGCACATACTGTTATGTTTGCCTATGACCTTGTGCTCATTCTGTATTTCATCCATATGAGATCTTTCCCATTTGATTCTATCCATTTTCAGTGATATTCACCCACTCGCTGGCCTATAGAGCATTATCACCTGTCTCCATTAAGACCACAATTATCCCTCTACCGATGTGATATTGGAGTCACCACCATGGTTTTCATTTTTATTGCAATCCTTTTTACTTGGGCATCTTGCCTTGGTAATCATTTTACCCATTTTTCTTTACCCACCCACCCTTCATCATCTACCTTTTTTAAACACAACATCAATTTTCTCTACTATCATGGATCCCCTATTTGAGGAGGAGCTCATCATATACCTTCCCTAAATCTACATCATATTTTTCCTCTCACTATTTTTTTCTCATGGCTTGCTAACGCAAACCACTCAACAAAAAGGGGCAAATGTAGACACCTAAAATCGGTATCTCTACCCTTGTGTCTTTGGCATGTGTATATTTTTATTATGGTCGTATCTAGATATCATTTTAATTAAATACATCACCTTAATTTAATTAAAATTCCCATCCCATCACCTTTAATTAATTAATTAGTATCCACATCATATCATGCCCTAATCCACTTTCTATTTAGGATGCTTTTATCCTAAATCCACAACTTATGATTTTTCCTATCTATTTTTATGCTCTAACTACCCATGATTTATCCCCAAGAAATATAATGCAACACACATCCTTTAAAGAAACCTTACAACTCTTAAAATCACAAAATCACACCAAAAACAAATAATACTAGCCCATTGGGGAAACTTTCCCCATGGTTGGTGGTGACATTTTCTCGGTTGTCGTTGACCCTATAAAACTAAGTTAAAACCTTCAAAAGGGGGATCATAAATTAGGTGCATGAAAATTCTGGAGCTTTCTCATGACTTGTGAACTCATTCTCATGCCCGAGTATTCTTGCAACAACCATAGACCTCCCAGACATCCTTGGAACATGCATGCATTGCTTGCGGTCATACTTCATGACAAATATCATCATCATTGCATTTATTTTCATATATCTATCATATTATCATATTATCTTTCTATCTAATATTTTGTAGGTACAGATAAGCTACAACATCCGGGGTGATTCTTCACCCTTTTGTTTCAGCTCCTTTGTTTACAAGTTGCCTTTTTATCCATCTATTCTTGGCTCTATCCAAATGTTGCTACACTTGCCATCGACCTTGCCATATTGCTGTCATCCTTTCCTACCATCATTAAATTTTGTGTCTCAAATTCTTCTTTGGTGCATTCCTTCCATCTGTCATCCTTATGTGATTCTCATATTCATCATTTTCCCTTATGTATATCAAACTTATCTTGCATGCACCATGGTCAAAGTCGTTGACCCATGCCCATCTTGTAGTCTAGCCTCCCTTATTACCATTTTTTGTTACTTTCTTGCTTCTTTTCCCTCATATCCCCATGCGGGTTTAATCCAAGATCTTCATACCTTTGCCTCTTCCAGATTGCATCTAGATCTTGCAAGGTTTGAATATTCATCTCATATTCTAGATCCTCCTACCCAAGTCATCGTCGACCTATCTCTACATAGTCTTGATCGCTTAAGCCGACCTAGACTAGGTAACCTTTAATTTACTGTTATTCCAATCATATCAACTTCTAGATCAATTTTAATTATTTCTCATATTTATTTTATTCATGTATCTACATGTCATCTTTCATTCTTGCTTTATTTCACTCTTTCTAAAAACATGAGGGTTGGCATCCGTGAGAGTAATCTAATCACTTCTTGGATCCATTATTGTTCGGGAAGCCCCCACATAAATATATCTAATCAATCCCATTTTAGTTCATCTTATTTACAATTCATTAGTTACAACAAAGATACATCATCACTTTGTGCCCAATCATCCATCACATCACGTTAGAGGTACTATAAACCCTCCATGTTATGATTTTATAGTTGCTTTCATTACTAGTTAATTCATTTGATTAGGAATGAAGAAAATTTTCCAACATAATCACTTAGCAACTTGGGTAGTCACATTATGAACATCCCCTAACACATAGATATAATTTCCTAATTTTATCTCTCGATTACCAGTGGTCTACTCCTATTTGATGGGAATTCCCAATTTTTTTAATAAATATTCACTATCATTTGGAATATCACTCACTTGGTTTATCTTGTATCAATTATATTTATACTTCTTCTAGTAAAGTATAGTTTCCCCATGAACTCTCATTAAATCATAAGTTAATATCACATCTGGTTTGTTAAAGTAAGGTAGCTCCAAAAGTGTCACTACTCTAGTATCCTTCAACTTTTCTAAAGTAGTCTCTTTATTTTCAATTCACGCCTACATGTGTAACTCCACCTCAATGTGGCTGTAATGTTTTATTTTTAGGGTTTAGCTCCTCTAGGCCAAAAATCCCCATTTAGTTCTCTATCAATTTTTTTTTCAAAAGAACCTTCAAATACCCCATTTCCATGATAAGGATAGTATGCTTTTTTTTTTAAGTATTCCTCTTATTAGTGATGGAATATCAAGAATCCTTTCAGGTATCAACAATCTTAGATTTATGTACACTATTCTATTAATCCACCCATATTATCTCACACACCAATAGCTTATTCTATTGGCCATGTCTTTGGCTTTATCTCATTTTCTCAATTCACTCTTTTGCTCGATTTTCTCTCAATTGTCAATTTTAATGCCATTTAAATGATCCCGTAATGTCACCCCAAGTATCTTAAATATCTAATTTTACATTTACTCTACCACCTACTTCCATGGGCATTTCAAAATATTTTCCATTGTCAACACAAAAAAAAATGCATATTAACCCTCCTTGTCATCATGTTTAATGTATTACATTTTGTTTTTCTATCTCCATATGATGACTCATCAATGATTTTGTAAAACCATGGTCCATAGAAATATTCTCAAGAATTGTGCTCCATAAAATCTTGTGTGATTTCTCCCTCTTTATTACTAGAGTGATGTTATGTAAAACTTGGTGCTCCCACAAGATAATATTTGTATTTGCATAATTTTCTTACATGAAATATTACCTTTCTTATTTCATATTAAAAAAATATAGAAATTATAAATGCCTAAATAGGATTGGAAATGTAGCATTAAATGAATATGAAATAAAATACAGATCTAACATGAGAAAATAAGAAAATAAGATTTAAAACCCTAAGTATAAATGAGGAGATAAAATGACTTAGTTGTTTCACTATAATCCCAAAGGTACACAAAACTGATGAACTAGAAAATCTAAACTATATCTGTCATAAAGTGCAACCTAAAATAATGTAGAGGTGCTGAAATATGATGGTTTGAGGTGTTTAAAATGTGTTAGGGGCACCTATGAGCACCACATACCTGCTCAAGGTTCCGGTGATTGCTCAAACCCTTAAGAAACCTCCTCAGAGGGTCATGATATATTCACCATACTTTAATTTTTGTTTCTAGTATGTCACACAATGATCGTTGTTGTTGTTGATAACCTGTAATAAATAAATGACCAGCAAAAACCCTCAAAAGTGCATCAAATCCTAAAAATAAAATAATGCAAATTAGGTACGAGTTTAACTTGGTTGTCAAACATGTGATATTACAACTATGAGTGATGTACTAAATTTTATACCCAATGCATTTCTATGTGTGTTTATGAAGAACCTTTCCCTAGTTGGCTCTTATGTGTGCCGCGCTTAATAGCGAGTGAATGGCTAGATGTAGAAAATGTAGATAGATATGTGCATGAAGTAATTAACTTCCCCTCATATGAAGTGTATGAATAATAATGAAATACCTTACCCTTCTATGTATTCTAGATGGATTCTTGAATTCTCTTGATAATGGCATTTGAATGAAATGTTTCGTGGTGATAGTTAATGCTTATTGTTTGTTCCTTTATTATGGTCACAAAATTTATATTTATATGATTCCCTTGCTTAAATTTTGTAATTAACATGAAAGGTCTAGCTACCAAAAATATAAGATGCCCAAATGGCTAGAAAGGACCCAAAATATGTGAGCAATGTATAAACTGGTTAGGGGCACATAGAGGGGATGGGGCATCTCACGTTGGCATCCTTACTTGGCGTTAGTGTCTAGACTTGGAGAAACCGAAGGGTCAAATGTTAGGACTGGGAAACAAGTTGTGTAAGACCAAAAGTGGCAACAGAAAACAAGAAAAGATGGCCAAAGATGTGAGTTAATTAGTTTTTTCTTACTTAGGATTCATATGAATAGTAGTATGTGATTAGGACTAGATAAATACCCAAAGTGTGTGATTTTTATCTACATTTACCCCAACTTTATGTTGTTGATAGAATGCTTGATAAAATAAAGTGGATAAGATATTTGTACTGATAACCATGTAGATTGACATAAAAAATTGTGTTGAGGAGACAAGAAATAGTGTGGAGTTATAAAATGAGCTCAAGGAGATCAAATTTATAGACTATCTACACAATTGAAGTGTGGATGCTAAAGAAGAGGAAGTGCAAAAAGTGCTGATGATGATGATGATCCTAGGGTGAGAGTGTATGTGTAGATGTCACAAGTGTACCTATTATTGATGTCAATCATTTTGATGCGTTTATTATTGTGATTATTGTGTGATAATGTGACTACCACTTTCCATAAGGATAAACATGAAAATAGAAGAATGAACAAGTAGTCAAATACACATGTATATAACACTTATTTCACTAAATCTAGATATATTAAAGTAAATATGGACTCTAAGTATTACAAGGATTGGAAGAAATCCATCTCTTTTTTAATGTATATTAGATTCCAATTTTTTATACGAGATTCCATTATTACTATTATTAGATTCCATTAGTAGCAATATTGGATTCAAATATTGTCATTATTGGACTTGTTCTAGTTCCAATTTCACTATCATTGGATTCCAATTTCACTATTATTGGATTCCAATATCGCTATTATTGGATTCCAATTTTACTAATATTTTTGGTAAGAGGTAAAAAGGGTTGAGGGGACCCTACCTGAATAAATTCATAGCTATATGAGATCAGATAAGTACATTAAAAACCATAAAAAATGATAATATAAAATTCCATAATAAAATGGATCCCCGTAAGAAATATTAGTAGAAAAAAACACATAGAAACACAGAGAAATAATAGCATAGAAACTAACAACCAAAAATCTACAGAGACAGTTTATAAAGAAAAACACTCCTCCCATATCATTTATAGGATTTTTCAATGCCCTCCAGCACCTTTTCCCATTCCTTAGCCAGAGCATCTATGTTTCCATCCAAAGACACCAAGTTGAGACCTTCAGGAGTCACCTTTATTTTCCTACCCTGACTATCCACAAGTGAGCTGACCTAGAGTCTAGAGATGCTACAAATTATATTTCATTGTGACTACACTCCACTCCATGTAGCTATGGAGAATAGCACAAAAATGGTCCAACTCATTGGTTATGAAACCATAGTTGGCTTTTAAAACATCAATCTCTCTATCATGCCCATTGTTGACCGCTTCCTCAACCTGTACTTTCATCTTATGCCAATCATTGAACAAAAACTACACCGAGCTCTTGGTGAGTCTCATATCTCCCTTAAGTTCCTTAATATCTGCCACCATCTTAGCCAAATGGTTCTCCCCTTTCACAGGTCCAACATGCCCCATAGCCTCAAATTGTTGTTCCAATTACACATTGATAGGAGCCGAAGAATCTTGTTTACTAGACTCCCCTTTGGTGTTCAAAGGAACACTAGGAACCTACTTGGATTTCATCTCCCTAAGATTTTGGGCTGCCACAATCTCAACCTCATCTTTATCCTCTTCCAAGTCACCTTCCTGAGAATTGAAATCTTCACTCGAGTCTTCTTCCTTTGAGTATAATTCAACTCCATCTGCATAAGCCTCTAGAGGTTTAGTTAGAGAGCCAGACTTGTCAATATCCAGAGCAACTCTTTTGACAAGAGTGATAATAAATCCCTGATGGAGTGGGATAGATACCCTTCTTGTTTTGATATGAGAGATAAAAGCACTCATGGAGACAGTAGGGGAAAAAAAAGTAGGTTTAGGTAGGTGATAGGCGTAAATGCATTTTTGATGGCCATCAAGAGTGATAAATTGGATAAGGGTGAGAGCCACATCGTCAAAAGGTTTAGGTAAAGATAGATGAAGATAACCAACAAAGTGGGAAGTGAGATTTTCATTACCTTTGAGAAACAGGTTCAGCTCATCGGAGGATTTTTTTGGGTTTATAGACATCCCTCCCAACAATAGGAAGACCCATCACTTTGGCGACCAAATCCATAGAAATATCAATGTTAATCCCCTTCATTTCAACCACTACACCTTTTTGTAGTCTTCCAAGCACTAGAAAAATCTTTACTAAGATTTTCAAAATGACCTTCAAATTTTTTTAGGAAGGGAGAAAAACCCTTACTATCAAATAGAGCCATGGCTTCAGGTGTCACCCCTTCGAGATCAATAGGTTCAGTTCTAACCAGGTCACCACCCATTTGGCCGTATAAAAAATCATTCATGAAAAACCTCAAATTCTAGCAATCAGAGGATCACATGTAGGCCAAGAATGTAATTTCTCCAGGCACATGGGGTAACAAAGGCTTTCAAGACACATGAGCAGATCCCCTCCAATATCTTTGTATTGTTTAGAAATAAATTCTCACTATTATTACGGAAAATGACCATGATGACTTTGACACACCATGAATTGACATTATTTGGTGATGTGTCTATTTATGTCATTATGTAAGTGTTCTCACACCTTGGGATCAAGAGCTTCCACTTCATTGATAAGTGTCAACTCATCACAATTAACCCCCATATTAGCAAAACAATCCGCAAAAAATTTAGCCTCCCTATAAACATGCTTGAAGGTAATAATTTCAAATAAATTTGACATTTCCTTAATACTCTTTATAGAGTTTTGGATGGAAATAGAAATGGATCCTTTCCCACAAATGTTGTTAATTATGTTCATAGAGTCTCCTTCCACCTCCAAATTGGCAAAATTGTATTGAAGAGCTATAGACACCCCAAAAAAAACCCCGCTTCTTTGGCAACATGACTTGTTTTAGTGCCAAGATTATGATGGTACCCAAGAATAAATCTTCCTTCATAATCCCATAACACCCCACCACAGCTAGCTCTATCCAGGGTTTCTATAGACGTGCCATAAAAATTCACCTTAATACACTCCTTGTTAGGTTTTAACCCAACCTTTGAGTCTGGGGTTTAGATGAGGGTAATAGTAGATGAGGATCCCAAACCCCACTTTAAGGAAAATTTGGCTTCATTATGAAAGATAGTCTTCTTTTGAGGGTTCAGATTAGATAAATTAGCCTGAATGGTATTAACACAACGGGCTCCAACTTTCTTGAAAGACTCTTTCTTGCCTTTGAAAATTCTTCTATTTCTCTCCTTCCAAATATCCCAAGCTAAATGCATAATAGAAAAGTTCCACAAATATTTTAATCCTTGGCTCTTAAAAGGACTAGACCATTGAGACCATAGTTGTTTACTAATATTGGATTCCAATATTGCTATTATTATATTCCAATTTCACCACTATTGGTATCCAATTTCTATCTTCTAAAAAAATTTATTTCAATTTCGCTATTTTAGGATTATTATTTTGTTATTTTTGATCCCCCCACATAAGCATATAGGTTGTTAACTTTCATAAGCCTAGAAGACACTAAATTTCACAAGGGTATATTCCTCAGGTGAAATAATCCTAGCAATGGAAAAGGTAAAATATCATATCGGTAGAACTTTGTATAAGACTACCCACTACAAAGCTACATAATCCTAGCGGCCACTAAGTTACATAAGCCTAGCCGCCACAAAGTTACATCAGCCAGGGTAAAATTTGATGGCAACCTATGCCTATTGTTGGTGAGAAAATTTGTCTTGTGGACAAATTGGCTGGTTTCAATCCAACACTATGGGAATCTAAGTCCCTCTACTTGAACGGTGCAGCTTCCATAGGTGAAAGCATCAAAGGTAGATTAAAATGGTGGCATTTCGACCAAAGATCCAATAGGGGCACTCCACCGACCTTGTGGCAAAGCTAACAATGTATCACTACTGAAGAAACTTTGTCTTAGAAAGGGTAAGGGGAGTGGAAATGGAGGTAAGAGAAAACTAATGTTGTGAGTAGAATATCGATGCCCACACACATTAATTAGAAATTTCATTTACATGCATTTAAATTTAGAAGAAAAAAAATCCACGGGAGAAGCTACAAGACCAAATAAAATTCATTGGTCACAAGGTACTAATCAATCCCTCAATCAAAAAGGAAAAAATTACTTATTTTATTATTGAATCTAAAGCGAGTTTGTCTGAGCTTTGAGAATAGAGGAAATTCTAAGAAGGGAAAATAGAAGAAGTATGGATTTTTATCTTTTCAGTCTGAGCACTTTGATCTTTTTGAAATCAATCACCTCCCTAGAAGGATCTCGAGGTGCCATTATATCTCATGCCAAAATGGTTACAACTTTTCAAATCATTTACGCCTCTTCAAATTCCTCTATTGCGAAGAAAATGCTCATGGCGTGTTAAAACCGGATCTTGCAACGTGAACGTTACATTTGATTTTCCAGTTTGAATAGATACCATTTGATTTTCTATTACAACTTTGAAATCAGGTTGTCCACATGGTAGGAAGGGATTGGAGTGGGTACGGGAGAATGCCCTTTGCATTTTGTGATTTTTTAGAGATTTGACAATTTGGAAAAAAATTGGCCCGTACCCGACTTCGACTTTTAACTTAGGCACGTGGCACGTTTTCATTGGAAATGGGGTCACGACCCCTTTCTCAACATTTTAAAATTTTTTTAGAAAGAGGCTTAAAAACTCAAATTCCTCCACCGACCCGCTGCTCTGATTGAACTCTTGACACATGGCACCCTTTGATTGGAAATGGGGTTGTAGCCCTTTTCTTAACATTTTACCCTTTTTGGAAAAAGGCTCAAAACCACAAAGTTCTCTGTCATTCCGCTCTTCCACTTTGAACTTTGAAAGGCGGGCCTGAGACCTTGGTGGAGCCACAGAGCATTCTAGAAATTTTATTTCACTTTTGGGAATTTGGTTAAATTTCAAAAAGTGCCCTGATGGCCCACTCGTCCATTTTGAATTTTCAATAGCGTACTTCAACTTTGAATTTTTCCCTGCGGGCGGATTCAACTTTGAATTTTTCCCTGTGGGCTTCAACTTTGAATTTTTCCCTATAGGCTTCAACTTTGACTTTTCTCTACGGGCTCAAAATTTGAGTTTTACCTTTCTAGCCTCCGATCGGGTTCGGGTCACTTTTTAACTTTTCACCTTTTTATAAAGAGGCTCAAAAACACAAATTTTTCCACTGACCCACTTCTAATTAGGTATGTCCATGTACCCGTGTATGATGGGGCTAAAATTTGATGGGGAATAAAATTCGCATCGTTCCCTACTATGGGAAAAAAATACACATAGGAAGAGAACATCATATTTTTGAGTCCAATTTTTAATTTCCTTCACGAAAATTTGGAGGCATGGAGGCAAAAAAATGATTTGACGACCGTGCCATAGAACAATTGAACAATTTTGATAAAAAAAGGAGATTGTAAAGAGGATATTATGTGAAAAAATTGAGAGATGGAGAATTTCTCAAAACGAGCAAAACAAAGGTTTAAATAGCACTAGGGCACGAATTTTGCTATTTCTTTGAAATTTCAACTTGGCTTAAATACTTTAGGAGGGTGAGAGCTTGAAATTTCAAATTTAACTTGGAAAATGAAAAGTGGTTTTTAGGAGACAATAGTTGGCTCTAGCTTGGGGACATGGCATGGATTGAGCATGATGAAGACATGGTATGAGGATCCAAAATCTCAATTTTTAAACCGTATAACGTTGACCAGTGCCTTATCCATTGGGCCATGTAGATTCATGTACAATTCTAAGAAATAATGGAAGGAGGAAACACACAAGCCAAACCACACACAACAAAAACCAAACAAAACTAAACCAAACCACACAACAGAAAAAGGAAAAAACACACCTACGAAATCACCTATGGTACAAGGCAGGGACAACCTACTTTCACTAATGATACAGTTTCAATTATTTCCCATTTCGAGGAAATTCCAATGGAATTCCATCTAAGTATGAGAGGAGAAAAACATTCTCACCACAAGATCCATGAATTTGGAATGGGCCCAACCACAATGAATCAAACTTTCCATGGCTTCCCTTTGGTTCTCTTATCTTGTCCCATAGCAGGACAAAATATCCAACTTTGAAATTCCTTGCTTTGGTCTTCTTGTCAAAAATTTCTTCACTTTCAAATGATGTTCTTTAATTCTATCCACAACTTGGCATCTAATTTCCTCCAGCTTCTCCAGGAAGAGGATCCTCTTGTGAATGGATTTTTTGTATTGTCCATCTTCTTTTTCTTACAGCAACTTGAGAGATGACATCTCAATTGTGTGGGGAATCTCTACATAAAATCCATACAACATTTGGAAAGATGACATACCTATTGACTTCTTAGGAGTGATCCTATCAACCCTTAATGCATCATATAACTTCTTGTGCAGTTCCTTTGATTCTCATCTACCGATTGTGAACAATGGTCATAATGTTCTTGTTTCTTGACTCAACTTTCCCATTTCCCTATGGGTAGTAGTCAAAAGCGTGAGATAAGGAGATTCCAAAGCCATAAAAACTCGTGAGCTCCTTCGAAGAGAAATAGGTGGCATTGTCTACAAAATTTTTTGTAGTATTCCAAAATGAATAATGATATTCACCTTGATGAAGTTGCAGATTGTTTCAGATCTAGCTTGCTTGGTTGGAATGGATTCCACCAATTTAGTGAAGTAATCAGTTGTAGTGAGTACATAATTATGCCTTGCACTAGAATAAGTATTTAGAACACCAATAAAATCTATCCCCCACTACTTAAATGGTTCTTCAATCACCACAGGCTTGAGTGGCAATGCAACTAGTTATGTCTTTCCAACAAAATTTTGACATGCTTTGCATTTGGAAACCCAATCCTAAGTGTCTATAAGGACGAAGGGCCAATAATATCTCCCTATGAGGATCTTATGTGTGGTGACCATTGCTAAGAAATGTCCACCACAAGCTTGATCAAGAAATGCCCTGAGAAAATTTTCTTGTTGCTCCTTATCTACACACCTAAGGTAACAACCATCTAGGCCTCTCTTGTAAAGTGCATGATTCTAGATCACAAACTTGGATTCCTTTAGCTTGAGTGTCCTTTATTGTAATAAATATGAGGAGGGAATTCTCCCTAAGTGAGGTAGTAAGCAATGTTAGCATACCACTCATCAGTAGTGGTGACAAAGAGTGCTTGTGGACTGTCTCCCTGAACAGTTGAGAAAACACCATCTTTTTCTCCTGCTTTGAGCCTTGAGAGCTTCATCTTGATGAATCAGCTAGCACAAACCATTTCCTTTTACCAGATTACGAGGTCTAATCTCCAAGTCATACTCTTGGGTCTTTGCAATCCAAATTCCTCTCTTAGCCCTAGGATCTTGTTGATTCAAAATGGACTTCATTTTACTTCGGGGACCATCACCACTTTATTGGAATTGAGAATATATAATCTGAAACTTTTAAAATCTTTGACCATTACGTAGGCATGTTTCTCCAATTGGATTTAATTTAGCTCATGATTTTTCAAAGGACAACTCATGAAAGCAATGGGTGCTTCTAAACCTTCATCATTTTTCTAAAGGACAACGAGAGATTGTATGTTCGATGCATAGCAATACATGATGAACTCCTTATGGAAATCCGGAGATACAAGAGCTAGATTTTTGGTAATGGCTTTCTTGATCTCCTCAAATGTTGTTTTTCCTTCCTTATTCCACTTTAAACTTTCTTGAGGCCTCATCATATAAGTTATATGCTTAGTCAATTCGTAAAACGCAGTGAAAAAATGATGAAGGAAGTTTACCTTTCTAAATAATGAATGAACTCCCTTCTTTACGGTTGGTAAGGCTAGTGCTTGGATAGATATGACCCTCTCGGGATCAATTTGTGCTCCATGTTTGTTCACAATGTGTCCTATAAACTTACCTTACGTGACTCTAAAAATGCACTTCGTTGGATTTATAGCAATGCCATGTTTCCTACACCTTGTAAGGAATTTCTCCAAATGATAGATATAATATCCCCTCCTCTTTGAAAAAAATATGAGGTCATCAAGGTAAATGAAAATGTAATGTTTCAAATATTTTAAGGCCAAGTCCATTGCTCTCTGGAAAGTAGCTCGACATTGATCAAGCCAAAAGGCATTCTGTGTGTAGGAAAAAGTTCCCAAGGTGTTTTGAAGGTTGTTTTATTGCAATCCTCTTACGCCACATTGATTTTTTGTACCCTAAGAATCCATCAAGAAAAGAGAGCATTTCAGATCCCATGATTTCTTGTAAAATATTATCCATGATTGGAAGAGGGTAGTTTTCCTTGAGAGATGTTTGATTTAGATTTCAGAATTCCACACAAATCCTTATTTCCCCATTCTTCTTCCTTACTGGCATAATGTTAGCCACCCATGTTGAATGGTGGATGGGGAAGATGATTCTAGCATTGAGCATCTTTGTCACCTCTTCTTTGATAACATCTGAAATATTTGGATTATAGGGCTTTTTTTTTTTTTCTGAAGGGCTTAGATCTTTTCTTCAAAGGAATGGAGTGATGCATTTCATTTGGTTGAAAATATTTGAGTTCATCATAGGAATAGGCTAGGACATCGAGTACTTTTTTAACGAGCAACAAAAATTTTCTTCTCTTCTGGTGAGCAGAATTTACCAATGTTAACCATCCTTAGATTCTCTAAAGTGCCAATGTTTTCTTGATCAAAATTAGATGGACATCGAGAAGACTATTTTTATTTCTCTTGGATGAACTGTTATGCTTGTCAAAGAGGTCTTCCAAAGAAACTAGGCATCGGGGATTTTGTTTCCTTTCGGTTTTATTACTCCCTCTTCATCAATTCCCTCAATTCCTTCCGTCTCTTCTTTGGGGACTGATTCACGGTGTGGGTTTTCACTTCCTTCAAAGAAAATATTATTGAAGTTATTCCTTTGTTCTAAGAAGGCTAGAATTTAATTGTCATCATTGAAGACCTTCCAATGATTTGCATTGTCCTGCAGTGCGTTGGGTCCGAACACCATCTCAATGGTAACTTTATCCTTGCAAAAGAAGGATGAGGTGTCACTAAGGAAGCTAACACTTTGCTAGAGAATCAGCCTTTTCATTCGATCCATAGGGATAGCTTCAATGGAGAATGCATCAAAGGATTCAATGCAGTCCCACACTTTGTTTCTATAGTTCCTGAGTCTAGGTTTTTTCACTGATATTCTTTGGTGGACATGCTTCACCACAACCTCTGCATCACATTTGCATCACAAATTATTAATTCCCATGTCCTTTGTTGTATTCATGCCTAAGAGTAATGCTTCATACTCTGCTTTATATTATTTTATTGTCAAATTACAACTTGTACGCAAAAGGATATACCTCATTGGAGGGATAGTATAATACTACACGAGATCCTAAACCTGCTCCTGGAATGACTACCATCAAACTCCATTGTCTGTATTTGGTCTTCTTCTTCCTCCATGAGAAGTGGAAAGTCCTATTCCTTCGTGATGTAAGGAGGTAATTTCCAAGCCCACAATCTTGAAAAAGGATATTAGCTCTTGGATCATCGTACTTCCTTATTGTGAACTTCATTTTTTTGATTGACAATAACTTCTTCATTTCTCCTTTCACTGGGATAGTTATAGATGACCAATAAATTTTTATTTCTCCACCTAGATCTCTACTGAAACTTCTACTCAACAAAGATACCAAAATATGCTCGAATGTATGCCACCAAAATGGTCAAGAGTATCTTCTTGTTAGGGTAATCACTAGTGTAACTCGAGCATCATTAATCCTTCCTACCAATGGAACTTTTTGGATTCCATTGAGTAGCATGTGCCATTTAACCGAGTCAAAGTGAGGCCAAAAGAATTTGAAATTTTGCTAGCATCACATTATACGAGGCGCATAATCTATAATGAAATTGTTCACTTGAAACCTTTGATGAGAAGTGATAGGTAAAAATGCTCAACTCTGTTGGTGGCGGAGGCACCGAGGGCTAGAATTTTTGAGAAGATGGTATGGATGGTGTGGGAAGTAAGCCTTGAAGTAGAGAATGGGGATGTAGAGTTACCACCCCGAATACCTTGATGAATATGTCAAATTGGGTAGGATGTGTTTGTAGGTATTTAATTGCAGAGAGCTAGACTTTTTGTTTGCTAGCATGCTCTACAAAGTTAAATGAAGTTATGGTAGATGAGGAAGAGGTTCGGAAATGGAGGAGGAATTAAATGGTAGATGTGTTATTACTTTTGGTGTTGGTTTATCCTTTTCAAATGTATTAATTGGCTTAGAAGGAGATGGGGTATAACATTTGATTAAAATTTAGATGTTCTTATATAACCAACATTTAGAAGAGAATTGCTCTTGACAACTTTTGAGCTAGAGAAGAATCAAATAACTTACTTGCACAATAGTGTGATCCTTGACAATTTGGTGAATATTATTTCTCTCTATTTGATTCCATGGAAGGTGGTAATGGTAATCCCCTGTTGATGATATTGTTTAGTGGAGGATTTAGAGAGCTATCTTCCTTTTTCTTCCTACTCTCGAACAGAATTGTTGAGGTTGAAACACCATTCTTGGATTGTGCATGAGTGAAAACAACACATGAAAAACTTGGAGCTTCTTCATCACGTTCCTCCTCATTAGTGACGTATTCAATCGAGGCCATTGTGCATGCCAACCTCCTCAATTTCAAGGTAGTTTTTATAGTCATCCATGCTTTCTTCTTCAGTTTCCTCAATGTCTACTCCTTCTTCCGATTCCTTAGCGTCACGAGATGGCACCGATTGGTGGTGCTTCAAGAGCAAGCCTACGAGGAGGTGGAGTAATTCTTGGTCTATCAAGAGGATTTGGTCTCCTTGGAGGATTCCTCATTGTTTTTGTGACAGTTTCTTCTTCAAAGCAACTAGGTCATTTGCCATTTTTGGAACATTGGTTGGTGGTGACTTAATTTGAAGTTTGAAATTTTTGCTTCCCATTTAGTCCTTCACTTTTCTAGAAATAATTATATCATCATCGGTCTCAATTGAAAATTCTTGAGCTTCCCTCAATGTTCTTGGTTGGTCTCTTCTAAGGAAGAAACCAACTTCTGATGGCAAAGCACCGATGAAGAACATTTTCAAGTTTTTTTCAAAGGGTACCACATCTTCTGGGATCCTTCTTATCAACCTATCATACCTTGATAAAAATATCTCATTGATTCGGAGGTCTCCTTCTTCATCGAAGCAATTGGACCAGTGAGATCTTGACAATCTTCTTTGCTCTTGAACCTATGTTCAAATGCACTTCTTATATCTTCCCAAAGATGTGACGAGATCTTGGGGGCAACATGTAGAACCATTCAACAACTCTTTCTTGGAGTGACTCCATAAAGAGCCTAACTGAAACATCTTCATTTTCAACTCCCAACACTCCACAAGTAGTGATGAATGCTACTACATGTTCTTCGGGAGCTGAGAACCATCCCCTTTGAATTTTGGGAAGTTATTTCTTGAGCCTCTTGGGAGCTCATGAAGTGGTTGTGGAAGAGCAAGTGGACTAGTATTTATTCCCCATGGTATGTTAGGCTTGCATACTTCATGCTCATGATCACCCATTCTATTCCTATTTCTAGCCTCTAGTCTTGCTAAGGCTGCTTTTGTTGTTGCTCTTTCTTCTGCTTCAATTTGGAGTCTTTCTATTTCTTCAAGTTGAGCCCTTATCTCCTCTTCAGCTCTTACCTCTCTTTCAAGCTCTTCAAATGTGGGATCAATTTGTCCTCCTTGCCTCAATTTTTTGGGTGTATCTTCTATCAGCCAACTTGAAAGTTTATGCTCTTCTTTGGGGTGTTGGAATTTGTCTCTGCCTTTCCAATTTAGCAACATGTTCCTCTTCTAGGTCCAGAATCCTTATGACAATGAAGTATTGATTGACACTTTGTCTACTATGCCAAATAACTTCTCTCATATCAGAAGCAATGTCTTCTTAGATGTGAAAGAGTTAATCAAGTCTCTTAGCAAGAGGATTTCCAAAAATATCCATGATTTACATCTATGTAGTTTGTGTGATTATTCAATCTCTAGAAAATTTTCTTCCAGAATCCTTTTTTGTGCATTTTATGACCTTGAGGTCATTTTTAGGTGTAGATGCTACAAAATCTACCCCACGGTGGGCACCACAAACTATTGGTGAGAAAATTTTTCTTGTGGAAAAATTGGTGGGTTTCAAGCCAATGCTATGGGAATATAATTCCATATACTTGAACGGTGTAGCTTCTGTAGGTGCATGCATAAAGGTGGATTTCAATGGTGGTGTTTTGACTAGAGATCCAACGGGGGCACTCCATCGACCCTATGACAAAGCTAGCATTGTCTCACTAGAGAATAAAATTTGTCTTGGAAAGGGTAAGGGGAGTGGAAATGGAGGTAGGAGAAAACTAATGTTGTGAGTAGGATATGAGATGCCCACACACATTAATTATAAATTTAATTTACATGCATTTATAGTTAGAAGAAAAAAAATCTGCAGGAGAAGCTACAAGAACAAATAAAATCCATTGGTCGCAAAGGACCAATCAATCCCTCAATTAAAAAGGCAAAACTTCCTTCTTTTATTATTGAAGCTAAAGTAGAGTTTGTACAGAGCTTTGAGAATAGAGGAAATTCTAAGGAGAAGGGAAAATAGAAGAAGTATGGAATTATTATCTTTTCTTGGTATAGAGCACTCTGGTCTTTCTTGAAATCAATCAGCTCCCTAGAATGGCTCTAAGGAGACATTATATCTCATGCCAAAATGGTTACAACTTTACAAATCATTTATGCCTCTTCAAATTCCTCCATTTCGAGGAAAACGCTCATGGTGGGTTAAAAACCAAATCTTGCAACGCGAACGTTACATTTGATTTTCCAGTTTGAATACAGACCATTTTATTTTCTCTTACAACTTTGAAATTGGGCCATCCACATGGTAGGAAGAGATTGGAGTGGGTACGGGGGAAAGCCCTTTGTGTTTTGTGATTTTTTTGAGATTTGGCAATTTGGAACAAATTGGCCCGCACCCACGCTTCAAATTTTAACTTAGGCACATGCCATGTTTTCATTGGAAATGGGGTGCAAATCCCTTTCACAACATTTTAACCTTTTTTGGAAAAAGGCTCAAAAATTTAAATTCCTTCACCGACCCTTTGCTACGTCCGATTGAACTCTTGAGATGTGACACCCTTTGATTGGAAATTGGGTTTCCACCCTTTTCTCAACATTTTACCCTTTTTTGGAAAAAGGCTCAAAAACTCAAAGTTCTCTACCATTCCGCTCTCCTGCTTTGACTTTTCAACGACGGGCTGAGACCTTAGCAGAGCCGTGGAGCATTCTAGAACTTTTACCTCACTTTTTGGAATGTGGTTAAATTTAAAAATTTCCCCAATGGGCTTGCTCGTCTATTTTGACTTTTCAACAATGGGCTTCAACTTTGACTTTACCCTATGGGATTTAACTTTGACTTTTCTCTACAGGCTCAAAATTTGAGGTATGTCCATGTACCCGTGGATGATGGGGAATAAAATACCCATCATTCCCGACTGTGGGAAAAATACATAGAGGAAGAGAACTTCATCATTTTGAGTCCAATTTTTGAATTTCCTTCACGAGCTAGAGGCATGGAGGCAAAACAATGATTTGACGACCTAGGCCATAGAACAATCGAATAATTTTGATTAAAAAAGGAGATTGTAAAGAGGATATTATGTGTATAGACTAGGAGATGGAGAATTTCTCAAAACAAGCAAAACAAAGGTTTAAACAAAACTAGGGCACATATTTCACTATTTATTCAAACTTTCAACTTGTCTTAAATACTTTAGGAGGGCAAGAGTTCAAAATTTCAAATTTAACTTGGAAAACAAAAAGCGGTTTTCGGGAGACAACATCTATCAAACAAATTTTAGATGATGATAATTTTATAATACTTTTGCCTTTTAAAAAATACAAAATAGTAGATATTTAAATACTTCAAATTTTTATTTATTTATTTGTTTATTTATATTATATATTGATATATTTTTATATAAATCTATATAAAAATGATGGTGATATTATAAATATGCAAGTTATGTGTGATAAAGTCAACTAATTTTATGCTTTTCCATTTTGTAAATCATAAAGAACAACAAAGAGTTAAGAATTACATTAAACAAGTTGTTTTGAAGAAATGGATTTGAAAATGTATTTCCATAGGCAATCAATTCCTTCGGGAAAATTACATAAGCATTGATCCCTTGCAAGGGTATTAATTATTGTTCTTGAATTTGTGCAAGGTATGCCTAGATAGCTTTGTGTCCCCAATTTGGTATTTTAATTTGATCTCCTTTCCATATTTTTCTTAGAATCCATGCCCAGATGACACTGTCTATATCAATATCTGATGTGTCCCTTGATTTTTGCCACCATTTCTTTTTATTTAAGAATTCTTGGTACCTTTCTTTTTCTATATTTTCTTTTCTTGTGGGTTCCCACCAACGTACCCTTATCTTTTGAGCCTTTGTGTGAACATCTGTATTAGAATTCATTCTTTATTTCCCATCCATATAGGTACGTTATCATTAGTTGGTCTTACTAGTATCATATGCTCAACATTCACATCCACTACTAGGTTGAATTCCTCTCGAGATTTGTCATAAATAGGCCCAACACATATATCCTTATTTGAAAGGAAATTTTGACTATAGTAGCTATCCATGTCAAGATGTGGTGCACCCACTATCTAATCATTCTTTGCACTATCCCGATTTGTTTTTAGCCAAAAACAATCTCTCCTCATCATATTACAATTGATAAATGGATTCTCTAGGGCACGCAGAAAATTCTTCCAATATGAAATATTTGAAAAATCATGTGCTTCTCCACCATTCGTTGAACTCTTTTCCCAATGTGTGATGTATGCCTTAATGCTTCTCTGCAGGTCTACCATATCTTTTAGTTCTTTGAATGGTGCCAATGGAGGATCTCCTTCGGGGAAAGAAATATTTCCTATCCACTATTTTCCAGATCTTAATTGATTGTGACCATAAGGAATCCATGATTGATTCTCTATACTCCTTCTACAATAATTTTGTTGATGATATGGAATTCAAACGTCTTTTTTTTCTAATACCTATGATTATGTAGTTTCCATATAGTAGGTTTGGTTCCATAAAGGCCTTAAATTCATAGACTTCCTCAATAAGGTATGGAGTGAATGTGCTAAAATCCTCTTGGCATGTTATATACGTGTCCAACATTTTATGGCAAAGAGAATGTTTCTAATTTTTAAAATGTCATTGATAATCGGTTGACTTTCCCATCTATGTCTTCATGTGTGTGACCCACTAGAAGGAAACTCACAAAGATTGTGTTGAAAACCCTTCTAGCTATTAGTATGGATGTAAACGCAAACAATGTGTGATTTTTTTGTCACTTGCAGCATTATCTAGTTGTAAGTAGAGAATTGGTATTTTTTTCTAAATGAACTTGAACATCTTTTTACAGTGTTAGTTTTATGAGAAAACTCAGTTTTCTTCTTGTATTCCTTGCACTTTTCATACACATCATTTTGCAATTGTGCATCATATAATTGTTGTTTTTACGTCCCACTACTATATACAAAATCTCCATAATGATATGTCAATGGTTCTTCTAACTTCTGGATACACAATTCCAATGATGTTATTGTGAAGTTTGTTCCTCGCTCAACAAAAGGGAGACCATAGTGCCCAAAACCCCTCATTTTTATCCCATGTATCAACATACCAGTCAAGGTGATGGACATATTAATAGCATTACTTATTTATTTTTCTTTTCTTCCCATACTTGGTACACCATTTTTCATATTGTCCACTTTTTCATGCACTATGCTCAAATAGCTATTAGGATTTTGTTGTGATTGTGCTCTATGTGCATAGTAATTTTAATGACATCTATGAATGTAATCATTGTTCCATTTATAGAATTGATCTATTTGTGTCAGTGTTTCTAGACATGACGTGGTTGCACATTTTTTCTTAAGGTATTTGCACTCGTCACATTTGGCAAAGAAGTTCTTCTGGGTGATTGAAACTTGGGAGAAATGTTCTTGCCATATTTTTTTGAGATTTGACTATGACATTGGAGGAAGGTCCAATAGTGAAAGGCCATTGTTACACTTTTTAGGATGTAAGAAAAACTATAACATGTAGGCAGTAGTCTCATTATTACTTTAGTACCATCTTGTCCCACTGAATGAGACATGTGTGGCAATATATCATAATTCCTCTCCACCATTTTGGATATTAATGCAATAGTTACGACACTATTTGGCATTTTTTTGTTTTCTGTATTTCCATTTACTTCCCTCCTCTCACCATTAATCCAATATTGTCTGTATCTATAATAGGTTATTTAATGGAATTCATTACATCTATTCCATGTATTCGACATACATCCCTTCCACATAACTTCAATTTATATATAGTATGCTAAATTTTTGACCTTGATCACAATTACTAGCATTTATAGTGAATGTATTAAGTACAAAGTTTTTGATGGCAGGTTCATTCATCCCTAGAGTTAAATTCCAACTGTGATTGAAAGCACTACGAGATAGATTAGAGAGACATCCGTCCTTGCAAAAAGGTTTTTCTCAACTTCAGACATAAATTTTTCTCTTGTTTTTTCATCATTTTCCCTTGCCTTTAGTGTACTAGATGGAGTAATATTTACCTTTTGGAATTTGTAGGCATTGTAAGGTATTTTTATCAAGTTTTCATTACTACTACATATGGAGGATTCATATGAATTTTTGTATACTAGTTGAGGTAATTTCTCTTCAAATGCATTCTAATTTTTACCAAAAGCTCTTCCGAATTTCTTTCAGCCTTACATCCATAACGAAACCATCACGGATGGTCCATCTAGTTGGCAAGCCATTGGATGAGAGATCCTTATGATATGGAGAAACCCTTGCAAAAAGTCGTGATTAATTTGTTAATATGCACCCGAAATATATTACCATCCAATTTTTTAAAGTGCATCATGTATCTTTCACAAACATTTGTAATTGTTGTTTATGCAATGAATTGGTGTTATTTTGAACAAAAATGTTTCAAATTCATAGCATCCCCCTTGAACTTCAAATTGAATTTGGTGTTTGATGTGGCAGTTTTTTCTTGGAGTTCATAATTTCCATTCACATGAAGTATAGTGCTTGTTTCTAGATAAACTAGGTTTTTGATTGGCCAAACATCTTTGTTGTTTCGTTGTAGAATTAGATAGAAATCATTATATGTAATTATAATATTCTCCACAAAAACAAAAAACTATGTGGGTCTCAATACTCCTCCACGAAATCACATGTTTTTCTTGACTAGGGATATAAATCGTTAAACTATTTCAGCTTCTTTTAAGAGCACACTTATTTTTAACACTTCTTAGGTTGTAGGAAATTCAACCTTGTCTTTAGGGATTTTGAAATAATGGCTATCATTGTTAGAATTTAAACCCTCATCCTCATCAAATATATCCTATGATTCACTACTCTTATTTTTGAATTCCATCACCCCCACATGTGAAACTTTTGAAAGCACATGCTTAATCATTTGCTTCCTTTCCCATGTGATAAAGTATCCCTTGTTTTAAATTTATGCTAGGGTTTCAAAATCATTAATTATTTATGGTAGTCTTACTCTTCCATTGAATACAATACTTATTGTGACAATGAATAATCTAGACCCCATTTATCTACAATAGAGTGTAGTTTTGGATGGATAAACTAGTCCCTTCGTAACTTTCACACCTTTGGATAGTAAATCCACATGTGCTCCATATTCAAAACAAGAATTCATTTTCAACTATATCCACAAATGAAAATAGAAACTTATTACTAGGGAAACTTAAATCCTTAACCTTAGTATGGAGAATTGAAATCACAATGAGAAAATTAAAATATACATCTTATATGAACATCTATGAAACCTCATTTAACCCAAATATTTGAACATATGGAGAATTTGGCTCCTATTTGACCATATAACACATTGTATTAGAATCTTATATCCTTATTATGTTGTATCATTTTATCCATAAAACACATAGTGTATGGATTTCAAAAGTTGTATAGCCTAGCGGCCACCTGGGACTTCAATTTTTCTTGTACATGCAAAAATTCAAATATTGACTAGAATGGCAGGTCAAATGTTAGTGATCGCACTTCAATGTGTAATCGAATACAATTACAAGTGTGAAAGATTGCACCTAGATGTGTGATTGATCACTCATCGTAATGTGAGTGAGTCACAGACTTCTACATCTCTAAGCCATAACTCACACGACAAAGTGTGATCTCTCACGTGACAAAGTAAAATCCCTCACATGACAAAGGAAAATCATTTGCACTTGGAATAACAATCACTCACATATCAAAGGGCCATCACTAACATTTTCACTTTCCATTCTAGTCAAAATATGTCTAGCCTAGTAGCCTCTTGGACTTAAATTTTTCTCGTACACACGATAATATTGAAGAAAACTATTTATAAAATTATTACTCACAATAAGGAAAAGTTCAATCTCCTCCAATTTGAAGAAAACTATTTATAAAATTATTACTCGCACTAAGGAATAGTTCAATGTCCTCCAATTTAAGTTTAGTATATATTTAGGGCCATTAATATTGTGTCAAAGTAAATCATTACTGTATTTTATTCTCTAATTGTATAGCTATGTTTATTTGATGGTATAGAGTTCAAGTTTAGTATTTATTTGATTAACGGTGGTGCTATATACTTTGATTCAATTATGTGTATTAATTGTTTCTTAGGTTTTTATATCTTACATAATATTTTAACAATATAAGTTTATTATTAATAATTTTCTATAATATTGAGTAGAAGTAACCCATGCTACATAGTTTATTATTAATAATTTTCAATATTAAAGACTTAATTTCAATTAAATTTATGTATGTCAAATTTAAGTTTCAAACAATGTCAAAATTTAGTTTTCATACATTAAAAATTATGTTATAAAAATATTACCTTAATTCTTTACAATAACAATTACACTTTTTGTAAGGTCAAATTCTACCTAATTAATATCATAGCCTCTACACTAATTGGCCATTAAACTAAATAATGTAAAATCCACAACTTGAAAATATTTTTTTTTTTTTTCATATTGTATTTAATGTTAAGTGGTACAATATTAAATTTTAATCCACACAAGCTCTATCAACATCTTGATTTCAATGCAATAAAATGGAAAACCATATACTCATTTCAAAGGTGACAACACCAATTAGAGAGAACATATATAGAAAATTAAAAGAGGTGAAGCATTGTTATTCTAATTTAAAGAATTTCATTTTTAACACCCATCATGGGATAAAGTGGGAAGCTCAGGCCTGGAGGAGCATGCTCACATGGAGGACCACATTCAGACACTTGGCATCGGATCTGAGGGTTTGGAGGATGAGTTGGTAGTCAAAAAAGCTATAAATACAAGTGCCTACAGAGTAAACAGAGAGACTTAGAGTGTGGGTGGAGCTCTGTAGAAATACTGCAAGAACTTTGTTAATGGGTAATTGCATTTGGGAAAGGATGTATTGGGCATGGGGATTGTAATTTTTTTCTTTTTGGTAGCTTAGTTACATTAGTCCAGTTGTAATGCATGATTGTATGGTCTACTTCTCTGTGACACTCTGTAATGGCTCCATGGATGTAATGAGGTTACCTATTATATATACATGAATATCAATGATTCTGATGCATACTTCTCTCTCATGAGTTCTCTTTCCTTTTATGCTAAGTATGGATGCTTGTATGCTTCTTTCTGATATGATACATGTTATAGATTTTGTTAAGTACTCTATCTGAAATGACTGCAAGGATCTAGAGGCCATTCTGAGCTCTATGGTTCTTGTATGTCCTAAACCCATTTGAAAGTATTTTAAACACAAATCATAGATGATGTTTCCCACTAAACTCACATAAAAGAGAGACTCGGCACCCACGTGCGTGCCTCGGGTGAGCACCCAACTTTTCTTTGGGTGATAGGCCGGATGTGCATGGGGTTCCTTTCTTTTGTGTTAAGGGTAAAAATGACTACATCTTGGTTCCATTTTTGGGACCTCTTTTTGAAGTTGTAGTGGGAAATAACATGCATCATGATCTATGTAGTGAGTAATGATAGAGCGGTTAACTTTGGAAAGTGTTGAATCATGGTTTAAGAGCACGGAGGATGAATTCACTCAGAGATTCAACACTGGACCTGAGTTTAATGCACATGTAGATGGGTAGAAGAGAATCTCTACCATGATCTGTATGAGACTTTTTTTCTTGCTTCCTAGTGGAACTATATGAATGGCTCACAACCTATGCATCTAGATCAAGTTGGCATTATGGATCACATGTGTGGACCCAAGAAGAATACCAGAGGTTGCTAGGATGTAGATCTGACATGGACCCATGTTGTGGATCATTGGTGGAAAGGAGTATTGGCTAGCTACACTCTAGAGTATGCCATTTCCACATATTCTTGTCTGGAGGTTGTTGAGTTTGAGTTTTGAGGAGCCTAGAGGATCATTTCTATGTGTTGTCCCTCTTGGATATGAAGATCTTGATGGTTACCATGAGTTTAGAGGCATTCCCAATGGCCGGCTAAACCATTCTGAGCATTGGGTGAGGAAGCTAGGGTGGAGGAAGATGGTAGATGTTGTGATGGAGAGAGAAGGATAGGGAGGAAAGATGACTCAAGTATGGTGAAGCGTGTGAAAGGGAGATTTCTAGACAACATGTGAGGTTGTAGGTGTGATGGATGTATGGTGGTAGATGTTGTGGGAAGGATTTGAGGTTCACACAGAGGATGTGGAACTTAAGTAGTCTATGTGACCCCATCTTGGCAAGCACGTAAGAGAGACCCCTTGGCTTCTGATGAGAGTTCATCATGGTGGAGAAAGAAGAACCATTGGCATGCATCTGAGCCCCCTAGTGACTGGACCCTAGTGCTTGGTTTTCTAGATCAGGGGGAAAATATTTCGGTCTAGTTGGTTACATTGGAAGTGATGGTCTACACCCAGGAGGTATAATTTCTCGTTTGGGCCTTCTATGGCTGTAAACACCAACCTAGTGTTAGGAATTTTTGGGCAAGGTATAGACACACAAGCTTTTGGTCTCACATCTGGGAGTGGGCATGGGGTATACTATTGGTAGTGGGGCATTGTTGCCAGACCATAGGTGTAGCTCAGTGAACTATGGGGACCCTTGGCATGACCACTTTAGGACTGGTGGGTCAGTGGATCAGTGGTTTAGGACTGGTGGACTGGTGGGTCAGTGGTTAGGAGGAATAGGAGCTGAGTGGGTGGGTCTAGTGGATCTGGTGGTTCGGAGACTAGTGGGCTAGTGGATCTGGTGGTTCGGGACTAGTGGACTGGTGGATTGGTGGGTGGTGGAGGAAACATAGGTGGAAACCAAGGCTCTAGCTCAGGAGGATTTCGGGCCCCAACCACCCCCACAAGTTTTCTTTGAAATGTCTCTACATTTTCCCGATTATAGAGGTATTGAGGATGTTGTGGAACATGTTCACAAGTGTGAACTACTATGGCACACAAAGGGTATCACAACCCTAGAATGGAAGGCTAGTCAGTTTGTAACCACATTGCAAGGGCACGCACATAGCTGGTATAGGAAGTATGACCCTCATCAAATAGTAGTGGACTATACTACTTTAAAGAATGCATTCTTGGTAGAATTCCACATTCTGAGTTTGAGTAGAAGAGCATCAGTGCTTTGAAGGAGATTCAACAAGGAATGGTAGAGAGTGTGTGGGAGTATGATGCGTGCTTTAAAACTCTCTTGTCTAAATTATCATATGATATTCACCCTTCACAACATGCTCAGTGGTTTTTGGAGGGTTGATCACTCCTTTTAGAAGGGCCTTATCTCATAAAACTTTTTATCAGACCACGTGAGGCATTGGAAGCTGCTCTGTGTGCCGAGGTTATTGGTAGTGTTGATATTGGCGTTAGCCCATTCTGGAGGCTCAGATTACTGCTATGGCCAAGTAGTTGGAAAATTTGTCTGTGAACTCAGCCCATGAGACTCGTAGTGGTTTGTGGTGCATAGATTGTGAAGTAGAGGGGCACGTTAAGGATAATTTCCCCCGGAGGATAGTATGCATGCCATGGTAGTAGATTGTGAAATTTTCATGGGGACCATGATGTGAGTAGGTGCCCCTTGCTACAGTGTAAATCCGGAAGAATGTATCTTGTTACTGCAATATTTACACCTCTACAACCCATGATACTAAGGATTGTAGGCTCATTGATCAAATCCATGAGGCCATTGATCATGGGGTGTGCCAGACCAGCATTTTTTAGTAGTTCCAAGGGTGATGATCACCATTATGAGGAGCGCGCAGATGGAGGCGTGCGTGGAAGAGGTTTTGAGGAGGTTTTGTGGTCATGGTAACCATGGAGGAGGAAGGACTGAGTTCCCATGTGGAACCTATTTCAATTGTGGATCTATAGATCATTACAAATGTGAATGCTGGACTGTTGTAGTGCTCGTGGTGTGGAAAGAAGCATAAGTATGAGGAGTGCCCGAAATTGTTTGAGCACATGAATCAGTAGCACCTAGAAAGACAGGGCACTTACAATGGTTAGTATTAAGAAGGTAGACACCCAGTGGATGCCTCGGGTAACATGGGATGTAGGTTTGGAGCTATCTTGGTAACAACAAGGGTAGAAGCCACATGCAAAGAGATACCAAGACAGAAGAACCTGGTTTCAAGGGAGGAAGTAGTTCATGGAAAGTATCCAGACCTGCGCATTAGAAGGAGGTATATCAAGACACTATGGATGTCATTCAGAGCTTACAAGGGGAAATCTAGTGTCTAAAGGAGAAATCAGGAGGGAGGAACAAGGAAGGAGAGTCGAGGTGCAAAGGATGACCTGGATGAGGTCAAGGAGGTGTGTAAAATGCTAAGGCAAGAGAATATCATTCCCTTGCTAGGATCATGGTTGAGAGAGAAGGTACCATGCATGGAGAGAGAGTGTGAGAGGTAGGTCTTACATGCAAACCTTCCCCCTCACAGCCTTGACTATGACAAGGAGATCATGTTGAATGTAGTTGTAGATGGATGGCTCCTTAGTAATATCCTCATTGACACTGGCGTGGAGGTTAATGTTCTAACTTTGGATGCGTGGCATCAGATGGGAAGACCTGCATTACAACCATCTTCGAATGTGTTGTATATGGAAAAAAAGACTAAGGTGATGCCCATCGGTGTCTTAAAGGATGCAGCTATTACTATCCAGGAGCTAAGTTTACTGGGGACTTGAAGTCTTGGCACTGCACTCGAGGTAGACAATTTCCTAGTGCTACTTGGGTGCCCATGGTGTTACAAGAACAATGCGGACCTTCGGTTCAACAAAGGGTACATCAGCTTTGAAAACAAGGAGGAGTGGGTCATTATACCCCTGGTTGATGGGAAGTTGACACCCTATATTGAACCTTTGGGGGAAGAAGTTCTGGATAGGATATACGTGCACTCAATCAGGGACCAGAGATAATACATCCTACTAATGGAGTTATCTAGTTTGAGGATGCTCAGTCAGTAAGTGATACCACCAGTCTAGCATGTGAAATTGGGTGCATGGGAACTTATGAATTGATGGGATGATAGTTGAGAGGGTCGGTGACCAAGGTAACAAAGGTGTGCATAGTTCGGTGCCTAGGAGGAAAAGAGCTGCCCAAGTATTTCGGGGAGGCCTTCCTGAGATCTTTTACGCGTAGGAGGTGGAAGCTCAGTGGAAGGATGAGAAGGAATGGAGAGGGATGTTAAGTTATGTCCTACTCGGCACACATAGTGGCATGGTGGTGGGCTACACATCAGGAGAGCCTTTTGGAGTGGCGTGAGGTAAGAATTTCTCTCTCTGTCAGATTCTCTAGGAGCAATGTGCCCACCACCATCAAGGACTACCATGGGAAGGAGCCCACCTCTTTCCATATCTAGGAGTGTGAATGGGTCTAGAGAGAAGGTGTGGAAGCTTTTCCACCATCCCTCTAGGTGCACAAGTTTATATTCTACACTACTACAGGGTTGTGCGTGCATGGTACATTCATTCGGAGACACGCCGCCAGACAGGGAATTTGCAAAGAGCTCGTGGCTGACCTTATTCAAACCTTTGAGTATTAGAGTACCAAGCCATCAGTTGATAAGGCCTTGTAGGGTATCAAGCACCTTACCATGGGGGATAGTGCCATGATGGAAGATAGGTTGTTGGAATTACTAGGTGAACTAGGATTGGAGGTGCTTTGAAGAAGAAGTAGAGGAAACATAAGAGTTACAGCTTGAGCGTGCACGTGTTTGGAAAAGGAGAAAGGAAAGTTGGTGTATGTGATTGATGGAGAGGAATCAAAAGCTTGGATGTTAGCCATTTTTAGGGACGTGAGGTAGTGGACAAGTGTTGATACTCGTGTGTGCACCTACCATGAGCCCTTAAAGACAAAGAAGGTTAACATCGGTTCAGGAGAAGAACCTAAGGAAGCTATTATTGGAGATTACTAGTGGAGAAGGAAGTTCTCTAAGATCATTGATCTATTGCATGAATTTGAGGATTTATTCCCACGTGGGTACCATGAGCTCAAAGGCATTCACCATTCCTTGGGGGAGATGAAGATAAAGCTGAAGGATGGTGTGTGCCCAGTTAGGAAGAGGCCCTACTAGATGAATCCCAATTTACGTGAAGGTTAAGGAGGAGATAGACAAAATGATAGCTTCTGGGATCATTGAAGTAGTGGAGGAATCAGAGTGGATAAGTCTGATGGTAATCAACATCAAGAAGGATGGGTGGATTAGGATTTGTGTGGATTATAGGGAGCTGAACATAGTTTGTGTCATTGATCCCTTTCGACCCCCTTCACTGAAGAAATTTTGGAAGGAGTTTGTTGGGTGTGAAATCTATTCCTTTATGGATGGATTTTAGGGTACCACCAAGTCTGGATTGCAAAGGAGGACCAAGAGAAGAAAACTTTCACCACTGAGTGGGGAAGTTTTGCATACATACATGGTCATGCCCTTTGGGTTGAAGAATGCACTACTATTTTTTCACGCATAGTGGTGCAAGCATTCTAGGATTTCATCCATAAGTTTCTTTAGGTCTATTTGGATGATTGGATAGTGTATGGTCTAGTTAAAGACCATTGTGACAATTTAAGGTTAATGTTTGAGAGGTGTAGGTAGTTGAGGATATCCCTCAACATTAAGAAGTGTGTGTTTGCTACACCCTTTGGGACTTTATTGGGGCATATCATATGTAAGGAGGGCTTGTTGGTAGATCCCACTAAAGTTACAATTATTGTGGGGTTAGGGGAGCCTACTAGCCAGAGCGTAGTGCGTGGATTCCTTGGGCATACGGGTTATTATAGGAAATTCATCAAGGGTATGCCAAGATCACCATGCCTTTAGAGGAACTACTCAGACATAAAAGTTCCTTCCATTGGGGAGAGGCGCACAGAGGGCATTTGATACATTAAAAGATAGGCTTGTCACCGCACCTATATTACGTTTTCCCTCTTGGGACAAGCCCTTTCATGTCCATGTAGATGCCTCAGGGACCACTATTGGAGTAGTGCTTGCACAACTAGGTGAAGGAATTATTGATCATCCTCTATGTTTTGCAAGTAGGAAGTTGACACCAGCAGAGAAGAACTACACCACAACTGAGCGCGAGGCATTGTCAATGATCTATGCACTTTTCAAGTTTAGACAGTATCTGCTGGCAACACCCTTTGTGTTTTACACCAACCACATGGCATTAAAGTATTTGGTGAACAAGCCTATTCTACAAGGGTGCATATGTCGGTGGGTGTTGTTGTTTCAAGAGTTTGAATTCACCATTGTAGTGAAGCTGGGAAAAGCAATTGTGGACCTGATCATCTATCGAGAATTGATTCAAGGGAGGACACGTAGAGTATTGAGGAGACAATGCCTAGATGTGTAACTATTTAGGTTTGGCACACACCCTTGGATTTGGAAGAGATTGTAGTATTTTTAAAGGAAGGTGTGGCGCCGGAAGGAATGAAGACATTAGAGAAAAATTAGTTAGCATATATGCACGTCGTGCCCTACATGTTAATCAGTGGAGACTTATACAAGTTGGGACGTGATGAAGTTTTGTAGGTGTGTATTAGAGCATGAGCACCTCAGCCATCATGGAGGAAGCACACAGAGGAAGTGTGGGTGGGCATTATGTAGGTGATGCCACCACACGTAAGATATTAATGGTAGGTTTGTGGTGGGAAACCCTATGTACAAGGATTGTAAAGACTATTGTAAAGTGTGTGACCATTGTCAGTGCATTGGAAAACTAGGAAGGAGAGATGAAATGCCTTTGTGCCCTATCCCTAGTGGAGCCTTTTGAAAAGTGGGCAATAGACTTTGTAGGCCCTATTGCACAGTGGTGCGTAGGACTGGGTCATGCTATGTCATCACTTGCATGGATTATTTGACCAGGTGGGCAGAGGCAGCCCCAACTAAAGATTACATAGTAGCCACAATGGTAAGGTTCTTGTGGGAGAACATTATCATGAGGTATGGATGTCCATTGAGTTTGACCAGTGATAGGGGTACACATTTCTTGAATGAGACCATGAGGATCTGTTAGTAGAGTTCATGGTGGCTCATCACAAGACTATGCCCTATCACCCACAAGCAAATGGAACCATGGAAGCATTCAACAAAATATTGAGTCATACCCTGACCAAAATTTGTGATGTTAGAAGACAAGATTGGGATGACAAAGTATCGATAGTATTGTGGGCTTATAGGACAACGTATAAAAGGTTGAACAAAGCCACACCATTTCAGTTGGTGTTTGGCATGGAAGTTATTGTTCTACCGGTTGAATTCATGTTACCTTCTCTGTGAATAGCATGTGTAGGAGGGTTGGCTGATGAGCAAGCACTGGAAGAAATAATTGAGGAGTTAATGAAATTGGATGAAAGATGATCACTCACCAGGTGGAGCCAAACAATAGAGAAAGCAAAGTAGAAAGCTTGGCATGATCACCACATTAGAAACAAGAAGTTTGAGGTTGGGTAGATGGTTTTACTATATGATTCTAAGTTTTTGCACCATCTGGGAAGTTGAAAGTCCATTGGTTGGGTCCTTACACAATCTCGTACATCCTTGATTGGGCGTGCGTGCCAGTTACAAGTGTTGGATGGGATGAAGTTTCTGGACACTTCAATGGGAGTAGGTTGAAGCCCTACTATAAATAAGTCTTCTTGGTGTTTGTAAATAAGGTAGTTTTTCTAGTTAGTTTAGAATTTTCCTTTATGCATTTCTTTTCTTGTGTTTCCCTTTCGCGTTGTTGTTTTGTTTTGTGCCTTGGGCGTTGGTAACCTTATTGCTACTTTTTGAGAATTTGTGAGTGCGTAGAGGACCATGCATCATTTTAAGTGTGGGGTGGAGTAATGTGAAGGAGTGCATGGTTAAAGTGCCAAGGAAGTTTGTGTTAAAAATCCCGAGTTGAATGGCCCGGTTGAAAGAGGTGTATGGAGAGAAAAGATAGAAAAAGGATGGTTGGTGCCAAGATAAAGCTACTTATAGATCCCACGTACAAAGGAGGAGAAAGTGCATTAAGCAACACGAGGTAGGTGAGAGAAAAAATCAGGACAGAAGAAGTGCCTTTGGTGCTTGGTTTTTGCATGTAAGAGTCTCCTGTCAGGTTGGATTGGTTGTGCGCTAGAAGGTTGGAGGATTTTCCATGTAGGTTGGGCGTGAGGGAAAGTGCTTAAGTCAGGATTTGTTTGAAAAATCTGCATTAAATGAAGAAAGTATGGTGGTAGGTGAAGTAGCACTTAATGCTCAAAAAGGGAAAAACTATAAATAAGGGGGTTGGGACACTTCATTTTTCACTTTGCGTATAAGAGAATGAAGCACTTTTTGCACCTTTGCAAACTAGGGCTTCCAAAAAAAACTGATCCGTGTGAAGAAAAATTTGGAGAAATTGAAGCGTGAGTAGCTAGTTTAGGATTTGTGAACTAGGAGGAAGGGATTTCATGGGTGTGGGAGAAAGTGTGAGAAGACACCATCTTGTGAAGGGAGTATCCAGTTAGGGTTTGAAGAACTAGGGCATGGGGTTAAGTAATTTTCTTCACAAGTTTGAGATCTAGGGTTGGAGAGAGTGGAAGAAAAAAGTAGTAGAAGTGATTGAAGTGGGTAGAAGACCTAGAAAATGGCACCCAAGAAACCAGCTAGTACACCCAAGAAGGGAAAAGGAAAGGGCAAGGGAAAACAACAAGAAATTGAAGAAAGCACAAATGAGGAATGGTATGCAGAAATGTAGTACCCAGATGGAGTGTTGTTGGGGAAGGAGTGGGAGTCCCATCTTAGGGATATGTCTTGTAAATGATTATAATCATCAGAAAAGCACAATTGAAAAGGAGTTGGTGTTGGAGTTAGTGCACCCAACAAACAAGAGGATGCCAGAAGGTTTTCCCATATATAATGATGATGTGAAGGTCAAGTTGGAGAAGGCAGGGTTACTACAACTCTTTGAGTTGCCCTACTTTAGGAAACCTAAGTGACTGTATTAGTGGCTGATGTCGTGTGTGCATGAGGACTATTTCCACTTTGGGGCACAAGATGTGCACATAACTCCTCAGCTCATTTCACAATTCACAGGCCTCATCTATGAAGGAGATGGGTTGGAAGATGATTTGATAGACAAGGAAGTGATTAAGGAAACTATCGCCACTCTTGCTTGCAAAAAGGGGTCAAGGTATTATGATGTCATAGACATCAAGGATCTAGTAATGAAGATGGCCACGTGCACCTGGTGTCAAAGCTAAATGGCCAAGAGAGATGGACTCAAGTTAGTAAGCCATGGTTAAATGTTTGTAAAAAGATTTCAGAGGGCACCATCTATAATTTGTCCGCATTCATCATGGATGAAATTATCAACTACGTGAAGGAAGGTGACAGGATCCTTTTTGGAAATGTGCTACTGACCATCATGTTTTTAGAGAGGGGTACCAGATGCATCTAGATAAATTTGTATGGGAGTACCCTGATGAAGACCCCTCACCCACCAAAATATTTGAGAAGTATGCTTGTGACACTATGACAACAGTGCACAAGGTGCTTGGAAAAGTGGTACACATGCCTAAGGAATGCGTTTGGGGTAGAATGGAGAATTCTAAACAATTTCTAGTGGCCACTAGGGGAGAGGTAAAATTTTTGTGTACAGCATTACTACCTAGGAAGATTCAAGTTGATAGATGACTCATGGAGCCCATGGTGCAAGCTCCCCTTTGCCTTCACAGCTCAGTACTTCCAAGCGGGAGTAAACAAATTCAAGGAGTCCAAAAATTTTAAGTTGGACCTTGGTAGTTTGGACAAAGACCATAGGGAATTGTGTAAAGGGTTGGTCTACCCTAGAAAGTGCATGTGTACATAGAGTGGTACGTGTCTCATGAAGTGTAAATGACAAGGCCCATGACTCTTCCCATTGCAGGAGGATCCATGGCACATGTTTACATTCACATAAGGCCCAAGTCGAGAGAAGGGAACATACCTAGAGAAAATGAGGTATCTATACCTTAGGATCCAACTGGGAGGAAAAGACCCACCCAAATGGGAGGAAAAAAAACCAGAAAAGAAAATCCCAAGTGTGGTGGAGACACAGGAAATAGGTTCCCGGGACAAGTGCCAGAACCAGCACATATGCGCAAAAAAGGCCTTGTAATCAGAGAAAAGACTCTAGAACCTAGAAGAACCATCAGATAAGGAGTCATCAAAAGAAGAAATAGAGTCACCTACACTGGAATCTCCGGTTAGGAAAAAGTAGAGGGTAGAAGAGGAGACCACCTCGGAAGAAGCTGGAAGTATGGGAAAGTACATAGGAGAGAAGGATGGTAGTGAGGAAGAAGTAAGTGGGGAAGAGGACCCCGGGAAAGATCAAGGGCACCTATTTTCAATATACATGATTAGAGGAGGAAGGCAGAGAAGAAGAACAAGGGTTTCTTTTTGTGTGGTGTAAGGATAGCAAGTAGGAGGAAGCACCAGGACATGGGAAAAGATGAAGAGGCTAGTGCACAGAAAGCAAGAGGTTCCAAGCTCGGCACAAGAGAAAATGGACCAAGGTGGTAGAAGAAGAGGAGACAAGGGACATTGAGAACCTGGTGGAGGACAAGGTGGAGTGCAGTGCTGAGCCAGTGTTGAACAAGGAGAAGGAGAGTGTGGAAGAGGAATGCGGCAGCACTAGAGGCCGGTTTTAACTGTAAGTATACCCAAAGGTATGCACATGGGAGGAAGGCACAGAGGGGGAGGCCAGAGATGGGTTATATTGATGACCCCAAGAAGGTGTTTTTGCGTGGTTCTAGAGTACACTTCGGTGGAGGAGCTTGTATGCATGTCATCTTTTGACAAGGAGGTTGCCTACCCATGGAAAAGGAAGATGATCTCTTGGGAAATTGAGTCCCACCTTGATGAACTAGAGTTTGAGGTAAGCCAAAGGGAAATAGTAACATTTGCTAGGACTAGAGAAGATAACCCAGTGGTGGATACCCAACAGCTCTCGGATGAACAACTGAGCAACACACTTAACAAAGTCTCCATTGAGATAGAAGCTAGACTCTTTGGGTGAAATGATAGGATCAGGGATCTGGAAGGGGAGCTGAAGGAGAAAGAGGAAGAGCTAGCTACATTAACCAAGGAGCTAAGCTAGGAAAAGTTAATCAACACCCAGTGGTAGTAGGGAATTGAAGGATGAAAAGGCCAAGGTGAGTGTTGTGTACAAGAAAGTAGAATCCATCAATGGGGCCATACTATTAAAGCATCTGGACCTGGCATCACCCACACAAGAAGTATGGATCTGCTTTGGGATGCCTGGAGGATTTGACAAGGGTCCTCACCATGGAAAGATACAGCCACCAGCCTTGGAGTCTACTGTAGAGGAAGTGGCCGCATGCTTAGAGAGGAAGATAAGTTGAAAATCGTAGCACTCATCGCAGAGTACAACAAAGTGCTTGCTGATGTAAGGGCCACTTCCGGACTGCTGAGGCCATGCATACGAAAATTGTGTGGATAGAGACAAAGTGGCAGGCACCTGGTTACCACTCATGAGGTAGAACTCAAGGAGTTCTAGGAGAAAAACAAGGGAATAGGGTGGAAAGAGACAAAATCCTTTCCGAGGTTGAGAAGAAATCAGAGGCCATTGAAACCTTAAGGTTTCAATCAAAAACTAGTTGAAGGAGCTATATCCACGTATCACATGAAGAATGGATGCGTTGGAGGATATATGCAAGGAGTTGGAGAAAATCATGGATATTATGAGCGTAAGGAGATGGACTAAATTTTGAGGAGGTAAGCGCCCTAGTCGGTGACCTCTGTCAAAGAGCGCAGGATGAAGTTGATGCCTGGAATAAATTGGAGGCTGACTTGCAAAAGGATTTTCCCAGTCTATTGTTGTAGTGATTCTTTCACTCTCCCATTCTTTCTTCTTTCCCATTCTTTCATCCTCTTATTCTTTTTCCTAGGCGTAAGCCTATTTGTATTCTTTCTCTCACTAAGGAAGTGTTCCCATGGATGGAGAACAGGTGTAGTGTGGGGTGATGTTGGGCCCCTAGAATATTGACTAAGTACAAAAGACACGTAGTGCACGCAAGGTCCTAGTTAAAGAAAGGTGCGTCAGGACAAAGCACGCAAGGAAGGGTTTTAGAAAAGGTTTAAGGAAGCCGTGGCATGTGTGTGACATGCGTGGATAGAACCAAGGGTTTGGGACTTAGAAAAATTGGATGTTTGGGGTAGAACACGTGAAAAGCATGACCCGACTATGCATGGATAAGGTGCCAGCCTGGTGATAGGTTGGCCAGGAAGGAGCATGCCTGTGGTAGAATCTTCTAGAAGCACATCATGGGATAAAGTGGGAAGCTCAGGCCTAGAGGAGCATGCTCGCATGGAGGACCACATTCAGACACTTGGCATCGGATCGAGGGTCATTGGAGGATGAGTTGGAAGTCTAGAAAAGCTATAAATACAAGCACCTGCAGAGTAAATAGAGAGACTTAGAGTGTGGGCGGAGCTCTGTAGAAATACTGCAAGAACTCTGTTAATGGATAATTACATTGGGAAAGGATGTATTGGGCATGGGGATTGTAATTTTATTTTTGGTAGCTTAGTTACATTAGTCAGTTGTAATGCATGACTAGTCTTCTTCTCTGTGACACTTCTGTAATGGCTCCATGGATGTAATGAGGTTACCTATTATATATACATGAATATCAATGATTCTGATGCATACTTCTCTCTCATGAGTTCTCTTTCCTTTTATGCTAAGTATGGATGCTTGTATGCTTCTTTTTGATATGATACACGTTATAGATTCTATTAAGTACTCTATCTGAAATGACTACAAGGATCTAGAGGCCATTCTGAGCCTATGGTTCTTGTATGTCCTAAACCCATTTGAAAGTCTTTTAAACACAAATCATAGATGATGTTTCCCACTAAACTCACATAAAAGAGAGACTCGACACCCTGTGCGTGCCTCGGGTGAGTGCCCAGCTTTCACTGGGTGATAGGCCGAGTGCGTATGGGGTTCCTTTCTTTTGTGTTAAGGGTGTGAATGTTTATAGTAACTAATAAATTTGCAGGACATGAAAAAATCACCATTTTCTTGTTTTCATGTATCGAATCCCAAGGTCTCAAATCAAATCTAAGAAACTATGAAGAAAATATGGATTTTTCAACACAGCTAAGAAACTTTTGTGAAAAGGAATTTTACATGCAGAACTTTGATGGAAATAGTGTCTCAAATTTTTAAGAAAATATAAGGGTGCACATAAATTGGGTCATTACATTCCACATTCACAAATAGATCTAAATACTCCATATATTGTTGATGATGTTGATGATTCAAAACTAGAAGAAACATTTTCAATAACCCATGCATATGACAAAGATAGAAATAATGAGGAGATGATGAAAGAATACAAAGAAGAGCTTTGGCCAAAATCTACACTGAAAATATTTATTTCAAAATTTGAAGAGGTGTATAAAGATTTAAACCCTAGAAAACTCAAAATGAAACATTCGGATAAAGTAACAAATGTTTTGAAGTAATTTTATGGAAAAACATTCACTGGGATGCAATGCAAATACAAGATGAACAGGTTGAAGAAAACCCTCAAGAAGGAGAAACAATTGGAAAACACAATGGGGGAAACACATTCAACATGGAGTTTCTATGAAGATATGGATCACATTACACAAAAACACCCAAGGTTATTAGTTTTAATGGAAAATAAAGGGTTAATATAAGCACTTCTACTTCTGAAAAATACATGAAAGGGAAATCAAAAATCCCTTCTATCAACATTGAAAATTTGGAAGGAGAAAACCAAGAAACCCCTTTGAATAAAATGGAATTCAATGCAAATATGTAAAGAGAAAAATAAACTCTTATGGAGATTTTAAAGATATAATGGAAAATAACATACATCTATTGAGTCATACAATGAAATAAATTGAGCAGGGAAGACTTCAACTTGAGTGTGAAAGAATGGAACAAGAGAGAAATCTAATGGAGAAAATATTGGATGTACAACTTCAAATTGCAAGTCTTTTTACCTAGGTAAATTAATTTTTTAACCATAGTAATATAGTATTGCATCATACATTCCATTATAAAATATGGTATATATTATGTAATAAAAAAATATCATGCATTGGATTTAGCTAATACTTCTCTATTTTTCATTATTCTGTTTATTTCAAAACAATTCCAATGATCATCATTATGGGCTTTACCAAGAGCATTAACACGCACATCCCAATATATTGTTTGTGTAAAAAAAACTTTTAAAATGATGTTAGTAAACATGTATATTTTTGTTGAGGACAATATGATAATTTAATATGTGAGACATCAATTAAAACACATATCATTGGTAGTATAGTCAAAGTATGGAATATTTATATACTCGTTATGTAATTTATAGAGGATAATATTGACAATGTGGTGTTATTTTGATGATAATAACTATAATGATTATCCTACACAAAACAATTCCACTATAATATTGGGCTAGATGATGCAAAAAAAGACAAAGTAATTTTATAGATTGTACCAATTCTCTTAAAAATTGAACTCTATTGGCATGTGGCATATATGGTTAATATTGTGGTTCCCCAAAATTAATTGGCCATTAAACCAACTAATGTAAAGTTTGCATGATATTTGAAATATGTGTGTTATTTGATAGCCATTAATTATCCATTAAATGTAAATTAATTTAACGAAATACACGTGTCTTTTGTAATTCATTTACCAAATAATGTGGTTGTTAGAAGTGTCAGTTCCATATAACTATAGATTGTCATTTTTAGTATATTTGCTGGAAACTTCAATTTTTTGAGCTTTTTTACGAGAACATTGGCATAAGGAAAAAAATTGTAAGCGTAATCATCCATTGGAAAATTTGATCACGGTTTGATTTAAAAATCCTAATCACGAGTTATTTTCGTGATGGTTTCAAAAATCAGTATGCGTTCTCATCTATTTTCCTTCCAAATTTATGAAATTTCTTTAAATTTAGAATTTTCTGTAGCCTTTTCAATAAAACCCTATTTTGTGTGCTTCTAGTAGTCAATTATGTTTATTCTTTAACCTCTTTGACAAACACTTCTCAACTGATAGGGTTTGACATCATTTTGTCATTCTATCTATTGATCCCTAAATGATTTGTGAAATATGTGTATATTATGCTTGCGAGTAATGTAAAAACATGTTATGGCGATTTTTTTGCAAGAGGACTAAGAAATGTTTCATAAAATACCTGACATGGAAAACAATGATTGCTAGAAGCAAACAAAATGGGTGTTACTAAAAAGGCTAAGGAAAATATATTTTGTTTAGTTAGGGTTGTTATTCATTTAGGGATTTTGGACTACTATCGGCTGGTTTCTATAGAAATTTTGTTATAAATTAAACTAAAGTAATGAAATAGTGATAGTAACTTCCAGAAGATGAAATAGTAATAGTAACACAAGTAATTGTTTTCTTGTTTATAGTAATTATTTTCTTGCATAAGGAAATTATGGGAAATACAATTTTATAAAAACATATATGTGACTGCCAAGGAAAAAATACAAAGGGTTCCATTTGTGTAGGTTCCTCCTTGAAAAATAGTGAATCGGGAACTATAAAACCTATAATTTGAGAATGCAGGATAAACAAGATTTTGAATAATGTTTCACTTACTTGATAATTATGGAAATACATATGCAGTAGTTATGGATTAAAATTACATAATCTATTTGTTTTAGTTAAATAAGCTAGTGTCGATACTAAAAATTATATGATGATAGGGATTTTATATCTTAATCTGAATTTAATAAATGTGAGAAAAGTTTTTTTACTATAGATCTTTATAGGATCAGAAGAAGACCGTTACTTATATGTAGATTGAGGTAAGTGAGATAAGGGAATTTATTCCTTGTTTGTTTTTAGTGGTAGGTGGAAGCATATGGAAATAGGGAGATGTGATATCTTGGGAAATTGTGATATTTAATGATAAGGGAGATTATACATAGGGTTCAAAGTTTGTATGTTCATACTAAAACTACAAAGAGTGTGGTCATTATATTTATATTCATTATACCATGGCCTTTGAGACTTCATTTACTGACTAATTATAGACCACCATGGCTTTTGAGATTTCATTTATCATTAAAATGTGTAATTTATATATTATCTTATAGTAAATAGTATGAGAACTACATAAGGTTTGATCCCTCTCGAGGGTATGTAGTGCAACACTTGGCTTTGCTAGGGATAGTCCAATCCAATATAGTACAATTATAAATAAGTAAAGAGAGGTATACACATCCATGTAACAAACTAATCAGAGATGTCCAGTGAATGATGCTTAGCGAACACTAAGTTCAAAATATTTTATCAATGTTGATCATAGTGACCACTAAGCATTAAATATTTTGTTTTTTCGAACCTTAGTTACCGCTTAGGAAAATAAATTTGTATACCTTGACCCCTCTATAATTCACGTGTTGTTTCAATTCTCTCATTGCATTGATATTTTCTGGTGAAGGTGCTTAAGAACGCTAAGCTTTAAATATTTTGTTGTGGCTAACCTTAGAGACCACTAAGAATAGAAATTTGTATGCCTTGACCCCTATATAGTGCATGTTTTTCCACTCTTTTCTCATTGCATTGATATTTTCTTGGTATTGATACCTAACGATGGCTAAGCTTAAAATATTTTGTTGTTTTTGACCCTAGCTACCTCTAAGATCATAACAACATATGTTTTGACCCTCAAGAGTGCATGTATTTCTAGATTTTTCTCATTACATTAATATTTTTACTGTTAATGATGCCTAGCGACCACTAAGATATAAATATTTCATTGTAGCTCATCTTAGCGACCACTAGGAAAAAAAGTACGTATGTCATGACCCCTTGATAGTGCATGTATTACCACATAGAGCTTATTGTATTAATAGTTTTCATGTTAATGTTGATTAGCAATAGCCAAGCTCTAAATATTTCTTTGGGAAAAATTATGCAAAACAAGATCCATTTTTATCTCTTCCCAATTTTTGATATTCTGTAAAAGTAGAATTTTCCATAGCCTTTTCAAAAAAACCCATTTTTTTCCCTTCCAATAGTCAATTTTGTCCATGGTACCATATTATTTCACGTATTTTAACAAAAAAATCTCAATTCAATTGTTTTGGTGTCATTTTTCATTCAATTTGATGATCCTTAAATGATTGTGAAATATGTGTATACCATGCTTGCAAGAAATGCACAAACATGTTATGGGAATTTTTTTCACAAGAGGAATGAGAATTGTTTCCTAAAATACTTGACATGGATAATAATGATTGATTGAAGCTAACAAAATGGGTGTTGTTGAAAAGGTGAAGGAAAATAGATTTTGTTCAGAAAGGGATATTATTCATTCAGTTCTTTTATAGACAATTAAACTAAAGTTAATTTTAGGACCACTATTAGAAGGTTTCTCTAGACATTTTGTTATAAATTGATTATTGAAATTACTTTGGCGGTGGAAGCATATGGAAATTGTGATATTTAATGACCATGGAGATTATACACATAGGTGGTTCAATGTCTCAGATCATCATACTCACACTATAAATAGTGTGGCTATTATATTTAAACACATTATATCGTGTATCATATGAAGAAATTGATACAAATAGTTACATGTTGTAAGAGGTTTCTTTCCGTTACAATTTCTCTAGTTTTAAAATTTTAATGGTCACATAGGAGTTATAATTCAAGATCACCTATAATACCAAGAAAAATATGTATGTATAAAAATTAAATTCCTCTAAATAAAATGTGTGATTTATATATTTCTGTCAATAACTTGTAATATATATTATGAGAACTACATAAGGATTGATCCCTCTCGAGGGTATGTAGTGCAACACTTGGCTCCGCTAGGGATAGTCCAGCCAATATAGTATAATTATAAATAATCAGACCTAAGTAAAGGTTGACCCCTTAAGAAAACATGTATTACAACTCTTTTCTCAATTCAATAATAGATGTCCATTGAATGATGTTTAGCTAACATTAAGTTCAAAACATTTTTTTAAGGTCAATCTTATTGACAACTAAGCTTTATATATTTCATTTTGGATTACCTTAGTGAAAGATAGGATCAAAAATACATATTCCTTGACCCCTCAATAATGGATGTATTTCCAAACTTTTATTGTTAATGCATTAATAGTTTTCCTGTTAATGATGCCTAGTGACCGCTAAGCTATAGATATATCATTGTGGTTGATCATAGTAACAACTAGGATAAGAAGTACGTATTTATTTGTTAATGATTCCTAGCCACCAATAAGCTCTAAAAATATGTTATAACCGACCCTAAAGCAACTAATAGGATCTAAACTACTTATATATGTACCCCTTAGTAGTTCAAGGATTTGCATTATTTTACTCAATACAATAATAGTTTTCCTTTGAATAAATCCTAGATATGACCAAGCTCTATAAATAATTCATTGTGGCTGAACTTAGCGATCATTACGATCAATAATATTTATGTCTTGACACATCACGAGTGTAAATATTGGTGAAATTTTTCTCATTCTAATAATAGTTGTCCTATGAATAATTCCTAGATACGACCAATCTCTAAATATTTTGTTTTGGTTGAGCTTAGTGACCTCCAGGATCAAAACTATGTACATCTTAAATCCTCAATTGTGCATATATTGATGGAATTTACACATTGCATAAATATTATTACTATGAGTGATGCCTAGTGAATGCTATCATCAAAACTACATATATCTTGACACCTCAATGGTGCATGTACTATCGTGTTTTCTCATTGCATTAATGGTAATCCTGTGAATGATGCCTAACGACTACCAAGCTCAAAATATTTAGTGATGTCTAACCCTAGTGACTTATAGGATCAACACTTATTTAATTTATTTGGCAATGATTTTATAATCTAACCAATATTTATAATAAGTAATATGAACATTGTTGTAAATTCAACTACGTTATTTGTCTCAGTAATTGTTTTTGTTGACGATATATACAATGTTTTTGGACTGTAATTTTTAACATATTAGGAGAAATGAAAATTTTGACCATAGATGCTTATTTATATTCCTATGAGGAAACCATAGTAATTAGAGATACCGTGTTCAATTCAGTTGCCTTACATCATGAATTTCAGCATTACTCAACTATTTTTTCCACAATATAGGATGAAATTGTTGATGTTCATGTTGTAGATGAAAAAGGGTATACCATAAGATCAGGAACTAAGGTCTCGAGACATAAGGGAAATAAAAAGAGCTGGTCTCCATTTAATTATCACTAAACTAGAGGTGCTTCCATTTCCAAAACTGATTACTCTCTATCTAATTATTTCTAAGTCCAAGGAGTTGACTTTATTTTCTAAATTGTGGAAAAACAAAATAGGTTTTTTTGTTGGGCATGCATACAAAATTTATTACAAACTTATAGCATCGGACACCCTATATAATGCAAATACACTCAATACCTATATTTCCTAAAGGAGATTATGATTTATTTCACGAGTGGTCGTTGAACCATTAGATAATATGGATGATTCTCATCTAAGAAATATCCTTATTAAAAGGTTTAGACCAGGAGTCCGTATTGGCATGGCCCTCATGAACAGGCTATATGGAAATTATTCTATCTCTAAGGTTGATGTTTCCTAGATCCCTTTACTTTATTTTATTATTGATGAAGGAAATATTCCCTCCTTAGGGAAAGTTCTCAGTTTCAATTTAATGAGACAAAGAAATAATTTCGTCGACAATCGGAAATCATTTTACATGGCTTCCTATCTTCTTGATGTTTTCTATGGTGTTCTCAACTATTCATATTTTTGTCAAAGCTGGCATCCTTCATTCCCTTTGAAGCTAAATGAACAATATTCAAACTTGTATGCCCATCGGTTCAAATCTCATATTCAATATATATGTACTTATTTATATCCTTCTCTCTACCAACAATTACATGAAGAGGTAACACCGAGAATATCTATTGACATACTTGCTTCAATAAGTAAAATGGGAGTTGTATTCTTCCATATAGAATATACATTTACTATGATCAAAGACTCCTTACACCTCCTCTTTTAGTTTCCATATCATGTTTTAGAGAATTTATCAGAACAAGAGGTGACATATCATATTTGTAATGGTATTTAAAGAAAGTGCAAAGATAAGAAGCTTAAAACACATCCCCCTCCCGATCCGAGGGATGCAAAAATTTAATAGGTGGTCTGATTTAAAAGTTGCATCATCCCATATAAATTCATTCCATCTCCCCCAACACCCTCTAAGGAAATATGACCAATTGAAGAGAATTTTCAATCACCTTCAATTTTTTAGAGGATAAATAAATATATCATATGCACATGTGCATGATGTCAATGACTAGGTATGGATTACCCAAATAGAAGATAGCCTTGTTAAGAATAATATGAAGGAGGTTGTGGTAGTTACACCTCTAAGAGAAACTATTAAAAAGGAGGCTACAAAGAGAAAGGAAGATTTGTATTTAGAACATTCAGAAAATCCCTATGCTCCCTTTTCTCCATCAATTGAAACTCTATCTGAGTTTCGAGAAGTCTTTCCCACACCAAATGAAGCTCCAACTCTGGGGGAATATTATTTAACTTCTTTAGATGAAGAAAAGATATTGTCAAACTGAAATTTTAGCGGTCTGCAACCCTAGTGCAACCCTCTCAATATTCTCCATCCATTTCAAATGAAAAAAATATTGGGTTGAGAAATCCATAATTTATCACAAAGAACATTCAGATTAAGAGGCATAATAATATCCCTTAATAAACATTGAATTTAATCCAAGGATGGGAACCTTGAAAAGGGTAGAAAAAAATAAGATGTCAACATAGCAAGCCATTATTTGGGATGTAACTTAAGAATACCTCTTCACCAAAGGCTCCCAAGTGGTGCAATATGAGGAATATTTGGAATCCTTGATAAGGGATTCAATAGAAGTAGCCATAGAACTAGTGAGAGGTGTATGTGCTAGAAATAAAGAGCTTGAAACTCAATTAAAGGCCATAGTTCCTTTCGGTATAGTTTCTGATGTAGAAGAGGCATTACATGGCCTGTATAATAATATAAAGAAATGCATCGCTACAAAGGTGGAGGAACAAGCATACTTTAAAAATAACTAAAATATCATTACAATAGTATAAACGTTGTAGAAAACATTATTATATATGGGGTAGGCCATTAAAGAAGGAATTTGGAAATACAATTCAATTATCACCATGGAAAAATTGATATATGCCATACATATGCTAATTATATGAAGGAAAGACTAAGGGAATGGAATGATCAGGTAAGAAAACTATCTTTCTAGTTTGATGACATTATTTCAAGAGGAAATCAGATTTTCGTAGAAGCCTCGATCATGGAAGTATTTAACGAAAACCATGAATTGGTTTTTGATGAAGAGTTTGCGACATCACTTAAGAAATTATTGGTTAATTTTCAAAGGAGAATAATAGAGGAAAATGAAGGAGAACCTTAACTTTCAATTATATTGTATCCAAAACATGGGAAAAAAATACAGAAAATAGAGACTTTGAAGGAAATTACAAAAAAAGAAATTTTAGTCAAAAGGTTTTTCTTGACAAGTCTAGTGTGCTATATAGAAACCTAATTGTGGACATAGGAAAGATAAGTAGAGATTCTAATATTTGTAAAGAAGTTGTTCAGGTGGCATGATAGCAAGATGATAAAAGAGGTCCCACATAAGAACAAAAACTCAGGAAGAAACTTTACATGCGAGACTCGGATCAACAACAACCCATAATTAAGGAAGAACCACAGTGAATCATAAATTGTAGTATTTGAGATAGATGGAAAGCACTAAAATATGTATGACATGTAAATAGATGAATATTTATAATTGATTGAATGTTCATGTATATATTCCAAATGCTATACTTATCTAAACATGCACTTGTTTTTGGATATGCTAAGCTCCAAATATGTTGTTGTGGCATAAACTAGCACACACTATGCTCAAATATCCATAATGACTAGCGATCACTAATCTCAGAATATGTTATTGTGACATAACCTAGCATCTGTTAAGCTCACAATATCTTACTTATTTTTGTTAAATCCTAGTGACAAAAAAATCTTCAAATAATATGTTGCAACATAAGCTAGTGGATGCTAAGCTAAAAATATCATTCTTTGACTTGTTAAATGCTAGCGACATCTAAGCTCGAAATATTATATTGTGGAAGCACCTAGATGTCGAGTAGCTCAAAATATGTTAATTTTATTTGTTAAAGAATACCACCAATAACCTCAAATATTATGATTAAGCATATCCTAGTGGCTGTTAGGCTCTAGAATATTAATTTAATGTGTTAAATCCTAATAACCACTATGCTCCAAATATTATGTGTTAAATCCTAACAAATGCTAAGCTTAAATTATTATATTGTTGTAAATACTAGTGGTTGCAAAGCTCAAATTAATCCCATCTAAATTGTTAAATATTTTTGAAATATTTACTTTAAATATTATGTTTGGAAGTATGTAGAGGCCACTAATTTCATACTACCTTAATTTAATTTGTGAAATCCTAGTGACCACTAAGCTCCAAATAATATGTTGTGGCAATACCTAGTGGATGCTAGTCTCAAAATATCTTACTTTATTTTGTTAAATCTTAATGACCACTATGTTCCAACTATTATGTTGTGATAGTGTCTTAGTAGCCTCAAAGTTCAAAATATCCAGCTTGCCTAACAATTGCTAAGCTATAAATATGGTATTGTGATATACCCTACCAACTACTAAGATCGTAATATATTTCTTGTTTTTTTTTAAATCCTAGTGACAAAAATCTTCAAATAATATGTTGCAACATAAGCTAGCGGACGCTAAGATAAAAATATAATTCTTTGACTTGTTAAATGCTAGTGACATCTAAGCTCAAAATATTATATTGTGGAAGCACCTAGATGCCGAGTAGCTCAAAATATGTTAATTTGATTTGTTAAAGAATATCACTGATAACCTCCAAATATTATGATTAAGTATATCATAGAGTTTTCTAGGCTCCTAGAATATTGATTTAATGTATTAAATCCTAACAAATGCTATGCTCCAAATTTTATGTGTTAAATCCTAACCAGTAGCGCTAGGTTAAATTATTATATTGTTGTAAAGACTAGCAGCCATGAATATCAAATTAATTTCCTTTAAATTGTTAAATCTTGTTGAAAGATTTTCTCTAAATATTATGTTGTGGAAGTACGTACTCACCATTAATTTCATACTACATTAATTTAATTTGTGAAATCCTAGCGACCGCTAAGCTCCAAATAATATGTTACGGTGATACCTAGAGGATGATAGTATCGAAATATCTTACTTTATTTTGTTAAATCTTAGTGACCACTATGTTCCAACTATTATGTTATGGTAGTGTCTTAGTGGCCTTAAATTTCAAAATATTTGTAACTACCTAGCTATCGCTAAGCTACAAATATGGTATTGTGACATACCCTAGTGGTCGTTAAGCTTGGAGTATCTTTCTTTTTTTAAAATCCTAGTGATAGCTAATATCCAAAGAATATGTTGCAACATAGCCTAATGGACATTAAGATAAAAATATCTTTCTTTGACTTGTTAAATGCTAGCGAAATCTAAGCTCAAAATATTATATTGTGGAAGCACCTAGATGTCAAGTAGCTCAAAATATATTAATTTGATTAGTTAAAGAATGCCACTAATAACCTCTAAATATTATGATTAAGAATATCCTAGCGGCTATCAGGCTCCTAGAATATAAATTCAATGTCTTTTATCCTAATGACTGTTATGCTACAAATATTATGCATAAAATCGTAATGAACGCTAATCTTAAATCATTATATTGGTGTTGTTGGTATCTATACGTACCCAAAATTTTATGTACTATACTACTAGAAACAAGTTACAAAAACCTAATGATCATTGAGCTCTTCAAAAAGTGTTGAGAATCTAGAAAGCATGTTGAGAATACATTACATCATAAAATTCCTTATCCAGCCTTCGCATGCTTTGTTCTGACCCCATTCCTCTCTTTTCTTGAATTTGGGTATTTAGTTATAGGACTACCACCCTACTTGGGTGGTGGTCCCGTGACCACCACTCGGGAAAGGGCGGCGGTCTTGTAACCACCACCTTTGTCTTTGGGCGGTAGTCCTATGCACATTTTCCAGAACTTTTTGATGCTTTCGTCAATGTAAAAAATCAAGTGGAACTCATATTTCTCAACCACTCTTGCTTGCATTTAAGTTTTAGTTGCCTGGTAAATAGTAATTCCTCTTTTTTATAATAGAAGAGTTCAATTCAATCTTACCCTATGGTAAATCAAAGTGCTATAAATACCAATCTTGTTTACAAGAAAATGGCCCCTCTCCCTCTATGAATTATTATTCAGTGTGTTTTAAAATTTCTTCAATAAGTCTCAACAAGTTTAGATTTTGTAAATCTCTCATCCTCTCAGTTCAAGGCTCCATAGTTCTAATTCTAGATTATGTCCATTTGAATCTTGATCCTACTTCGAGTTATAGGTTGTTGTTTCATCACAAGATGTATCGGTCTAGAGATTTCAGTGTGCTTGTATTGTATCCCTATAACAATCCCGCTAGGAATCACATAGTCAAGCTCTTTTCTCTTGCACTATCCCTCTCCTACTTGCATTATGTTCGGCTTACATCCAAGATGCCACTGTTCAAACATCTTCTCTTGCTTCTGCTATCACATTCCCATTTTTCTGGATTCATGAGAACATGAAGGAATAAAGAGATCACACTGAGGGGACAAGTCATAATACAATTGGATTTTCCACTTTGTTATGCAAACTCGAGGTTTGAATGATTGAAGTTGAATTCTGATATATCAAATAAAATAACAAATCATTTTATTTCAATTAAATCTTGCTTTCAATATTACTGGGAAGCTGTGGGGAATGATAGCTTCTGAGAAGCTATGATTTATTCCTCACTTTTGAGGTAAGATTGAAGGTCTTTCAATTAAATTAGTTAGTTATTTATATTTAGGATCAATTCACAAATGCACAGGCAAATAGCTACATCTGGCTACCTTGCTTGTTTTAATTCCATTATTAGATTAATTGTTCGTTATCTGAATATATTAGAATAGTCGCTCTTTAAATTTCATTCAAATTCACATCTTTGAAAATACAAAAAAATATAAGCATAGTGTAGATTTATTTTCATAATTAGTTTACTTATTTCAGTTAAGTTTGGTTATCTCTTGCATGACAATTACGGGACCCAGAGAGCCCAAGGATTACGTATTTGAACCAGTAATACCTTAGCCAAATCTCTTCACAACATTAATAGATATAGATCAAGGTCTTAGAATTCACGTCTTTCAAACAAAAACAAACCCACAAGTAGTTAGTGAGCAATTGAGAGAATTGAATATTGAAGATGACAAAGCATATGCATTCTAGTCAAATCAACCCAACTATAGATTGCCTTGATAGGATATCTGCATGACCATATAAGAACTCGAAAGAGAGAAAATATTTGGTTGTGATTCATTAGTTCCATAGCCAAACATAGGAGACCTTATCATTAACATAGACACATGCTTACATAAACAAGTTGCTAGAACACCCATAAGGTATTTTGAGAAGATCGCACAACTCCTGGTATTAAACATAAAAGCTGAAAAATCTTATGACTATTGGATAGATGGAAGAATAGATTGATTCTTCACATGACCATAACAGGTCCACAACAACCATGAGCTCATGGTTTTGATCCTGAGTCCCACAACCTAACGGGCATGCTAATCGGTTAAAAATTGACACCGGTTTATGTATGTTCGTATCTAGATCCTCACCACTCCCATCGGATATCTTAACACAATTTTCCGTATTAAACATAAAATCCAATTAAGCTAAAATTTTAAGGTTAGACAGAAAACCACCCAAAGTTTCGTACAAATCTACTACACCTCTTACTAACAATTTCATGACCTTGTCTTGAAATATACATGAAGTACCTATAGGTCATTTTTCACACATCCAACAACCAATAAATAGGATCTCGACAGAGCTTGACATTGATTGGAGCCTCCGAGTAGCTATTATATCTGAATGATCCATTACACCAATTTAGGTTAGGAGATATTTCTTTTCCTTAGACTCGTAGATCCATTATTACGTGTTGAGGATATAAGATTTCCCAACTAATTTTTCTACATCCACATATATTTCATTTCCACCGGCTATCTCGGCATGACCTCGGAGGTCGGGTACAAAGAAAGGCTACTTGTTGATTCTCATGCTCACCTGTCACTTTTCTATCATACAAAATTGGTGAACTGACGTGAAACACAACAACTACTCCCTTTTCATTTCCATTTCTTTCATCCATCTTCACTCCTTCCCATTATTCTGCGGGTATTTATATACCCCCTGAATATGTCGAGATACGATGCATATGGCAGACCTCTCTTAGGTCTCGAAGCATATTATGGTCAAACAAATAGACAATCGTCACCCTTGCTTTCTGCATGGGTGACAACTATTCAAGAAACTAATTTTCATCACAAACTCCTCAAATAACTAGCTCTAGTTCTTCATTCCAAATTGAGGAGCTAGATCAACTCACACAAACACAACAACTGGAGCCCTCAGGCTCTAACAATATGATGTTTACTAGAGAATCCATTTCATCTCCTCGGGTTTTATTTAGACCAAAAATCAGTAGGCAATCAGATCCACTCCCATTTTGGATGAGGAGTACTTAGCACACTATGCTAGAAGTGAAAAACACTTCCAAAACATGTACCCACCTATAGGAATTTTACAAACACAACCCGACACCCTACTCTAAGAAAACACCCCCATTCCTCCACCTATGGAAAATACTCTTGGTGAAGCTTGAGAGTAATGATCAATTCATAGTAGGGTACCATACCCCTTTGCAACCTCAAGGTATACAACAATAGCCATCAAGGAAAAACACTGTGTCATCACCAATCGAGGTCATCTCAACTTTAGTTGAGAAGGTTAGAGGACTAGAACTTTCTCAAGAAAATCAAACTTCACATTTCGGGCAAGCAGGAACTTCCAACCCTCCACATCATCCTAGCTAGGTTGACCTCCTCACAGGAATAGGCACATTAGGCATGCCTCCTCAACATTTGTATAACTACCCACAACAAACACCAACTAGAACCGCATTTTCAAATGTTGCTCCAGTTGAAAGTATGATACCTCTGGTTTAGTACCAAACAACCCATATCAGAGCAATGCTCCTCCCTACTTAAAAATTTATTCAAAATCACCACAAGGAGACATGTTTTCCTTTCTCGGGATGTTCGCTCAACCACATGGATTTCCTTATGTGCTTACAAATAAATATTCTATGCCATATCAACAACCAATTTTACCTCTCCCCTCTTAGCAGACACTATCAATGGTTGAAACCTATGGTAGGGACTTACTTAGAATATTTAAAAGAACCTCTAGATTTCACCATACAAAGCATCATGCTTCCAAGACCTCTTCCTGATTTTCCTAAATTCAAGGGGAGGGAGATCCAAATGCACATATCAAGGCCTATACCATGGCCATTCAAGAATTACTCCCTTGGGATGCATTTGTTGGTAAGATATTCCCTAAGACCTTAGAGGGTATTTCCCTTGATTGGTATTATAGAATACTTGAAGCCTCAATACACTCATTCAAACAACTTGTGTCAGAATTTATCAAAGCTTTTGACATGAACAAATTGTTAAGAACAGGATCAAGGAATTCTTACACATTAAACAAGAGAATAATGAATCTACTATTCATTTTATTCAAATATGGTGTACAGATCCTCTACTCATCATTAAGTTATCGAACATGGATCAGATGGAACTATGTGACTTATTCCTTCATTCTCTCAATAGAGAGATAAAGGAATAAGTACAAAAGTTCCCACTAAGGACTTATGATGAAGTACTTGAGAGTGCCCTCCAAATCGATCAAGTGGTAATAGATAGTGGCCATAAGACATATGGAACAAATAGGAAATTAATCACTCCCAATCAAAACACTACGACTTATCCTAATGTCGGGAATACCAATCAAGGACCCAAGATTCTTAACAAAAACCATGGGGTTACAATAGATGGAGTCACATACCAGGTTAAAAGGACAAACGTCATAAACATTTCACCACTTGTTAATAATCAATGAAATAATAACTTTACTCCAATAATCAACGCGGTGGATTTTAATCATCCATCATGGAAACAAAAATAATGGAAAATCCAAACACACGGTCCAATCCAAAACCCAAGCGCATATCAGAACCAAAGCAAAAGGAAACAACATCAAAATTTTAACTCTAACAACCAACAACCTAATTAGAATTTTGGACCACAACAGGTTTCAAACCAACAACCTCAAAACTATAATCCCAACTTATATTGTGGTTTCCATAAGATTCAAGGCCATGATATTAGGACTTACCGCGACTACGATAAAATAATGAAACATTTTATAGAAGATCAAATACATCTCTTTATAGATATGTTCTTAGAAAATTCTACATTACCCACGCCAAACACCTATACAGGAGCAATTTCCCCTCAAAATGAACCCCTAAATATTTTGAATGATCCTCTCTTGAATCACTCTAACAATAATAGTTTAGATCCAAGTGAGACAAACAAGGGTGTCATGGAAGGAAATAACGATCATGAAGCCTCAACTTCATCAAATCCACCGATTGCACCCCAATTAGGAACTCGACCACAAACCAAGATAGTTTGTATGGTAGAGTTAGATCTTGAGCTACACATAGAAACCATAACAAAACATGAGATTATTCTTCTTAAATAGTTCCAACCTCTCCATTAGTACCATATAATGTTCAACAAACACTGGAAAAACCCATATAGGCGCATACGATCTAATTAATGACCTAACAAAGACCTTCTCTCACATTTCCTTCTTGGATTTGTTGAAAAACTCTCCCACTCACAGAGCTGCTCTCTTAGAAGTGTTAGGTCTTGGTCATCTGATTAACATCACTCCTCCTCCTAAAATGTAAGTAAACCATGTAGAATTTAACATCTACCCTCCAGGGCAGCTAGATAGGGATACTAAGTTTATATTTGATATAAGCAAAATTCCAATCAGATGCTAAAATCACACATAGAGGCAACCTAGCCTTGCATTTATAGGTATGGGTTTATAATAATTATGTTAAGCGTGTAATTATTGATGATGGGGAAATAGTTAACATAGTCCCCTTAACTTTTCTTCAAAAGCTAGGATATGGAGAAACAAATTGTTCCACAACACGAAATACACTAAAGGGTTATAATAGCCTCAAGGCAACTTCAATTGGGACTATAGTGTTACCAGTCACCTTAGGACCCAAGAAATTCCTCACCGAATTTTATATTATAGATCGGGAAACCAACTATAATATGATTCTCGGTCGACCATGGATACATCGCATGAAGGCAATCCCTTCCATGTTATTCCAAGAAATAAGATTTTTACACACAGGAAAATTCTTTGTGGCGCATGGTGACCCAAAACCCTTTGACGTACACCCCAGCAGATTTTAAAAAGAGACTAGATGTTCACTCTAAGATTGAGCTCCCAATGAATCAACTTAACAAACCAATCAATTTAAATCCAGAAGTAAAGTTGGTACCTACAATAGAATTAGAAGTCACGAATCTAGTCAAAGGCATTCCGAAGCACTCAAAAATGAGACTAACATCATAAAGACAGTATCATTAGGAACTACAAAAATTTTTTTTGAGTTACTAGAGAAATATTTACCTATTCTCCTACCATTTGATTCCATGGGTATAGGATGTACCCTAGGAATTGGCTCCCTTCCAGCAGACAAAGTTTGTATGGTAGAAGTAACCGAGGAAAAATAAGTAGACACAAAGAATGTTCCAACATCCATTTTTTACGAGAAAATATTGGACTCTCCACTTTGATGGAGCTAGATGTCATTTCGATACTAGGGCAGGTGTGATCTTTACTTCTCCTGAGGGAAAGATCCTACCTTTTTCCTTTAAGTTAAAATTTGAATGTACAAACAACAAGGCTGAATATGAATCCCTCCTACTTGGCCTCATTTTTCCAAAAGGCTAGGTGTTGATAACATTAGAGTACTAGGAGACTCACAATTAGTTGCAAACTCAGTATCTAAGGTATATGAGACTAGAGATGAACACTTACATCTCTATAAAATGGCAGTATTAGATCTAACCAAGGGATTCAACTTAATATCAATCAAACCAATTCCATGAGAACAAAACCTTCTCACTTTGATTCAATAGCAACCTCAGCTTCCCATTTCACTCCAAGAAGTGGGTTGTAAAATAAAAATTTCATGATATCACTTCGTACTGAACCATTGATGCGTAAAATACCAATAACCCCGATATTGACACATATAGAAGCTGAGAATGAGTTTACCAACCTAGATCACTTTGAAAGTGATAGGGTCACTCTTAGATATCCAAATGCCTATGCAGAATTACATCTTGCTCATCACATAGTAGATTTCTCCCTAATCCCATCTTCCACTTCCTATTTTGGAAATCCCATAATAGAATCTCCCCCGAAAAAGAATCTCAAAATCTACGAGGTAGAGAATGGAGAAATTTTGGAACTACCTTCGGCCCTACCTAAATTTGAAGAATGAAACACTTCCTTAATCAAAGGAATGATTGACATAAATATTGGAATGAAGGAAGAACCAAATATTTTGAATTTGGGATCCTTGTTAAATCTAGAGGAGATAGAGATACATACCCAGATCCTCAAGGAACATTAAAAGGATTTCACATTTAATTACAAATAAATGAAGGGAATTACACCACATATTGTGGTACATAATATTGTCACCAAATCAGATGTAAATCTAATCAAGAAAAATTTGAGACCAATGAAACCAAAAGTATCTCTCATGGTGAAAGAAGAAGTAATGAAAATACTCCATGTGGGATTCATCAAACTAGTCAACTATTTACAATGGGTATCTAATATCATCCATGTTATAAAAAAGAATGGGAAGATACACATTTTCATAGACTTCAGGACATTAACAAATATTGCCCAAAGATGACTTCCCATTACCATCCATCGATGTCATTGTTGATGCAATAGCTGGATTTGAGATTTTGTCTCTCATGGATGGGTTCTCGGGATATAATCAAATCAAAATATATGAAGAGGATCAAGGCAAGAATATGTTTATAACTCCTTGGGGAACTTATTGTTATGTTGTCATGCCATTTGGTCTTAAGAACACTGGTGCTACATACCAATGGGAAATGACATACATATTCCATGACCTTATTCATAAGATTGTGGAATCCTACGTAGATGACTTACTGGCCAAGGCCAAGAAGCATTGTGATCATCTATAAGTGCTCTGTATCATTCTCTCACAATTAATCGAATATGGTGTCACATTGAATCCAGAGAAATGTGTATTCGGTGTAATAAGAAGGAAATCTTCTAGGTTACATAATATCATCATGAGGGATTGATGTTGACCCAGCCAAAATCTAGGCTACTCTTGAGATGATTCCACCATCAGACGAGTCTAGTATCAGATCATTTCTTGGGAAACTCGGTTTAATTTAAAGGTTCATCCTTGACTTAAGTTTTGTCATTCATATAATCAATAATTTATTAAAGAAGGATTATAGCATTGATTGGACAGAGAAGAATGCAACGAGGCCTTCAAAGTAGTTAAACACTTCTTGTTGTCTCCTCCCACACTAATGCCTCCTAGACCAAATCATCCTTTGATCTTGTATTCATGGGCTACTGATGTCTCACTAGCCTACATGTTGGCTCAAGAAGATAATGATAAACGGGAACATGCGGTCCATTTCATCGAGTTAGACATTTCTTGATTATGAAACACGTTATGCACATGTAGAAAGAGAATGTCTTGCCATAGTCTTCACAACAAAATGTTTAAGACATTACATGTTGAATCAAGAAACAAGGGTCATTGTCAAGACATATCACTTATGGACATTCCTCATGTAAGGGTCTTTATCTAAAAAGGTTGGACATTTCATAACCTTAATGGGTGCATTTGAACTAAAATTTGTAAACCAAAAATTCATTAAGGGACAAATCATTACAGACTGGTTGGCTGACAATCCATTGGATGGAGGTGATCTGGTAGATCTAGACTTTCCGATGAGTGCATATATTTTTTCAAAACCAGCCCCCATCTCTACATGTCCTTGGTACACTAACATCGTTAATTTCATCATTGACCACACATACTTAGAAGGTTCCACATAAAAAAAAATAAGGTGGTTACACATTATCACTACTAAATGCATTATTTTAGAAGAGGTACTCTATCATAGATCCTTTGACGGAATGCTTTTAAGATGTGTTGACATGGAAGAATCCAAAAATATTATTTATGAATCCCACAAGGGGATATGTGGAGGCCACTTTGGTGGCTATTCCACTGCTCACAAAATACATCAGATGGGCTATTTCTACCCCACTCTAGAACATGATGATCTTTGTAGAATCTTTGCACAAGTGTCATAAATGTCAAGATTTATCCCAAGAAATTCACATGCCAACACGGGCTCTGTGACCAATCGCAACCCCATGGCCCTTTTCCACATGGGGCCTAGATTTGATAGGGAAATTCTTTCCCTCATCAAAAGATGGCCATAACTTTATAAATGGGTAGAGGCCATGCCTCTCACCACTGTGCCAAATTCTATAATTACTAAGTTCATTTTGAATCAAATAATTTCTAGGTACGATGTCCCACAAGTCATTATCTCAGATAATGGCACATCCTTCAAGAATGATGAGTTCCATGATTTATGCAAAAATTAAAGATAAACCATAATACAACATCTCTTTATTACCCCCAAGCCAATGGACAAGCTAAAGCAACAAACAAAACATTAAAATCCATTCTCCTCAAAACAGTTAAGGAGAACAAACGAGACTAGCATTTAAAATTATACTTAGCCTTGTGGGCCTATCGAATGTCAATAAGAACACTAATAGGAACAACCCCTTTCTCATTGGTATTCAGGGCAGAATAAGTTCTCCCGCTTGAGGTCAAAATACCCAGTCTCCACATCTCATTACAAGGGATCTTGGGAGAAGAAGCCTATAGAGAGGCATGCCTCTCTCAACTAGAAAGCCTTGATGAGGCCAGGTTAAATGCTGAACAACGACACATAGCCTATGCTAAACCAGACGTGTCAGCAATATAACAAAAAGGTCTACAAACAAGAAATATATGAGGGAGATCTAGTTATAAGACTAGACAACCTGGATTGGTAAGAAAACCGATGAATGAAGGAAATTCCGGCCCAAGTGGTTGGGCCCACACCAAGTCATGAAAGACTATGGAAACGGTGTGTATCTCTTGTGTACACTAGAAGGTGAGGAATTTAATGAAACTGTCAATTCCTTGCATCTTAAATGGTTTTACACATAAGTCATCAACATCACCATTTGTATATTATATCTACCTACATTGCATTAGTCACTCAATTGTTTCATTTTTTCACTCATTTCATAAATTTTGTGGTTAAGGAACTTATTCTTAAATAAATTTATTACAAGCTTATGAAAATATTGGCAAAAGCATTCAAATCATATCTCTTCAATTTTCATAATATCATTAAATGGTTTCAAAATCATCTCATCAATTCGACAAACAAAATATTGAAAAAAACCATACCAAGGCCTGCATACTTGGTCATACTCATTTTTTCTACTAGGTTAAGTTGTTCTTACCTACGGTCTATTCTAGAAGCTTCTTGGTGTCACATCTATCCCTCTTATGTCTCTTTGAAACAAGGATACTCCAAAATCATAGATCAAAATGTCAAAACCAAATTAAATAAAAAATACTAAACAAAATAGAATATTTTATTTTACACACTTCTTTGCCCTACCAACCTTCGGTGATGAGCCCACATCTCTTACTAGTGGTGTGAAGTTGAGAAAGGAAAGGAGTGCCCTTACTCACCTATGTCCTGCCTTCGGTGATAATCCCATACTTCTTACTAGTAGCATGGGGTAGGGTGTAGGGGGTCCATTCACACAAATTAATGAATCTTAGTATTTTAAAAATTCAAAGAAAAGTGTATTAAGTGAAATTAAGCATCCAAATTCCAAAGAGATCAAATCCTCAAAACCATATTTTGTCAACCAAATTGCCATTCATGGATCTAAGTCTAGATAAACTAGAAATTAAGTTGCATTATGAGCTATGTAGTAGTTTTTGAGTAAGAATAAGTACGTAGGTCTAAATTTGGTTTCTATCAATACCTTGTCTTTCTCTCATCATTTCCATTTAGTCAAACTCATACAATTTATGCCCTTCCCAACTCTCGGTGTTGATCCCTCACATCTTACTAGTTGCGTGGAGTTAGGAGTGGGGCAAGTTCATCTCATTATCACTACATATTCATCACATTTTTCCAAAACAAGAAGCAACAAACATTTCCCAAAGAATCCAAAATTTTAGTACTACAGTATGTTTGCATCATCACATATAAGCACTACAAACAAAAAGAGAGACATTCTATTCAACACTTGTTATCACCTGTCATCCATTGCATACATTCTGAAAAGAATATAAAAAACAAAGATTCTAAAAAAACTAGTGTACACATGAGAAACGAATCACAAAACTCTAGATATAAAGAAGATCTAGATCAATATATATATATATATATATATATATAGGAATCGTGCTTTACATACAATGCCATCATGCACTAGGCATGGTAAAAATTCTCAATGAGCCCAAAAAATACAAAAACAACTCATATAAACATCCATTAAAATCACTACAAAAAGACCAAATGTCCTCTCAATCCCTATGGGATCCCTCGGAGGGTGCATGACCGTGTCTAGGGCTCCTGCTATGACGACACTCTGAATGCATTGAATGATGGGAGTGCTCATGATCACGACCACTAGCTGTGGTCTCACTATAAGAACAAACTCGCCTCATCAAGCACTCAAAGCAATCTTATATCCAACTATCTCAATACAAAGGGAGGACACTAACTCTGCCACCTTCCAGACAAGGAAAACACATTAGTGTGTCGGTCAGCTACTAAAGGCTCTCTAACATCCTCAGTAAGCTGAGCTTGGGTCTTCCTCGAGGGGAGCAACAAGGTTTCAAACACACACCTGATGAATTGAATCCCACCATCCCTGAGCATTCATTGCAAACAAAAAGGAAAATAACAAGTTAGAAAATCACCAAAAATAAGTGAAAACAAATGAAACAACAAAAATAAATATCAACCAAACATCTCTAACTAACAAGGTTGAGAAAAGAGTAGTAACTCACTCGGATCTCCAAGAATCCAAGTAGGGTCTCTAGGATCGTCGTGCTTACTACCGACAATCTTTGTTAACTATAGAGCCTCCCTAAAATCTAGAAAGAAATGACGTCCTTCCATAGACTCATCATCTCCCTCAAAGTCCTGAGAAGGAAACTCCTCTGAGACCAAGGTATCCTTCTCCGCACTCACCTCCACCCTCTCTGCCCTCAAAATATCTTGAGTGTCATGCCACTCAGAATTACTATCATCCTCCTCGGTCATCCCACTAGCCTCACCTCCAACTCCCTCTCCCATCGTCTCCTCCTCAGTCTCCCCTCCTATGAACTCCTTAGAGTTTGAGTCCACATCAACAAGCTCATCCTCCTCCCCATTGAAAGTAAGAGCAGCTCCGATCTAAAGTAAGGGTTCTTAAGGAGCACTAACTACCCCTCAGAATGAACCACCCACCTAACCACAATAAGAACTCCAAGAGTAACCGTGGTCCAACCTCGATCTCCTCTAGGACCTCCCAGGCCTCATGAATAGTCTTGTATACTGGCCCACCGTTGGAGGAAGCATATCAACATAGGGGAGGCCAAACTGTTGAGGGACTCGATCAAATGGGTGGACCTCCACCCTCTCTATCCTATCTACTAACTAACCTATAGTAGAGTAGGTAATCAATGTATGTGTCTCCTCTCCCCATACTCCCACCATGGCTTGATAAGGAGTGGCCTCCATATCTGTAGTAGTCAGTGAAGCCACTGGCTGATGTGGCATCCTGAGTACTATCATCCCCATCCACCTCACTACTCTAATAGCCCCCGGATCCTCTGCTAGTACACCCCTCCCATAGGGGACGATACGCTCATACACCCAACTCATAACTAGAGTAGGATGACTCAAGGACTGCCCCTGTAACCTAACCACCCTGTATAAGTCATGGTATGTGGTCCCAAGAATGTATGCTCCCCAAGCATAAGTATGGCCATGGGCCTCAATATGTGTAATAATGGGAGCCTAGCAGTATAAGAGAGTATCTCCTCCCTTATCCCCAATCAAATGTGAGGCCAAGATACCCATAATAGCCTTATGAATGATGGGGATAGGAGAAAAAGCAATGGATCAAACCTTCACCCCCTTCTTTGAGCCAAAGGAGACAACAACATCTCCCATATAAGTAGCCCACTGAACCATCTGAGACCTAGATCATGTTGTCTTAAGAGACAACCACCTCCTAAGAATCGAACCCCAAGATACGATAAACATCCTCTAGGGTGATAGTCAACTTGACCTAACACCTGGAAACTAGAAAGTATTCCGGTCCACATCCCAGTATGAGAATAAGTCACACAATATGTGACTAGTAGGAGTAACATGAGGAACCTGTGAAATCCTCAAAATATTGGCCCTCTACAGAGTGTCTCGCTCTGTCTGAGTCAACAAGTCTAACACCATCGGGATCTAATCACACCCCCTCTCTCTGCTCTACCAAATATACTCCTTTTGCATCCATCCAAAATAGAGAAAAAGAGAAAGTTAACAACATAATCCAATAGATAAGCTCATCAAAAACATAGAAAAATGTCAAAAATGCATAAAAAATTAACTAAGGTATATTTTCTCTTTCTATCTAGAATCACCACCCTGTGCAGAGTGGTGGTTCCATGACTACCTTCATCTAAGGGTGGTGATCCTGAGCTCCGCCATCACATAGTGGTAGTTCCATGATTGCCACTCTGTGTAGGGTGATGGTCCTATGCCTATTTGGCGTGTGCCCGTAAAGCTTTAAAAATGCTAAAAAAGTAGAAAAGTACACCATTTTGAATGAAATAAAATCCTACCCTATGGGTGCCCCCTAGAGACTCATTTAACACTAATATTTTCAAAAATAACCCCCCAAGACAAATATTTCAACATTTTTTATATTTTAGGTTTAAAAACAATAAATTGAGAAAAAATAACCTGAGACTTCGCAGGTTGATGTCTTGCTCTCGGAGGCATGATCATGATCTCACAACAAACATTTTGACTGCACTCTCGTTGAAAATGATTACTATGGGTCCCAGAGCTCAAAAATTTCCAAATCGACACACACAAATGAATAGAAAAATGAGCTCATTATATATATATATATATATATATATATAATTCTAACCTTGTTTTGAATGTTCTTTCGCAGAGTTGGAGCACCAATGGAGGTAAGTTCTTATCCCCATGCAAATGGTAAGTCCTCATTTCATTTTAATTTAGTATTTATTTTTTGATTTCTTTATCTATCTACACTTGAGTCCTCTTTTCATTTTGTAGATAGCGGGAATCTGGATGGCGACATTGCGACACATAGGTATGTCAGGTATAGCTTCTAACTCCCCATTTTAGGACCACCATACTCGGACCCACTATTTTATGCCCCTTCATGGCTAAAACGCTTCTCGAGGGGGAAATATGTACGTACCCAAAATTATATGTACTATACTACGAAAAAAGGTTACAGAAACCCCAATGATGATTCAAATCTCTTCACAAGGTGTCCGAAATCCAGAAAACACATTGAGTATACATTTATACCCTAAAATTCCTTATCCTACCTTCACATTCTTTGTTCTAAACCCGTTCCTCTCTTTTGTTTCATTCGGTCTATACTTACAAGACCGCTGACCTGCTTAGGTGACAGTCTCGTGACCACTACTCAGGATAGGGTGGCGGTCCTGTAACCACCATCCTACACTAGGTGGTGGTCCTATGCACATTTTCAGAACTTTCCGATGCTTTCATCAACGTAAAAAATCAAGTGGCACTCATATTTCTCAACCACTCTTGCTTGCATTTAAGTTTTAGCCACCTGGTAAATAGTAATTCCTCTTTTTATAATAGAAGAGTTCAATTCAATCTTACCCTCTGGTAAATCAAAGTGCTATAAATACCAAGCTTGTTTACAAGAAAATGGCCCCTCTCCCTCTATGAATTATTATTCAGTGTGTTTTGAAATTTCTTCAATAAGTCTCAACAAGTTTAGATTTTGTAAAGCTCTCAGCCTCTCAGTTCAAGGCTCCACAGTTCTGGTTCTAGATTATGTCCATTTGAATCTTGATTTTGCTTAGAGTTATAGGTTGTTGTTTTGTCATAGGAAGTATAGGTCCTAGAGATTTTGGTGTGCTTGTATTGTATCCCTATAACAATCCCGCTAGGAATCACATAGTCAAGCTCTATTCTCTTGCACTATCCCTCTCCTACTTGCATTCTGTTTAGCTTACATCCAAGCTGCCACTGTTTTAACATCTTCTCCTATTGCCACTATCACATTCCCACTTTTTTTGATTCACAAGAACATAAAGGAACAAAGAGATCACACTGAGGGGACAAGTCACAATACAACTAGATTTTCCGTTGTTATGTAAAATCCAAGTTTGAATTGTCGAAGTTGTAGTTACAATAGATCAAATAAAATAGAAAATCATTTTATTTATGTTAAGCTTACTTTCAATATTACCAGGGAAGCTGTGGGGAATGATAGCTTCTGAGAAGTTGTGATTTATTCCTCACTTATGAGGTAAGATTGAAGGTCTTTCAATTAAATTAGTTAGTTATTTATATTTAGGATCAATTCACAAATGCATAGGAAAATAGCTACATCTGGCTACCTTGCTTGTTTTAATTTTGTTATTAGATTAATTGTTTGTTATTTGAATATATTAGAATAGTTGCTCTTTAAATTTTGTTCAAATTCACATCTTTGAAAATACAAAAAAAGAATATAAGCATAGTGTAGATTTATTTTCATAATTAGTTTACTTATTTCAATTAAGTTTGGTTATCTCTTGCATGACAATTATGGGACCCAGAGAGCCTAGGGATTACGTATTCGAACCAGTAATACCTCAGCCAAATATCTTCACAACATTAACAGATATAGATCAAGGTCTTAGAATTCACATCTTTCAAACAACAACAAACCCACAAGTAGTTAGTGAGAAATTGAGAGAATTGAATATTGAAGATGACAAAGCATACACATTCTGGTCAAATCAACCCAACTATAGATTGCCTTGATAGGATATCCGCATGACCATACAAGAACCCAAAAGAGAGAAAATATTTGGTTGTGATTCATTAGTTCCATAACCAAACGCAAGAGACCTTCTCATTGACATAGACACAGGCTTACGTATACAAGTTGCTAGAACACCCGTAAGGTATTATGAGAAGATCACACAACTCCTAGTATTAAACATAGAAGCTGAAAAATCTTACGACTATTATATAGTCAGAAGAAGAGATTGATTCTTCACATGACCATAACAGGTCCATAACAACAATGAGCTCATGGTTGTGATCCCTAGGTCCCAAAACCTAACGTGCCTGCTAATCGGTTAAACATTGACACTAGTTTATGTATGCTGGTATTTAGATCCCCACCACTCTGTCGGATATCATAACACAATTTTCCGTATTAAACATAAAATCCAATCAAGCTAATATTTTCTGGGTTAGACCAGATTACCGCCCATAGTTTCCTACAAATCCACTATACCTCTCACTAACACTTTCATGACCTTATCTTGAAATATAAACGAAGCACCTATAAATCATTTTCCACACATCCAACAACCAATAAATAGGATCTCGGTAGAGCTCAACATTGATTAGAGCCTCGAGAAACTATTATATCTGAACAATCCATTACACCAATTCAGATTAGTAGAGATTTCTTTGCTTTAGACTCATAGATCCCTTTATTACGTGTTGAGGATATAAGATTGCCTAACTTATTTATCTACATCCACATGTATTTCATTTCCACCAGCTATCTCGGCATGACCTCGGGAGGTTAGGTATGAAGAAAGGCTACTTGTTGATTTGCATGCTCGCCCTATCACTTTTCGATTGTATAGTATCCAAATTGATTCTTCCTTTGAAACCAAGAAGCATCACAAGTTGATCAGGATGCTTAGAGACAAACAAATCATAATATGAGTCATTTTGTAGTTGGGGATGGATTTTAAATGACTCTTTATTACTCTAGTTTGAAAAGATTGGATAGCACCATGCTAAGGGTTTGACCTACCCTCACTACTTTAGGTTATGCCTTCAACTAGGGTGAGAGGACCCATTTTGTAACCTGTGTTGGTGAAGAATATCAATGGATTAACAATATTTGAAGGATACCTTGAGAAAACATGGTCAATGCAACATAACCTAACTCTCACGAGTTGTCACCCTAGAGAATGAATATGTTTTCTAGACAAGGTCTAGGTTACTAAAGACAATGATAAAAACTGATTGCATCTACATATTTTGGTAAAGGATAGGAAAACTCAATGAAATTATTCAGCATTTGTGGATATACAATGCAAGAAGGGATGGTTCATGTAGGATTTATTACTTAATGTATAATTTTTTGTTGGGAAGTTAAGTAGGATAAATTTGATTATACCAAATTCTTGATAACTTTTAACAAATGTTAGAAAATCTACAAAGAAAAATGAAAAAATGCTTCAAATAGTCAGAATGAACCTTTAACTAGAGGATGTGCATCTATGAAAGCTCAAAGACACATGGTTTCACACATTCTTCAAGGATTCAACACAAAATCTCATGTTAAAGACTTAATTAAACATTAAAAGTCCTTGATTCATCATGCCTAAGATACACTCATAGACTAACAAACAATTTGTATCATCATAATGAAAGTAGAGTGAATTTAAATTGTTTATTGCATCATGAAATGAAAAATCTCTTCATAATGTAATTGCAAATGCCACAATACTATCACAAGGACAAGATCTTGTGTGATTCAGAGGAACTCCTAACATAAGATTGCAATAGGAACATAGATAACTATTTGAAGATATCTCAAAATGAAAGCGAAACAACTAGGTTCATGATTAACATGATTTACTCAAGGTTCTTCAAATTGATCAATAAGGGAAAGTTTATTTACAATCTCAAATCTTGTCAATGGCTGGACACTTGTAACCATATTGACATGATCAAATTTAAAGATACACAGGAAATAACAAGTTTCTCAGATAAGTTCCTCAGAAAAATGGCTTCTCTCGGCTTTCTCTCCTTCTCTTTTCTTTGAATAATTCTCAGAAAAATTAACCCCCTTCTAGCATGATTATCCTTTTGATTTTTATATCACCCTCTTCACTTGTTAACCTTCAAAATCCCCCACCCAAAATCATGAATATTCTAAGGAATATTTCCTTTTACAAAACTTGTTCTAGAAAAAAATTCCTTTAAAGCTTTTGCCGGATGTACAAAATGCAAGTATTTTCAATCAACTTCACTTGTGCTCAACTAGGATATCAGGTCATCATTTCTGAAAAATTAATTTAATCATTATTTCTTGATATTGATTAGATAATCATTTAAAATAATCTCTGAACACTTCTAGATGAATTTTGATATGACATATATCCATATTCACTTTTCAAGAATCCACCTTGGGTGCCACACACTCTATTTTATGTCTTATTGGCTTAATTTCCACACAGTTCCTATCGAATCACTTTGATTTACTAGCTCTTCTCATTCCTAACCTCTTCCAACTCTTAAATTCCTTTCTTTGTGAATTGAACAAAATATCCCTCATCTCATGGGAAATATTTTACTAAATCAAAAACATATGTCTCCTTTTTATTATAAAACCTGGCTCAATTTCATTGTCATTATGTATTTCCCTTCTTGTTCTGAATATAAGGAATTTCATCAAAAAAATGGTGAAGGTACTCATAGCACACAACCTGAAGGATATTTCCTTAGAGGACTTAAATCAGATTTTCAATTTGAGTGGTCCTAATGAAGCCTTTGTTAGGGATTTGTTTGATGTAGAGTGTGCAGGTGACACCAGAGGACCCTTAACATATCAAAAGTTTGATTAGCACTTCTTACAAGGCTAATCAGGATTAATCATGTATTTTCAGCCTTTCAGGTTATGTATTTTTATCTTTTTAAATGGGAACACTTGAAATCTCTTGAATATTTAAAGAGATATTGGGTCGAGAGAATACCTTAGGTATATGGGCAAACTATTTTCAATGTCCCTTTTTATGTGATGAGGATTTGTATCAAAATATATTCCCAAGTAATCATTTTTGCAATATTAAAAATCCTCCATCAACACTGTACTGTTATTTCCCATAAAATAGATGAGTTGGAGTAGAGAATCAATTCCTTGGAGAAAAATCAAGTAGATATTGTGCCTTCATAACCAGTTTCAGCACTAGGGTCATATTTAGGTAAGAGGAAGGGTGAACCAAAAACTCAACTTCCAATCATTATCTCTAATGGAGAAGAGGAAAAATCATTATCTACTCACCATTCAAGGGCAGCAATCTCCTCCACTCAAGAAAATAGGGGGATATTTACAATTTGGTCATACACTCACTTAATTCATTATGCTCCTCAGTCAGAGCATGATTTTTTAGGGCTTCAACCCATTCCTTATCCGAAATACAATCCAACTCTCACAAGGAAATGGGAGGATGTGTCAAGCACAAGAGCTCACAATCTACCTAGTCAACAACATACACTTATTTCCCTTCCAATCACCTTGGGTGTCCCCACTTAAAGCTGTTCTATCACATCAAACCTTCACAAGGAGAAAGGGAAGATGAAATTATTCACAGGTGGTTTGGATCTTTTGGATTGGGTGTCATCACAACAAAAGAAATTCGAGCTTGAGAAAATAATGAGTCATCCTAGAATGAATCTGGAAGCATTGATGGACATGAGAATGTCTCGGGACCTAGCAGGGTCAATCATTTTTGTTCAGACAACACAAGGTTCAAGCGATTTTGTGCTAAGGAAAAATAAGCTTTTGAATAAGCTTCCCCTGCTAGGAGGAAACTATGAAGTAGGACTGAAAAATGTCTAGATGTTTCTTTCCTTTCATTATCATGGAAAGGGCCCCCTATAGAACCTTATTTTGTTACTTATTCAAAATGCAAGAAGCACAACAATATCAATCATTTACATGCTTATCCAAATGTATGTAAAACTTCATCAAATTAAATATGACACTACTGCATTCTTCCACTTTACAATTGAAATAAGGGAACAATAAAATTTAGAAAAAAATTACATCCCATGTAATAGAAGTGTTTATTTTACAGTATCAATTTAAAGAAGGAATAGGAAAAGATAATACAACTTAAGAAATAAGGCCTAACCATGTTCATCATCTTTTGTATATGTATTCTTTTCTTCTTTAGCTTCCACTTCTATATCTTTTTATTTTGGAAACCTTGCTACATATGCATCATACCTTTTGAATAACTCATTAATCTTGTCCTCATCTAGTCCTGTATGATGTTGAAAGATTAGTGCTTTCCTAGATATTGCATTAATGTAATGGCCCATTTTCTGTTTGTATTTCAATGGTCTTTCTTTTAACTCTGCAATTATATTCTCAATCCTTCTCATCATTTTAATGATTTCATAGGATAAATAATTCTTCAGAATATTCTTTTCAAAGGAATTAAGCAAAAAGTCAATCTTTAGATCATTGTATCTCTTTTGAACTTATCAACTACCATATCCTCTAACTTCAATTCAATGGCATCAAGAGTATCATCAACCCAGTTTCTTTTGATTTTAAGCTTTTCCTTGATCCCATTCAAGGTTTCCACTATGATCTTTGATAACTCTTCAATAGCATGTTGGCTTCCTTTAACTACTACTGGCACAATGTTTTCTTACTCAACTAATTCATCATTGAGCTGGGTAATGTGGTTTAGCTTGGGAAGAATTCCCTCAAAATAGAAAATATCATTGTCACATTGTTCAACTATCTCATCAATTTCATTGAGTCGATATTGAGATCTTCATACTTTGATCGGCCTCTATAATTTATTCCTTTCCCCTCTTGGTTAATTTTTCAATCCATGTGTCCACTTCCTGGACCTTCTTGATAGTATTTTTTTATTTTATCCATTCCCTCAGGGGTATCTATGGAGGCACTTGTCTGAGCTTGACTAGGTTTCCCAATCAACTGCTACAAACTAGAGCTCAGGGCTCTAACTTGTTCTTTTAACTACCTCTTTTTCATTCTATCTTTGTCCACTTTTTGTAAAAGGTCATTCACAACTTCTAGATACCCCTTTTTTTAGTTGGTCCCTTAAGGGCTTTCCTAAGGGAATGATCTGGACATTATAATCATTGGTTGTTATATCTTCTCTAGTATTTCCTTCAAAGGGGATTGCTACTTCCAAAGTCTTGGCTCCTGATGAGTCAATGTGGGTTTTAGTGATAGTTCTAGCCCTTTTTAGGCTCTTACTATCTTTGGAAAAGACAGAGCAGTAAGGTCAATATCTTGAATAGGGAGGACCTCCTTTTCCTCATTTGAAATTAATTCACCAATCCACCCTTTTTCCAAATTTGTTCCAGCCTTTTCCTCTTGTGATTATTATTGGTTTTCCTCAGGGACAACCATCAATTGTTGAAAACCCCTTGTTCATCCTGAACTAGTGATTTTTCATTATTTATTTCAATAACCACCTTGTTATTCTCACCTTGTGTTAATAATTCTTTCGGATGTTCCTCTCCTTGGTCTAGAAACTGAGGTTGATCATTATTTTCTTGGTTTGTATCAGAATTAGGGGATATTCCTTCCTTATTTCTCCAATTGATGCCATATTGGACCCAACTTCTCCTCCAACATTTTCTTGTATCACTGACTGGCTTGCGAGCTCTTCCTTCCTCAAACTCTACTGAGTTGGCATCCTACCCTCCTCATGCTCTGATGATGCACTGGTAATGACATGGTAGGTTGTTCATCTAAATCCAACTTCATGTTTCCATCTAGAGGTTGTATGTCTTTATCAGTAATGTTTTTTTCTTGCCAGTAGTTGTGGTTTGTGCTACTTCTACTTTCTCTTCAAAAACATATTTTCCCTCTTGAGAAAGTTCATCAGATTTAGTAACTTTAATAGAAATAGAAACAATCTCATCTATTAACATCTCTACATTAACATATTCTCCACCAAACAATTATTTTTATCTGATTTTGTAACCACTTGTCTTATAGAAGGAACATCTGTTGCTTGGGATTTTCTTTACTAATTAATGGATGAGTATTTCTCTCTATTTCCTTACTTGTTTAGAGGTCATCTACTGGTGTCATCAATGGTTCAATCATAGATAATTTAAGTGAATCTAACATATAAAATACCTTTCAGTATCAACATCAATTACATCATCTTGGGTCTTTGTAGATTCATACAATGTTCTAAATGAAGGCATACTCATATCCTTAGTAAGCAGGGTCTCAGATGTTTTCATACATGGAGTTAAAAATTGGCTTCTTACTAAACTATCTGCAACATTTTCTTGGGTTTCTTGATCTTGAGTTCCTTTCATTGTTGTTTCCTCCACATAGATAGAGGTGGGAATAGAAGCTCTGATTGTTCCACTTGTGGTAGTGATGAAGCATGTTGTGCTTGATAAACATCACTCCTTTCAAACTTAGGAGGATTGATTACCACATCTTTGTGCTTGTGATTTTTGGGCATGTGGGAACCTACTCTCACCAAAATTGGTACATGAGAAACCTTATGTTTCTTGTGTGCCCTTTCAAACCTTTTAGATTAGGTGTTACTCTTTTCCCTTCCTTATGTGGCTTAGATTGAGTAAGACCACTTGTTATAGCTCCACTCATTAATTTCTTAGTACTATGAGGTTTTGGTGAAACACCTAAGAAAACCACATGGGATGCTAATCCCTTCCCCTTTTCTTGGATTGGCATTGAAAAATTAATGGGGAATTTTCCATAGATTTTAAGAGCATGTCTTCAGTATTTTCCTAAGAACTGACATAGGAGTACCAGTCCACTAGCGGTTGAATTCCACTCATCTATGAGTTCAAGAGTGGGCCTTTTTTAGGGAAACGAGGGGCCTTTCCTCCCAAAGGATCCATTCTATCTACTCCTTCCTTTAGGGGTGGAATATCATCACTCAAGTTTCCCAAACTCCTGAAGTTATTTAAGATTTTGGTATTCTAAATTGATAAGTCAATGCTCTTTTGAGTTAACCAATTCACATTTCTTCTCATTACATCAATTATCCTTATATAAGAATCATCAGATTCTATCTCATTCCAATCTAGAGGGATTATGGGTTGTTCTTCCACCTTCTGATCAACATAATACCTACTTACTGTATGTGGATCATCCACAATTCCTTCTGGGATAACTGCAATTTTGAAATCTATTATTTGTGAAAGGGTCATTCTGGAGAAATCCCTTAATATGACCTCTTCTTCATCCCTAAAATTCATCCAATAATCTTAAAACTAAGGCTCATGCTCAAAATTATTTGTAATGTTGTTGAATACCCATTTGATGTCATAATTGGCCCTTTCCTCAAACTTTTCCATGTCAAACTTCTACATTTCATCTTCAATCAACCTGGATCTTATGATGGAAGGGCATGAATATCTTCCAATTCTAATAGGGAATTTGATATTTGTCTTATGTCTTCCAAAAATCAATTTATGCACAGGTGTTAGCTTCCTTTCCAATTCACATAAAGCCAATTTATCATCTAAATACCTAGGAAATTTACAAGGTTTACCTTCAAAACCACTAACCCTTATGTATGTGAAATTTTTATATTGAATGAAGTAGCATCCGTACTCCAAAATCACTTATCTGGCATGTTTGGAAATTCTATATTGTCCCCACTTTGGTTTGAAAAGACAAATGATTGGGGAAAATAAAGCATCATTAACTAACCTCACATTCCCACTCCAATTGATCAGTTGTAGTTGAGGGAATATCTCATGCATTTGGCACTACTTGAAATATGCACGTGTAACTAACCTAGGAAATTTCTATACCCTATAACATTGTAAATTAAGTAATTCATCATATAAAATTCTATCTCTGAAGTGTCACCCATTTCAATTTTTACTACTAAGGTGACCATGTGGTCATGGAGTGCCTACGAAATGATATTATCCCAACAAATTCTTCTCATTCTCTCTAAAATTATCCATATGTAAGTAACCATCCATTCCTTAAATTCATTTATAGTTTCTAACCCCATTATTTGACTTAATAACACAATGACATCTTCAACCTCTTCAACAAATTGTGCCCTAACTAGCCTTTTAGGGATTCTATTTGTTGTCTTTTTCATGATGAGCCACTTTATATTTATGATCTTGGCATAATCCTTTTTCTTTGCTTCATAATCCCGTAAGGCTAATTTGATACCAATGGTGATTGGGTTGGTGATTACAGGAAATTTTAACATTATTCTAATGGCTGCAGGTGTCAATGTCAAAATTGCATCCCCACTCCTATCTAATACTTCCCTCTTTTTGGGATCATAATTCATAGCACAATGCCACACCAATTCTAGGAAATGAACCGATGGTGGGATAACACCCGCTAGAGAAATGTGACTATCTTGAATTTCCTTTAGGGATTCACTCTTATGGGGTTATTCAGTATCTGAATAAAATAATTTAGATTAACACTCATCATGTTTGTGTCTATAATATTGTCTAAATCACTCGTGACCCCTGATGGAACCGATAACGAAGATGGCATGGTCTTCATATTCAAAACCCTAGCTTTACTTTAAACCAAATTTCCAATGAAAGAGAAACACAAGATTTTCTAAGTTCTTACCAATCAACCCATGAGTTCCTAAGCAATTTAAATCCAAATCGATAGCTTTTCAGTCCTCTGGTTCCCAATTCAATCTTCACAGTTAAAATCGCAATAATTCTCAATGAAAATCACAAAAGGTATGAAAAAAATCTAGCAAATTGATAATAGAAGACGAAAGCATTCACAAAATTTAAAACATCCTTGATTTACATAGCAACATTAATGGCAGAAGAAATAAATGCATTATATTATAACCATTCATTCCGCCATTCTCAACTTTGAAAGTGAGCCATCCACATGGAAAATAATTTTACTAACACGGGCTTGGGGAACTTTTTGTAGTTTTGCAATGTTTTAGAACTTACACACTTTTGGCTATCTTGACCCACCCATCCAATTTTGGATTTCAGTATGAGATCGACATGTGGTCGCATTTGGGTTATAGCGAGGCTATGGGATTTTTCTACAATTTTATTTCTTTTCCTATTCAAGACCAAATATGTGTAAGTGCTTCGATGACCCGCATCCCCTCCTTTTGCATGAAAGGAGCCACGTGTCCCTTATGGGTCTCGGGAACCTTTTACACTTTTACACTTTTCCCCTTAGTGTGAAAAATTACAAATATGTGCCGCTTCCCAGATCCACTCAAATTGTGAAAAATGTACACTCTGGATGCTAATTGAGAAATTTATTGTGCTACTTTATGATTATGAATATTCGAAGAATATTTATCGGGTCACAAGGCTGATTTTGCATTTTTTGAATGCGATAGAAAGTTACAAGTTTGCAAATTAGATCTGCCATACACTGCAATAAATTGAGAGTTTCCACGTACTAGCGGGAAATGGGAAAGAAAACGTAAATAAAAACAAGACCAAGGAACATTTTACAATGGGTGATCCCTCCAATTTCAAATATTAAAACACAATTGGTTCCCTGACAAGAAACTTCAAAATAATGCACATCTAGACATGATCCTTGACTAAAAAAGAGGAAAGAAAAATCCATACACAAAAGAACCAAAAGGCCAACTTGCACCCCCACAGGAAAACATAAAAATATAACAGACAACGATGGAAAATCTTAACCAAATAGGGGTGAGATTAATTTGAGCACCAATAGTTGTAAAGAATAGTTGCCACAAAGCTCAAATTAATTTCCTTTAAATTGTTAAATCATGTCGAAATATTTTCTCTAAATATTATGTTGTGGCAATACATAGTAGCCACTAATTTCATACTACCTTAATTTGATTTGTGAAATCCTAGTGAATGCTAATCTCTATAAAATATGGTACATCAATACCTAGTAGATGCTAGTCTCAAAATATCTTACTTTTTTTTTTTTAAATCTTAACATTGCTATGTTCCAACTATTATGTTTTGGTAGTGTCTTAGCGTCCTCAAAGTTCAAAATATTTGTAACTTCCTAGAATCTTTGCTAAGCTCCAAATAATATGTTACAAAAATACCTAATGGGCCTTTATTCTCAAAATATCTTACTTAATTTTCTTAAATCTTAGCGACCGCTATGTTCCAACTATTATGTTGTGGTAGTATCTTAGCGACCTCAAATTTAAAAATATTTTTAACTACCTAGCAATCATTAAGCTACAAATATGCTATTGTGATATACCCTAGTGGCCACTAAGCTCACAATATCTTTCTTATTTTTTAAAATCCTAGTGACAACTAATATCCAAATAATATGTAGCAACATAACCTAGAAGACATTAAACTAATAATATCATTCTTTAATTTGTTAAATGCTAGCAACCCTAATGTTTGAGATATTATTTTGTGGTCATGCATAGTGACTGTAAGGTCCAAATAAAATGTTGTGGTATATCCATGTTGTTGTTAAGATCATAATATTTTAATCTATTTTTAAAATCATAACCACTACATGGCTCCAAATATTATTTGATGGCATTGCCTAGCAGCCACTAAGCTCCAAATATTATTTGGTGGCATAGCCTAGCAACCACTAAGCTCAAAAAATCTTACTTCAAATTCTTAAATCGAAAGTGTAAATTCAAGTAATGTATAGAGATCTTGTTTTCATAATAAATAATTCATCAGTCTTATTTTCTCAAGGATTTAACTGGCGACCACTAAGCTCTAAACATCAACCTTCTATGTGTTATACAATTATATATAGATTTTAATTATCATTGAGATTCTGAGCTTTTTCTTCAAAAGAGAATTATAGCCGGAATCCACTAAGCTACATGAATTTTTCATGATTAATTGTATTCTAATAAGAAAAACCAAATTGAAAAGTTATAAATGATAACAAATAAATCGGAATTTCCATTTAGATACATAGAAATACGTGTAGAATCATGAATTAATATATATAACAATACTCTATCTTTCACGAATAATATGTGGAATTCTAAAAATAATTTAAAAAAAGAATTACATAATTGTGACTATAAAGCTATGTGATTTTACTTCATGGATTAGCGAGGAAATAAAGAAAATTTAAATTTAAATATATAGTGATTAAAAATTTTATTTGATAATATTTACGTGTATATATAATATGTTTACCTTCCATTGTACAAAAATTTATCATACAATTGAAAACTTAATATGATTCTATAGTTTTAAAGCATTTTGTTAACCTTGAATATCTTCTCATAAAGTCAACGTGGAAACCATATAAACAATGTACAATGAAATAATTACCCAGGGTTATTTCTATCATCATAATAAAAAGCAGAAAAGGTAGTCGTAAGGAATATCTAAACAATACTTTGGGTCTCACAAACCATTACAATTTAAAAACTAGTGACTATGTGATGAGACCATGATTATCAAGGTGATCAAAAGGAAAAGGGATTAAATTTTCTTTCGTTAGGGCACAACATAAACCTTGTTTTCATGAAGAACAAGGTGGTTTGATAAGACAATCAAAAGGAACTAGAAATAAGGGTTGGACCTTGGAGCGCAATTCGAAAGGGAAAAGCAGGTTGTCTTGCTTAGCGCGAATCAATAGGGAAAAGAAGATATGGGTGGGAGTGTGTTTTGGTAGGGAAAAGTAGGGCTGAAATGACGTGAAAAATATAGGAACTAGTCAAAGAAAGAACAATGAACAAGCTCACAATTAAAAAGGTGCACATTTACTATAATATATGTTTTTGATAAATACCTGATTTAGATCTAAGATTATTTATTTCTTGATGATTTCTTTCAAACCCCCATTTCTTTGCATCAAACTAACTATCTGCGTGATTTTATCAAAAACCCATTTTCCTTCCCTCCTTTCTATGCATCCTTTATCTTCCTCCTTTGTGTGCATCCTTTGCAAATGAGATTATAATTACTTCTTGATTATTCCCTTTCCAAAAGCGATCGGGATTCTTACACTTGACGATGTAATCTACAACTTGCTTGTATTATTTGATGATTTCAAAAGCTTCTTTTCTACATGACCGAAAAAAAAGAAACCCCAAAAATAATTCTTTGGGGTATTTAATAATTTATTTCGGCACATTCCATGTTAGAAATTTTGAAAATATAAAAAAGTGCGCAGGATATGAAAATTTGAAAATTAGACTTTCCCAAACATTAAGTGAAAGAGTGGGGAATTTGAGAGTATATTAAAATTTCAAATACTCTCAAATGTGGGGAATTTACAATTCAAAATTTTAATTTACCACTCATTAAGAAAAGGTTTGGGATATTGAAAAATATTGAAAACAACACCTTTTGTTATTGGCTATAGCTTAAAATAGTAAAAATGAAATAAAACATATAATATTATAATAAAATAGAAGAAATAAATTATATAAATGTATAGGCACATTTAATTTTATTTTTATCAAAATTGACCTAGACAATTTTAGATGTAGTGTGCTAATGAAATATAATTCTCTAATTAAATTGTGCCATGTGGAAATTTTAAACGTGATAGTTAGAAAACAATATAATTGACACATTTATTATGAAATTTATATATAAAGAAATGCGTATAAAATATTTTAAACCTATATGAATTCATGATATTATTATATAAATAGTACCCACTAAAATGATGACACGTGGCATGAAAAATTCATAAATATCAAAAGGTGTTTTTTACATTTAAACAATGAAAAACAATAGCGCTTCAAAGTTGTAAAGATAGTGTTTACAATGAAAAGAGGTATTGGTATGATCCTAGTAGTCGCTAAGCTATATCATGATTTTTTATTCTATCACTATTTCCAAATTAAGAAATTATTGATCCTAGTGGTCACTATGTCATTGCTTTCAATAAATAAAGCATCTTAGTAGTTGTTAAGCATTTTCTTTGATAAGAACCAATGTGAATTATATGTTACAATGATATATCTTATAAAAACTACATAAGAATCAATTACTCTCAGGGGTATATAGTGTGTCACTAGGCTATAACAGGGATAGTCCATCAATATGATACAAATATAATCAATGAAAAATAATAGTGCTTCAAATTTGTAAAGATAATGATTATAATGAAAATTGGTATTGGTATGAGCCTAGAGGCCGCATTAAGCTATATCATGATTTTTATTCTATCACTATTTAAAAATCAAGAAACTATTGATCCTAACATCGATATGTCATTCCTTTCAATTAGTAATGGATCTTAGCGATCACTAAGAATTTTATTTGATACAGACTAATGTGAATTATAATTTACAAATATATATCTTAGGAGAAATAAATTAGTCTTAATCCCTTTCGATGGAATGTAGTGTATCAATTGGATCCTCTAGGTAAATTCCAACCAATATGATACAATTACAATCAATGAAAAATAGTATCAATCCAAAGCTGAACATATAGTGATTACAATGAAAAGCGGTAATGATAGGAGCCTAGCGGCTACTAAGCTAGACCATGATTTTTTATTATATAGCTATTTTCAAATTAAGAAACTATTAAGCCTAATGGTCACTACATTATTCCTTTTAACTAGTAATGGATCTTAGTGGTCACTAAGCATTTTTTTATATGAATGGATGTGAATTATGATTTACAAAGATATATCTTAGGAGAAGTAAATAAGTATTGATCCCTATTTATGGAAATTAGTGCAAGTAATTAGCTCGACGGGTAACATCTAGCCAATTTGATTACTATGACAAGAGGTAATGATAGGATCCTAACGACCACTAAGCTAGACCATGATGTGTTATTCCATATCTATTTCAAACTTAAGAAATTGTTGATCCTATTGGTCATCAAGCATTTTCTTTGATACGAACAAATATTAATTATAATTTACAAAGATATATCTTAGGAGAAATAAATAAGTCTTGATCCCTCTCGATGGAATGTACTCTAGAAATTGGGTCCGTATGGGATAGTTCAGACGATACGATATAATTACAATCACTGAAAAATAGTATTTATCCAGAGTTGTAGAGATAGTGTTTACAATGATAATAGGTAATGGTAGGAACCTGGCGACCACTAAGCTAGACCATGATTTCTTATTCTATCACTATTTTCAAATCAAGAAAATGTTGAGCCTAGTGACATTATGTCATTCCTCTCAATTAGTAATGGAGGTTAGTGGTTGCTAATATTTTTTTAATACAAACCAATGTGAATTATAATTTATAAATATATATCTTAAGAGAAATAAATAAGTCTTGATCCCTCTCAATGGAATGTAGTACAGTAAATGGGTTCACCTACGATAGTCTAATCAGTAAGATATACTTACAATCAATGAAAAACAATATCAATCCATACCTATAAAGATAGTGTTTTTGATGACAAGAGCTAATGGTAGGAACCAGGCAATCACTAATCTAGACCATGATTTGTTATGCTATCACTATTTTAAAACTAAGAAAATATTGAGCCTAACCACCACTATGGAATTCCTTATAATTATTAATGTAGCATAACGGTATTCAAGCATTTTATAATATAAGAACCTATGTGAATTATACATCACAAAGAATATATCTTATGAGAACTAAATAAGGATTCATCTCTCTTAAGGGTAAGTAGTGTAACACTTGGCTTCGTTCAGGGATAGTCAAGCTGATATATACACTTATAATAATTGAAAAACAATATCAATTCAAATCTGTAGAGATATTTTTTAAAATTACAAAAGGTAATGGTGGAAACACGGAGGCCACTAAGCTTGGAAATTATTTATTATTCTATCACGATTTCAAATCAAGAAACTGATGAGCCTAGTAGCCTCTATGTCATTCCTTTCAATTAGTAATAGATATTTGTGGTCGTTAAGAATTTTATTTGATATGAATGGATGTGAATTATGTGTTATGCACAATATATTCTAAGGCACGATTTCAAATAAGACTCCTTAGGTCTTAGCTTGATCACTAAGTTATTCCTTGCAATATGTGTTAAGGAACAACTAAACATTTTTATGTTTAAAAAATACTACTTAGTGACCACTATCTTCGTTATTGTGATTTTTTTCTCATACACTCTACTCAAAATACAAAAATTAAATCTTAATGGCCTCTACACTAGTCCATTCAATTGGTGTAAATTAACAACAAGGAATGTTAAAAACTATCCATTTATATGTCGACTTAAATCCTATCTTTCGCTAACATCTATATTTTCAAATGTTCTGTCATGCTATCTATACAATGTGGATGGTTGTCAAACAAAGGATAATCCTTCCAAAATATGTTGCGTGTTAATTGACAAGAACATTTTTGCATAATTTTATTATTATTGATGTGATCCACAAAATATGAATTATAGTAACTAGTTGAAGGTTAGATATCATGTTTGGTCAAATCCTAGTAGTTGCTAACCATTATATTGATTACTCTCCAATGATAAAAAGTAATGTACTCTAGATATTGGTGATCGCAAAGGATAATACTTATATTCATTATCAGATAATGCAAAAAAAAAAAATTTTACTCCATATGTGAAGTAATTATTAATATATTATACTCTAATTGTAGGTAAAATGTCTTCCATTATTGACAATTCCATTCATTGAAGGCACAGAGAAATGGAAGAAAAGAGACTAGGAATGTTTTTTTGAAATCCAAAATCCTAAAAACTACTACTTGATCGGTGGTTTTTGTTATAGATGATGAACATGAGGAATTTGGTATGGTTATATCCTCAACATTTATTGATTTGAGTACATTGTGTGTGTTCAGGTTAAGCACATTGACTATGAAAATAATAATTGTCTTATTTTGGATATGGAGTTGAGTGTTTCTTTATTCACGAAATGGGAAATAAAAGGCTCAATAGAAAAAGAACCATATTCATGTTTAATATATGGTTGGATTTTGGATTGTTACTAGATTATAACAAAATGGGTTGTTCAAATTCAGAAGAAATTCAAAGTGGCATGCTTGCAGTACTCAGAAAATTGTTTAGAACTGATAAAACCTCTTCGATTTGTCATTTTTTGAATATAAAAAGTTCACTTTCACCTCCAAAACATGCCAAGTTGTTTACTATGCTGAGGTGAACATATTTGGATAAATTAAAGATCAATCCATCCATTAAAAATTTGTAGGGGTTGAAAAAGAATATTAAATCATTTGCACTACTGAAGAAATTAACCACTATATTCACTATAATAGATCCTTCAACTATTCAACAGTTGCATTTGTTCTTGTTCAATGGTGAAGTATTTTAAATTTATGTTTCAAGGTGTTATGTAGCACCTCTATAATATCAGTATCATCCTATATATTATGAGAATATTGACCTTCTTTTGCACTCCATGTTGATAAATGTTATTCCTACATAGTGGTACACAATTCTTCTTCCCTTCTTGTATTCTACGAATAATGTTGTGGAACTCCAAGATCCACAAGACCTGAAAGGGGATGATGTTAAATTTTATATACTTGATAGACACCATACAATATGTGCACAAAAAAATATTTTGGTCTCATATACTTAAAAGCATTTACATCCAAGGCCAAGGTTTTGAAGGGCTTGCATTATATATGTAAATGCAACTAACGAAGCTATTACCAACATTTGTAAAAAACATAATGAAGTGAAAAAAACTTGGATATAAACCAAGTTTATTGATTTGTTGTACAAAGTTAGATCATTTTGGAAATTGGTAGGATGTCAAGAATGTCTCGGATTGACAAAAAGAAAAATAGAAGAGTGGAAGGTAATGTATTTTAATTTTATTTCATTGGTTATTAACAATTACTTTCGTTATATATAAAGAAAAAACATATAATTGTTTTTGAATGAAAAAATTTGAGAATCAATGCCTTTTGATTTTCAAAGTCGAAAAAATGAAATTCTATATGACAAATGGACTTTTCTATTGTTTTCAGATGATATATGGAATAAATGGACAACAAAATTTTAGTTGTTTAGATTAGGTGGCCTTTCTTTTTCACCTATTAAAGATAATCAGGTTAACTTTCAACCAAATTCATTGGCAAGATTCATAGCCAATTCATTTAGGGATGCTAGAGGAATGACCAATGAAGAACTATCACTCCTAACAGATAAATTATAATAAGGGGATGTATGGTTAACTAGATCTGTTTAAACAGGTGTAATAGTAGAGATATTTGATTTTTACTTGTCGAAGAATAAAAGGAGACAGAAAAATGAGAGAAAAAGTTATACATTATTTTAATGAAAAACATCTAGATAATATTTTCTGCCATCCTACAATGAATCTAATGTAATTGAAAAAATTAATTTCATGAATCACGCTACCAATAATTTTCTATACTATTGGGTGAGGAAAGAAAAGGAAAGATAAAATATGATTCTCAAATAGGGGAAAAGGTGAAATGGAAAAAGGACCATGGTCGGAAGAATTTCTTCCCATCGAGGCTCAGACAATATTAAACAACTATGTGATGTCAATGGAATAAAATATACCAAAGTAAGAGAGGACACATAATATTTTACTTGTAAATTTACACACCCATTTCATCTTCCTTCAACTTTATCATCTATTCCTACCACCAATCCTTTCAATGTTGAATGTGTTATCATTGATTTTTGTAATTTGTCTAGCAATATTTATTCTGAAGTAATAATGGAGCTGCTAACATTTATTGGAACTAGTGTGTTGGATTGTATTATTATTGTTCTCATACCAATTGAATATTCAAAAATGTTAAGAGAAATAGTAAAAAATTACATGGAAAATATTAAAGACATTGGATAATCCATTTTGTACGAATGTTATAGACTTTATGACAGCAACGGAAATTTAAAATTTTGTGTCTTATGTACATAATAACTTGTGTGCACAACTGTGATGATAACAATGATGAAAGAGAAGAAGTCATTAGGGATTGGATGGAGAAACTACCATAGAAATTGGTAGTTCAAGTGAAATTGGCCTAAAAGGAAACAAACATCCTTTTCCTTATGAACAATCATATGAGTTTTGGGATGATATGTTCACTCAATGTTATTCCCAAAATTATCTAGTATTAGTGCACTTTAAGGTGGAAGTGTTGTCTTGAGTGTATTAGTTGAATCCAATCTATCTGTTGTTTTTATTGTTGAGACACATAGTTAGGAAATGTTTTGAAACATTACAATTCTTGTATGAAGAAAGGTTCATCCTAGGAATACGACTTAAACATGTGATTTTGTTTAATGGATTTTAACTAAGAAAAGATACATATTTATTATTTACATAGAAAACAAATAAAAGGATTTGATGTACAAACCTCTCAATTTGACACTACATAACTAGTTCAACATAGTAATTGACCTTCAATTGTTTTATAAATATTTTTAATGATCTCTATTTTCTATTGCCATGGTTTTCATTTTTTGAAACTACTCTATGTTCACCAGCTCAGATGGTAGATGAGGATTACACATGAACATTTGGAATGAATATGCAATCAAATCCCGATATGTCAGTCATGTGCATTTATAAATAAAAACCGCTACCAAGCCCCACAAATTTATAAGATAGTTAATAGTTTATGCACACAACCAACAACCATAGAAATTAATAGTGGAGTGCACAATGGTAACCAACATGAATATGCATTCATAACCTCATACGTTAGCCATGTGTATTTTTAAACAAAAACATTTATAAGTCTCAAAAAGTTATAAAAATGATATGAGCTAACTCTAGAAGAGGAACCATTTTCAAATAAGGAATAACCAGATAACCTATTTAAAAAGTTCGTGGTGGCATCTAATGCTCCATAGTTTGTAGTTATTATTTCATAACTAATAAACATTAGTATCAATGTTTAGTCTATCCAATGATGGCATAGCCTAGCGGTCGCTAATCCATAGCAATATCTCATAAATGTTATTTTTCAATGGGTGGTTGAATGAATATAAGTGAAATGTAATGATTGTTAAAATTCATTCACAAGAATAAAACAATTTATTTTGTACTTACCATATTACCATGGAGAGCAGTATTCTTTTTCAATTATGCTTTCATTTTCCATAGCATGAAATTGATTATGAATTGATTAATGTTTTTGCAATACATCTTGCATCAAAAAACTAGCAGTGGGTAAGGTCGATGCAAGCCAAGCTAGAAGCTCAGTCGGTAAGTGGTAGCCTCCTAAAGTGCTGATATTGAATTTACCATTTTACCATGTAGATCACTATGTTTTTCAAATATGATTTCATTTTCCATAACAATAGCTAGATTATGAATAGATTAATGTTTATTTGAAATAGATCTTGCATTAAAGGATCTAGTCTGTGGGTAAAGAAGATGCAATCCTACACATAAGCTCAATGGTAAGTGGTAGCCATAGACTAAAATGTTGATTATTTCCATTGGTTAGAATTGATATGAGACCAATTAAAAACAAATTTACTTCCTTGCAGTTAGCCATAATAATTACTTTTTTATTTTAGATTTGGAGGGCTTTTTGTATGAGAAAAACCAATCATCCTCTAAGGAGATGTCATTCAAGTTTAGCAAGGAGACTATCAACCTACAAGGTGGCCTGAAAGAGTTTATAAAGTCATTGTCAACAAAATTTGAAATGGTATTTTTTTCGACAAAATCACTTTTTTGATGTTCAAAAGTTGTCAAAGGCCTTCACTAAAAAATTATCAACTGAATTGAATCCAATAATCACCTGGGGAAAGTAACATTATAATATAGTCAATAGAATTGCAATAAAAGATCTAGAAAATGTTTGGAGTAGAAATGATGCTCCCTACAATTCTAAAGACATGTATTGTATTACATTAGGTGCAAAGGGAAACCCTCCTGCAAATTTTATGGTTGGGATGACAAGTAGAGGAGAAAATTGTTCAAAATATATGTGGTTGATGACCAATTTGTACAAATACTTATCACTAATAGTGTCTAAGGGATTGAATGTGGTAGAGGGAATCAAATATTTGGAGCAATAAAATGCTAAATAAATACTTATCATTTCAAAATTTTATTATGATGATATTGAACCCACGAGCATTATTAAGGAAAGAGCGAAACATAATATCAAATGGTCTAAACCGGTGGATGGAAGTCACAAGATAAACTTTGACGGATCAACCCATGTGAATGATAAAGAGGTTGGAAGAGGGGGTCTTGTTCATGACCATAGAGGAAAATGCATTGGGGCCTATACGGGCCCCATAGGAAATCAATCAAACAATGTTGTTGAGGCCAGAGCTATGATTTGGGGTGTTAGATTATGTCATGATTTAGGGATAAAAAATATGATTATTGAGGGTGATTCGACGTGTGTCATAAATTCCCTCAAGGATAGTAGAAAATGTGGATGGAAGATAAATAATTTGACTATGGAGGCATGTTTCATTCTTGCTTCATTTGATCAAGTGGTCATTCAACACACTTACCGAGATGGTAATAAAACACCAAATGCGTTGGCTGAAAAGGTACTGCCATGGTGGAATTGGAGACATGGATTGGGACACATACTCCTTGGGGTCAGGTGAACAAGCTCATTAATGAAGACACAATATAGGAGGTAGTGTTATGATGACACCCCTAGATCACACGCTTGGGTTTTTGAAAGGACTTCCCTTTTTTGGAAAACTAGCCTTGTCAAATTCATTTGCTTTTTCCTCAATTTCACCAGTTTATCTCTCGGGTCTATGAAGGTGATCATATTGATAGATTCATGGGGGACAGAGTGATAACGAATCCCTCTACCTTTCTTCACCTCAAAAATGACATGGGTCTATGGAAAATGTTGCATAAAGGTGGTTTTACCAAGTTCATTCATCGGCTTAAAGGTAATGACCCTACCATGTCTATTGATTTTGCAAATGCCTAGATGGATGGTGGTTTTGTTTTTCATGGGGTTCAAATTGATGTTTTTGAGAATGCAATTTTTGAGATTACTAGGTTAAAAACTAAAGGCCTCAAAAAATTAAAGACAAAACTAGGAAAAAACATGAAATTGCTACCTTTTTTGAAGTTGGGGAAAAAATCATAGCTTATGATGATGGTATTGCTCACACCTATTTTCTAGATAGGTGGGCTGATTGTTTCCTAGTTATTATGAAGTATCTAACCCTTAAAGGAAAATTTCATAAAATATTTACTTTCCATTTTCTATCCTCAATTTTTTTGTTGGGACCAGACTATGAGTCATTCTTATTTTCTTTATTGGTTGCTTGTCTCGATTATTGAGGATTTTAAGAAAGAGAAGGTAGATATCCCCCTCCACCTAGGGTCTCATTCTTGGCATGGTTCAAAGAGGTAAAATTTCCATCCCTATTCAAGTCAAAGATCATGATTCTGATCAAGAAACCCTTTCTTCCCACCTCAATAAAATTAGGAAACAAAAAGCTATTGATCTGGATAAGGGTATTGTGGATGCCTTGTGTAATCATAAAAAGGGATTAGGAGTTTTTATGAAAATTATACTAAAGGGGTCAAGAAATTTTTGATTGGGAGACCGGACTAATGAGATCTGAATCCACAACTGACACCATTATCATCGTCAACAAAAAACTCATATAGGAGCTGAGAGATTGCCACTAAAGGATTGATACCCAAAATAGAACCATTAGGGGTATACAAGCTGATTATGTTATGCAAGAGCAACGGATTTCTATTCGAAAGATTAGGTTACTAAAAAGGAGGGAAAAAAATGAATTTGATGTTGATATCTTCTTATAGTGAGGATTCGAGATACTAGTGATAGATCGGGTATGGTTACGGAGTCAAATCATGGCAAGGATCAGGAGGAAGAGAAGGTTGTGACCATACTGAGAAGGAGGAAGTCAATCATCCAAAAAGGCTCATCATCAAGGTGGTTAGCAAGAGAGATGGAGGTCCAAGTACTAGAACCCATAACAGGGCTACGGAGAACTAATTGCATACCTGTTGTTTCCCTTTTCTTTCTGTTTGCTTTTCTTAGCTTGTTTCTATCCCTTTAGGACTTCAAAAACCTATGTTTTAATATGAAAACTCTTGTAGTTTGGCCCATTTGTGTGGGGGCATGTTGTCAAGTCATTTTGACTATTCTTCCTTGGATAGGCTATAGTTTTTGTTTTTAAAAATCCTTTCTTCTCTATGTATGGGGTTTTTTTGGTCCCCGGTTTAAAACCACACCTCTTTTTATCTTATGTAAAAAAATTATATAATGATCTTGCTTAACATTATAAATAAAATACATTCATATGTTTTTATGATGGTTCTGCTTAACTATTTTTATGTTGAGATTGTATGAATATAAGTTGGGAGTATTTATATTTTCCCTAATTATAAGTTGAGAGTATGAGTGTATAAGTTGTGAATGTGAATTAACAAAGAAACTTTATTGTAACAAATCTTTGAGCAGTTTTTATTAATCAAATATGTATTCCTAAATTAATTATGAGCATGCTTAAATACTATTTTTCTTTGATAATAGAAAATATATACCACTTTCAAATGAAATGAAATAACTACAATAAGGTATGTAAAGACTCGTCACGCTGAAACATTACATTCGATTCAAACAAATTCATAAAAAAATATTCCTAGTATAATAAGAAATGAGGAATGCCCTTTTATTTTTCCCTTCTTCACCACCTACAACCATTTGATTTTTGATATAACAATATCCCGAGTGACCTATTTTTTATTTTTCAATTGATTCACTTCCCTCAACCATTTGATTTTTCCATTTGTAGATAAGAACACATGCAACATGAAATTGATCATATTTGATATAAATGGTGTTTTGGCACACACCCTCCACAAGGTTGATTCGGCATACAAATAGTTAAAAACATTGGTGGCATCGAGCTCAAAACAAAAATTTATTTTCTTAGACCTAATGTGAAAGATTTCTTGCAACGATGTAATTTTTTTTTCAAAATATCACTATGGAAATTAACGAGAAAGTTAAATTTTGATGACATGATGCCTTCATTCCTTCAAAACATTGGCTTAGAGGTTGGAAGCTTCAAGTTCATATTTACACAGGAAGATTACGTCAATACAAAACACACCAATTATGAAGGTTTTGGGAATCCCAAATTATATCTCAAGAATCTTAACTCCGTTTGGTGGCGGTTTAATGCATTGTACCATTATAAAAATACAGCGTTTGTAGATGAATCTTTAGAGAAAAACAAGTTCAATGATGTTGGGAACTACATAATTTCTAAAACATTTAACATAGATTCTAAGTCAGAAGAAAAATACTTGTTATATGTGTTGTGGCCTTTGTTGTAACCATTGAAGGACATCGAAGATGTTTGGGATTTTATTAGATCAAAAACACAATTATAGGGAGCTTTTTTATTGGAGATTTACTATGATTTCTATTGTTGATTTAGAATCCCATCTTCGGGAATAGTGTTATAATATAAATTCAAAATATTCTTCAAATTTTTACTATAATTATACCTTTAGTAAAGGAATTTCAATTTATTTCATAGCTATATTTAAATACTAAAATATATCTGGGATGGTTTTACAATTAATTTTAATTAATTTCATATCCATATTTGAATATGAAAATATATCTAGAATTTTTATAGTTAATTACATTCTCCTACACCGAGATCGTTGCTCTTTGCTAATTTATTCATAAAATATTAAAAAATTCTCTTGTTACACCGAGGTTCAATCACACACTAGTAAATGAAGTTAATTTGATATCTAAATTTAAATATGAAAATATATGTTTTTAGTTAATTACATTCTCCTACACTAGATCATCGCCCTCTGTTAATTTCTTCATAACATATTCAAAAATTCTTTGGTTGCAATGAGGTTCAATCACACAATAGTAAATGAAGTTAAATTTGATATCTAAATTTAAATATGAGAATATATATCTGGAATGGTTTTATATTTAATCACATTCTCTTAAACTGAATCATCACCCTATGTTATTTTCTTCATTACATCTTCAGTAATTCTCTCATTTCCCTAAGGTTTAATCACACCATAATAAATGAACCTAGAAGTGTCTCACATATTTTGAATGGCATTAACCTAGTGGCTATTAGGAAAAAGGTATTTTAAATAGTCAAATCTATATATTTTAATCTAAATACATTTTAAAACTGATAATATCCCTATTCCAAATAAAACATTAAGCCTACTGATTGGGGATAATTTTATCATCAAATGTTAACTAAAATCCTCAAAAATATACCAATGCAGTAGAGCCTTCAAATATATTTCCAATGACTATAAGAACATAAAAATGGACACTCTAACATCAAGATAGGTCCATTTAAAGTTTGGTCAACGAGAAGGTTACTAGTTTTCAAGATGTCCAAGGTGGCGTGTACATGTGCACAATTTGCCATGTTGCTCGAGTTAATAGTGGACAAGCTACAAAAGGAGAAAGAGGAATGAAATGGATTATTGGTTTGTGACCTCTGGTCTTTATCAGGTGTACAATTTGTTTGTTAAAACAAGAGGCTCAACATTTGTAACGGAAGGGAGCCTAGCTGCCATGACGAAAATTATATCATCACCTTCATGGTGGGTCCTCAAGCCACCACATGGCTTGCCACCACTTTTCCATATTTCATTATTGGAATGTCACATTATATTACTCGGGTTTAATTTTATTTGATTACCTTAATAATTTTTTGGTATAATAATTTCCATGTCATTATGTGTGGTGTCAAGTCACAATGTTTTTGATTTGACTGAGTTTATTATTATACTTTCTCGATATTATTTCCACCTAGCTCGGAGATCTTATTACACTGAGCTATCCATTTTTCAAGTGGGATGTCTTATCCTATATCATCTTGGTGTTATCAACTCATTTCCACATTGGATAGAGTCAAATTGTACCAAACTCGGTGGTCACTTTGTGGATATCTCAACCCTTATCACATGAAATCAAACATTCAACAAAAATTGTTTGGGCCAACCAATAATGCAAAACCTAATATTGGGAAGGCTAACAACAACTCAAACAAGTATTGTTTGGAAAAAAGTAGGAACATATGTGGCCTAATCCACGAGGATAATGGGTAGTTGAGCCCAATATAAACCCTAAGGCCTACCTTCTCTGCAAAATATGTGGGATATCTCCCACATGAATAGTAAATGCCATTAAAATATTTTGGTAATATAAATGGAGGTGGAATTTGAACTCCCAACCTCATGGTGATAATTAAAAGCACTTAACCAACTTGCCACTTATCTTGGATGATCTATAAAATGGATCGTTGCAACTTATACAAGACTAGTGGAAGGTATGTGAGAGGGAAGAATAGACCTACTTGAAAAACCTTATTTTTGAGGCACTTTCACTCAAAAATAAGTCTCAAGTTATGTATAAAAATTGTGTATAATTTTCAGATGATCATGTTGGCATGATAATTTTACCAATTTGGAGATTTTGTGATTTATTTTTAGTTATTTAAGCCACTCAAAGGATTAAAACCCATGGGAACACAATGCAAGTGGATCAGGAAGGTGAAGGACAGAGGTTGAGCTCCATTAACGTCCTTTAAAGGTATGATATCACATTTTTGTAGGTTTTGATTCATTATTGGTTAAATGTAAAGGTTATTGTATTTACATTATTAACATTATTAATGGATCGGTTCACCACGAACCTAGGGACGTAAGAATTCCAAACCCAGTAAACAATTTGGTATTGTTTTATGATTTGATTTTCAGTTTTATGATATTTTACAAATAATTTAAGTTTGGAATATGAATATGGATGCAACTATAATCAGTAAATAAAATTGGGAAATTAGTTAATCGGGAAATAATACAATTTGGGACTTTGATCAATCAGTGAAAATTAAGTAAGATGGAAGATTGAATTCAATTTATTTTTAAAATCAAGTGCTTAATCAAAATTTAATCAATGTTTTCGAGTAAGAAAATCCCTTTTAAAGTTGATTAAAATTTAGATCATTTGGAAACGTTAAAAACTTAGAAATTTAACACGTTTTTGGATCAAGTTTTGGTATCGAGTAGTGAGATAGTAGGAATAGCTTCGATTGTGTGTGAAATTTTTATTGCAATTTGGTTTTGAGTTTTGAATTTGTAGACATATTGGGCTTACTTCTATTGTGCAATGCAATTATGTGGAAGTAAATTTTTGTTTTCAAGAACAAGGAAAACATGGGAAAGTTATCTAAGAAAGAGAAGTTTGATGAGCTTGAAGCCATCAACCGTCAACTCGAAGAAGAAAATGATTTTTGTGACAATTTCTATTCCTTAGAAGAGGAAATAGTATGGTTAAAATCTAAACCACAATCCTCTACAACCAAGAAAGAGGAGTATGTCAATGAGATGCTTGCATAGAGAAAGAAGTTGATGGGTTTTGTCAAAGAGTTGCAGGAAGAAATACAGACCAAGGATGCCCTCTTGGCAAAGTTACAACAAGGTGAACAGAAGAAGGAAATGCCTTCCAAAGAAGATACATGTACTATGATAGATTACATTGTAATAGTTCATCTTCTTTTAGTAATTCCTCGCATGTAATTTGAGACATTCCTTTGGGTTAGTTTGAAAAACACACTAAGGGAATTGGGTCTAAGCTAATGGTTTAGATGGGATTTAATGGAAATGGCCTTTGTAAAAATGGACAAGGTGACACTAGCCCCATACGGGTATAGGATAAACCTTTATTTGTAGGTTTGGGATATCCCAATAGGAAAACAGAAATTAGATAAAGTTCCAAAGAAGCTAAAGGAATACAAGCTTCCAATAGCCAAGGAGCTATGCCACTAGAATTGCAAGATTGCCATTAAGAGGAACAATGAAGGTTTAAGAAAATAGGTAAACAAGGTAATTAAATTCCACCTCCTCCCACTTATACTAAAAATATAAGTAAGGGAAAAAAATCCTAAAACTTCTAAAAACTCTTTCGATCGAACAATATAGATTTGGTAGATGAAGTGTGCTTTTCCTTGCACATTTTGTGAAGGTACTAATCATTCTATAGTGTATTATTGGTAGAGGAAAACTATGTTAAAGAAGTTAATGCCTTTTGTGAATAATGAGGCAAGTGTTAAAGACTAATCTCACCCTAGTGAGATGAGAAATGGAAAAACTATTACCTCTCCTAAACATAGGAATCATTCTCCTATGTTGCATTGTTCTACATAGGAGGCGATTCGGTATTTGTTCTACATTTTTGTTGCATTGTTGGGCATATGAGCACATCGTATGCATCAGGCCAGTAGGGTTACCCCAGCAGCCAGGGCCACGGGTCATATACCGATATGGCTTTCAGAGGTGGTTGGGGGTCGTGGGTCAGCCACGAGCAGTTGTTGCAGGTCGGGATGTGGCGTACTATAGACATTTGCTAGAGGGCCTGATAGCAGTAGACATTGTATGGAGACCCTACAGAGGTCACCATCCTGGCAGAGGAGCCCGCGTACAGCTGCGCCTGATCCAGTACACATTCTGGATAGCAGGACGGAGGCCGGGAGAGTACGAGAGGATACCCCTAGAGAGGGTACGCAGGCAGATGGGGCTGCGACAGGATGAGCCACCTCCCTTCCCTCAGTACAGGAGGGAGGATGTAGAGGCCCCACTACCTGCACCATAGCCTTTGGATCCAGATTGGGTTGCAGAGAGGCCAGCAGGTGAGGGTGTAGATGATGCTGGGTGCACGGGAGCATACAGGGTGTGGTGGGCTGGGCAGAGAGCAGCCAGATAGTACCTGCCTGCATGCAGCGAGGCGTGGCTGCAGTGATAGGAGAGAGAGATCAGCTCAGGGGTTAGGTGCATCTCTTACAGGGGCAGCTAGGCTGCTGTGCGCGAGCACGAGATAGGGGTCTTACAGGGGCAGCTAGCCCAGGCTCAGGCATGGCACAGGCAGCACCACCACCAGCACCACAGCCACGGAGTGCAGTACGAGCGGCGGAAGCAAGTACCGGCACCACCGCGGCCCACAGTACCACAGCAAAGACTAGCACAGTGCGGGGGCATTGGTGTTAGGTGCCAGGGGACCAGCCCCAGCTCCTTCAGTGGCTCGAGAGCGCTATATGGAGGTTAGAGTAGAGGCCCGATATTATCAGGATATTCTTGATGGTACCGGAGTCGAGTATCAGGCTTATGCAGCTCATAGGGCAGAGACCTCTCACAGCCAGAGATCTCAGGGAGGTGTAGCCATAGCTGGCGTGTCCGTGACGGGCAGGAGGCGAGAGGCACCACAGGGACCAGCGGGGAGAGGTGCCGAGGGCGGTGGGGAGAGCTGAGAGATCCCAGACATGGTTTTTGTATTTAGAGATGGGCACCGGTCTGCGAACCGGGTGTATTGATAGAGGCCTGCGTGCCTATGTAGTATTCATGTATTCATTCATTCATTTATTGTATACCGGCCTGCGAGCCGAGTAGGGGTTGTATAGTGGATACCGGCCTGCGAGCCGAGTGTATATCTATTTTTGATACGAGGGACCGGCCTGCGAGCTGAGTCGAGATTTCTGATATTTATTACGGCCTGCGTGTCGGCTTAGTTGTATGATGAGATCACAGAGGCCCCGATGCAGGGCACATTGTATATTTGCCAATTTGTATATATATATAGAGATGATGTTTTGATCCACATGTTGTGTTCAAAAATGTTTTTAAGTATTTCGTCGATGGTTTGTGGTATAGAATATATGATGAGTTTAAGTGACATGTTGATATATGGATGATGTTGATGTTTTTGTTTTTGCACGTATATATGAATGACAGGTTATGTGATGAATTGTTGGTTTTGTGTCATTGTTATATGTGTATCAGATGAGCTGTATCCAAATGATGTATAGATTGATAGTTTTTTTTTTTTTTTTTGATATCCCTAGTAGATGGCTTGTTTGTTTTTTTATTGAAATGGTAATGATACGTGTGATGGATGGAGAAATATGTAAAATGGTGTTGTTATGCAGGAAAAGAGGCGGGCGCGACAAAAATTTAGGTAAAAAATGAAGAAAAGAACCATGTTTCAAAAAGGCAGGTGTGTAACCGATATCGGTTATAAAACCGATGCCGGTAGGTAATAGACCGATATCGGTTATATAACCGATACCGGTGATTTAGGTATGAGCTTTTCTAAAAATAGAAAAGCTAGGGTGGCAACTTAAGTTCTGATTTTTAGAGCCATGCAAGAGGTTAAATACGTGAACGCGACACTTTTTGACGACTGAGACAGGTATTTGCATGAGAGATTTGAGTGATAAGGAGAAAAGAGACAGGAAATTGCATGAGAGATTTGGGTGATAAGAAAAGAGACTGGGAAGGTGAATGCGATTTGAGATTCAGAAAGTAGAAAGGTGAATTTGAAAAGAGTGGTGATCATGGCAGAACGAGGAGAAGCATCCAGCAGGCGGGGACGAGAGGGAAGACAAGTGCCACCGCAAGCTGCTGCAACCCAAGAGGTAAACGTTTTGATTGTGATCTGATTTTTGCATGTGTTATGAATAAGAGATTAAGTGGGTAGATATGAAAAAGAAAACATGATAGCAAGGGTTATAGGTGAGGTAAGTATTACGGGGTAGGTAATCAGGGGTTTCAGGTACGTTTGTATGTATAGAAAGGAATAAACGCTCAAATTATTGTCGTAGGCAGTGGGTTTAGGCAGGCTGTATAAAGGTGACAGTGACCGGTATCGGTTAGGGACAACCGGTATCGGTTACTAAACCGGTACCGGTTTACTATAAACGATACCGGTTGCTGTAGCAATTTCCAGAAGGTGAGAAAGAAACTCGTGGGGATTTGATGGATTGAATGGTTGTTTGTTATTTTGATGTGTGCAGGCAGAGGCAGGGTTGAGGATGAATGATAATGTGCCAGCACTGTTGTCACGGATCCGAGCGGATGTAACACCAGTGGAATGGACATTGATAAATCGTTTGGGGTTAAGTGGAATCCGTTATTATTCACGAATCACACGTAATCATGGTATGTTACAGGCGTTGATTGAGAGATGGAATCCCGAGACAAATACCTTTTATCTGCCAACAGGGGAGATGACAGTAACATTGGAAGATGTGTTCCATATTTTGAGACTCCCTATTACAGGAGAACCAGTATATCAGGCACTACCTAGCGCGGCACGGGGAGCGATAACAGCAGTATTTGGTCCATACGCACGAGATTTGACACAGCGAGGTTTATCCTTTACGTATGGGGTAATGTATGCAGCACACCCTGAGGAGACAAGGTTAGCAGTGATATTAATGATAGCGGTAGGGTATTATGCATTACCGAGGGCAGAAGGAGGAAGATTTCCAAAGGCATTGATGTGTGTTATCTGGGAGATGGTAGAAAGGAACGTTACGTTTGCATGGGCACCTGCATATTTGGCGGAGCTATACAGGGGTTTATGGGCTTGTAGGTGAAATCACAGGACGACGCTGGATTGTTCATACTTATTACACTGTTGGGCCTATGAGCACATTGTTTGTGTGCGACCAATAGGCCAATCCCTCCAGGCAGGAGAGACCGGAGTACAGAGGTTGGGATTCAGACGATGGGTCCAGACAGAACAAGAGGCAAGATCTCAGGCCGTGACGGGTGACATTGAGTATTACAGGCAGGTATGGGAGAGAGTGACGGTTGCGGATATCTGTTGGAGGCCTTACGGGAACTATATGGTAACAGAGAACATAGCTGAGGAGTTGAGGGGTGTAGAGCGACTGAGGTGGATCGCGGGGCACAGGCCAGGTGAATATGAGAGGATTCCTATAGATCGCGTGCGGTGACAATTTGGATTTGTGTAGGATATACCCCTGGCTTATAGACCATATATGAGGATCGACGCCGAGGCAACATTCTCACCTCCCCGGCCAACACCTCCAGAAGGGCCTGAAGAGGTAGCAGCCGATCGCAGGGTAATGGATGCAGGAACGACAGAGGCCTATAGATTATGGTGGGTAGCAGAACTGCGAGGTGTACGTGAGCGCCCTGACATTGCTGTGATTACAGCGGAGAGAGATCATCTGCAGAGTTTAGTTCAGCAGCTCCAAACGCAGGTGAATGAGACAAGAAGATTGTTAGTGGTTGCGGAGTCACGAGCAGCGAGACTAGAGGCTGGAGTTCTCCATGCGAGAGGGCGTATTCAGATGTTACAGGAGAGATTGGCAGATCAGTGGGTGGTACCAATAGCCGTGGTACCCTTGAGGACAGAGAGGCCTGACGAAAGGCGTCGACGATCACGATCATCACCTGGGTCGGGATGAATCGTGAGGGTTTAAGTAAATGTTATAGAGGTATAAAAATAAAGATGTCGACCTGCGTGTCGATGATAGAGAAGATGTATTTGTTTAACATCTAAATAAAACTGAATATGTATGTTGATTTGAGTTACGATAATAATAAGAATGTTTGTGTTTTGATTTTCGGTGTTTTGAAAAAAGGATAAAGAGGAATGTGATGAAATAGAAATACACAAAAATATTTATATTTACCACACATGATAGGTTATGGTAGGGGATGGTCGAGCTAACCTTGGGAGACCCCATGTCTCGAAGTGCTGCCTACATAGCCCATTGCACAAAGCAAGGAGGGGCCTCAGACCGATGTAGTTCTCCCTTAGGATCAGGGAGAGGCGAATTCAGGCAATTTGGTACGGTTTAGGCAATTGGTTGGTTGGTAAAAATATTAAGATTGGTAAAGGTAAGGTTGATGGTGTTGGTAATGAATTGGTGATGTTGTAAAAGGTATAAGGGAAGCGAAAGTTAGCCTACCCAAGTAGAAGGGAACCATGTCCTGATTAAGGTCAACACACAATCCTAGATGCGAGGCAAAGCAGAAAGAGTGCTCCGTAGGTGAAAAGAGCTAAACAAACCACACAACGTAGAATGAGCTTGGAGCCCTAGGTACCGTGCATAGACGAGAAGTCAATAGGTGAAAAGAGTTGTGTGATCACAATATATCGAGCGTACATTACGTCCCTTGAGTTGAAACAAATGGTGAGGTGAGGTGGATGGTATAGCTGAGGTGCAGAGAACTTATTACAAAGTGAGTGTTCTGACGAAAGAGAACCTACCCTAAATAGACAAGTCCATGACTCAAAAGTCCTTTTGAATGAGGCTTTTATTTTATTGAATGTAGACTGATCGATGCGGGAAGTCTACAAGGGATATTGATTGTATTATTCTTGAGGTCTTCACGAAGCTGATCGATGCGAGAAGCTTCTGCTAGAGGCTGACTGTGTATAGCTGTCCTTCGAGGGAGCAGTCTATTTATAGTAGCAGATATGATTTTAGTGCATAGCTGTCCTTCAGGGGAGCAGTCTATAGAGAATAGCAGCAATAATTTGGCATATAGCTGTCCTTCGAGGGAGCAGTCTATATTTAATTTAGATGACTAGATGTTCTTTTTAGCGTGAAGCATCTAGTTTAGTAGGAAGTTTGACTCAAGAAAATCCCATAAGAATACGGCTTATCTTAATTCTTTGAAGTCATGGACTAGACTAAAAAGGGAAAGGCGTCGTCAAGGGGAGGTGAGAATCAAACTATGTGAGCTTGATTGTTATTATGAGGTGTAGGAAACAGAGTGTATGTAGTGGTAAGTGAGCTCAAGGGACGAGCGGCAGGTAGATAAGAAGTGATATAACACTAATTTCAACAGTAGAATGGTCGAAGATGCAAGGCATTAAGGGGTTCAGGCTCAGGTTTACCATTAAGTGAAGCTAAACGATAAGTGCCTGATCCATAGGTGTGAGTGATTATATAAGGCCCAATCCAATTGGGAGCAAATTTTCCACGTTTGCTCTTTTCTAGTTTGGTGACATGTTGATTCTCTTTGAGGACAAGATCACCAACCTTAAAAGTACGCTCATGAAGTCGCTTATCATAAGCACGTTTGATGCATTTTTGATAGATTTGAAGGTGATCAAGAGTGTAAGACGACGTTCGTCAAGAAGCTCCAATTGGGCTAACCGCTCTTGACGGAAATCATCGTTGGTGAGAATATCTGAAGAGATATTCTAAGGGAGGGTATTTGTATTTCGAGAGGCAAAACAGCCTCGGTACCGTATACCAAAGAAAAAGGTGTGGCATTAGTAGAGGTACGAATGCTAGTACGATAAGCCCAAAGGGCAAAGGGAATGTGATCGTGCCAATTTTTGCCGGAGTCATTGACAACTTTCATGAGGATTTTGGCTAGGGTTTTATTAGAAGATTCAGCCTGACCATTGGCCTATGGATAGTAAGGTGATGAGAAACTAAGTTTGATACCAAAGTTGTCACAAAGGTCTTGTAATAACTTGTTTTTAAAAGATTTACCATTATCTGTTATTAGGCGATGAGGAATACCAAAACGACAGATAATGTGATGGTTAATGAATTTGACAATTTTTTCTTTTTTGATTGAAATGAGTGGAATAGCCTCCACCCATTTTGTGTAATATTCGGTTGCTGTGATTATCCAACGGTGACGTTGTGAAGAGGTCGGGTGAATCTCACCAATAAGGTCTAAACCCCATTGTGAGAAGGGCCAAAGATCTCGAGCGACCTGGAGCGGGTGGCTAGGAGTATGTTGAAGGTTGGCATGTTGCTGACACATAACACAACGCTTAACATATTCGTAGCAGTCGTTATTGAGAGTAGGCCAATAATAACCAAGGCGAAGGATTCGTTTGGCCACGGCAAGGCCGCTAAAATGTCCACCACAAATACCGTCATGGACCTGTTGGATGGTATGAGTGGCCTCCGCGCCAGTTAGACAGCGAAGGAGGATGCCATCAAAGCCACGTTTATAGAGGAGTCCCCCCATGACAACATAACGTGAAACACTTTTAAGAAAAGCACGTTTGCCGTTACTAGTAAGGTCAGGTGGGAGGACAGAGATTGTAAGGTAGTCGTGAAATTGGTGGTACCAGGTATCCTGCGAACTAGTAGACACAGTATTTATCGTACAAACTACCGGGGTTGAATAGGATGGGACAAAAAGTTGTTGGACCATGACGAATAATTCAGAGTCAGTTGGTGCGGCGGGAATTTGCGAGGCTAAGCAAGCCATAGTGTCCGCAAATTTGTTAGTGGAGCGTGGAATGGTTTGTATAGAATAGTGAGTAAATAAGGCTAGAAGTGAATCCACGTAGTGTTTGTATTTTTGAAGTTCCTCATTTTTGCATTGGTAGACGCCCATAACTTGATTGACTACCAATTGAGAGTCACCAAAAATGTTGATAGATTTGATGCCTAAGTGTAACGCAACTTGGAGACCCAGAACAAGGGCCTCGTATTCCCATTTGTATTATTAGTGCAAGGGAAATCAAGCCGGAATGAAAGAGGCATAGGTTCAGCGTCGAGAGGAATGAGAACAACGCGGCTCCTCCGCCGCGCTGGCATTTAGATCCATCGAAGAAGAGGGTCATTTGATACAACTCTTCCCGGAGTGAAAGAGTGGCGATGAGTTCGTCGGGGAAGGTAAAATTGGTAAATTGTTCCCCAGGTAAAGGGGCCTCCGCAAGTTGGTCTGCAAGAGTTTGTCCTTTGATTGACTTCTGTTGTACGAATTCAAGGTCAAGGTCAGCGAGGAGCATAAGCCATCGAGCGATACGTTGGTTTAGATGCGGTTTGGCGTACATATAATGAATGGGGTCTGTGTTGGTGATGACAAAAGTTTTGTGATTCAGGAGGTAATGTCGGAGTTTGGTGGCTACAAATGATAGGGCAAGGCACAATTTTTCTACATGTGTATACCTAGTCTCATAATCCATGAGGGTACGACTTATATAATAAACGGCCTGTTCTCGTCGTGCCGAATCCCGATGTGCGAGCATAGCACCTATAGCATGGTCAGTGGCGGAAAGATAAAGGTAGAAAGGGCGGTCGTCCTGGGGTGGGATAAGCACGGGTGGCTGCAAGAGATAGGATTTGAGAGCTTCGAAGGCTTGGTGACACTCCTCACTCCATTGAAAGGCAATGTCCTTTTTAAGAAGGTGATGAAAAGGTTGACACCGATCCGAGAGTTGGGAGATGAAACGTCGGATAGATTGGAGCTTACCTTGTAAACTACGCAATTGTTTGAGATTTTTGGGTGGGGGCATTTCTAGGATAGCTTTGACTTTAGATGGATCGACCTCAATGCCACACAAAGAGATGATAAAGCCAAGAAGTTTTCCTGAAAGAACACCAAAGACACATTTCTTTGGTTGAAGGCGGACAGAATATTGTAACAGGCGATCAAAAATAATGGTTAAAACATCGAGATGTTCACTACGATGTTTAGACTTGCCGAGAAGATCATCGACATAATCTTCAAGGATAGTGTGCATAATGTCATGAAAAATGTAGGTCATAGCCCGCTGATAGGTAGCACCAGCATTCTTAAGGCCAAATGGCATGACACGATAACAGAAGGTTCCCCAAGGAGTTATGAAGGTAGTTTTGTGTTGATCGGCAGGGGCAACCAAAATTTGGTTGTATCCTGAAAAGCCATCCATGAGAGAGAGCATCTCATGACCTGCAGTTAGATCAACAAGTTGGTCAATGCTAGGTAAGGGGAAGTCATCCTTAGGGCAAGCGAGGTTAAGATCCCGGAAATCTGTGCATATCCGAAGTCCCCCTGTCGCTTTAGTGACAGGTACGATGTTAGAAATCCATTGAGGATAGTCAATAGGCAAGATGAAGGAAACAGAAAGGAGTCATTGGAGCTCCTCTTTGACCCATTCGGGCACCTATTTGATATTGTAATAAATAGACAAACTTGTTGTATCCACATGTGTTATTTCCACTAATTTTTAAGACCCTCATTTTGGGAAAAATTTGATTTTGCAACTATCAGATGTGGTTGCAATTAGGGTGTAAATTTATTACACTAATAAATTGGTTTGTAAAGTTACACCAAGTGATCATTTTTACAAATTACGGCATTTCACTGATTTGGGTAAGCATACATTTTATTATCTATCCTTTTTTAAAATTCATTGTATGGATAGAATTGGCATATTCACGTGGATTCAATTTTTAAATATAGCTATTTTTGGGTATTGATAGTCTAATTTATTCTGGATAGTGCATATTTGCAGTTGTTATAGTTTCAGATGGATAGTGGGCACTAGCCTAATTGTGGGTAGTTTAGATGTCTGGTATACTTATCTATGTTAATTGTAATTTTTGTACTCGTCTGTATCACAAAGTGAAAATTGAACACTAGATTTCCATATTATAATGGGTGTTATTATTTGGTTAGTTATTTGTGATGGCATTACAGTGGGTTGGACTGTTTATAGTTATGTGTAGACTTGACAGGGTTGCAACATTTCAATAGAACACTAGCTTAATTGGGTGTTATTATTTGATCAGTTATGTAATTATCTAATCAACTATTTCCATTTTATTAACCTATAATAATATTATTTGGTTCTTGTATGTGTTTGTGCAATGTAGGAAGAGATAACATGTTATGTGGGTTTATAAACAAATTTTTGTGGAAAAAAATTCTTCTTAGTGGGGAGGATTGATTAAGGGATAATTTTAGTATCAAATATTCCTTGAACTTCCTAAATAGTAATAGTGCAAGTAGAGCCTTTCGAGAGATTTCTGGTGACTATAAGAACGTAAAAAAAGACACTCTAAGCTCAAGATAGGTCAAGTCAAATTTTGATCAACCAAAAGGTCAACATTGGTCAACATGTCCAAGGTGACGTGTACGTGTGCACAATTAGTCAAGTGGCTTAGTCAGTAATGGACAAGTGGAAAAAGGAGAAAGAGGGAAAAAAAGTATTGGTTTGTCACCTTCGTTCTTTTTCATGCGTAAAAGTTGTTCGTTGAAACAAGAGGATAAACTCTTATAACAAAAAGGAACCCAACCACCATGAGGACAATTATATCATCGCCATCATGGTAGGTCCTCAAGACACCATGTAGCTTGCCACCACTTTTCCATATTCAATTATTGGAATGTCACATTATATTACTTGGGTCGAATTTCATTTTTACCTTTGTAATTTTTTGGCATATTAATTTCCATGTCACTATGTGTGGTGCCAAGTCACAATGTTTTTGGATTTCACTGAATTTATTATTATTCTTGCTTAGTATTATTTCCACCTAGCTCGAAGAGCTTATTACACTGAGATATCCACTTTCAGTGAGATGTATTATCCTCTATCGCCTTGGTGTTATCAACTCATTTCCACATTGGATGGAGTCAAAGCATACAAAACTCAGTGGTCATGGTGGATATCTCAGCCCTTATCATAGAAAATCAAACATTCAACGCAAACCGTTTGGGGCCAACCAACAATACAAAGAAAAATATTGGGTGGATCAACAATAGATCAGCCAAGTATTACTTGGTGCAAAAAAATGAAGATCATATGTTTCTTAAACCATGAGGATAATGGATGGTTGAGCCCAATATAAACCCTAAGGCCTACCTTCCCATGAAATATGTGGGATATCTCCCCACATAGATAACAAGTGCCATTCAAAAATTTTGGTGGTATAGATGGAGGGAGGATTTTAACTCTTGACCTCATGGTGATAATTCTAAGTGCTTAACCAACTTGCCACTTATCTTGGATGAGCTATAAAATAGCTCGCCAAAAATTAGTGACAAGTCTATAAGAGGGTAGAATATACCTACTTGCAGAAGAGATTATTTTTTAAGCACTTCCACTCAAAACCAAGTTTGGAGTTATATATAAAAATTGTTTAGAATTTTGAGATGATCATGATGGTGTGATAAATTTCCTGATTTGGAGATTTTGTGATGGATTTTTGTGTTGTTTAAGTCAAAAAAGGTGTAAAACCTAAGGGAGACATAGCTACAATTGGATTAAGAAGGAGAAGGACAAACGTTGAGCTCCATTAACATCCTTTAAAGGTTTGATATCACATTTTTGCAGGTTTTGACTCATTATTTGTTAAATGTAAAGTTTATTGTATTTGTATTATTAACATTATTAATGGATTGGTTCACCAAAAACTTGAGGATGTGGGAATTCTTAACCCGATAAAAAATTTGGTATTGTTTTATGATTTGATTTCCAATTTTTGATATTTTGAAAATAATTTAAGTTCAAAATATGAATATTCTTTTTTATTAGAGATAAAAAAAGGTTGACGGGGCCCCACCCCATACAAAGTATTACCAAATCATTACAAAGAGGCCAAAGGATTTACCATTGAAGCCTAACTAAAAACCAAAATCACCATGAACCAAATAACTAAGAGAAACCACCACAAAGTAAATGTTTCCAAACCATGAGATAAGTAGTAAAATAACTAACAACAGAAAGACATAAGAACTAACAACAAAACAACTATGAACTAACAACAGAAAACCATTATCCCATGTTTCTTCATCATTATTTTATCAGGTCCCCCACTATATTCATATAGCCATTCCATTCTTTGACAAGGGAGTTGATAGTAGATTTCCAATACTTGTAGTTAGGCTCAGGAATCTCCACTTTGGGACCTTTTCCTTATTTTTCTTTTTCCTTTGCAAGTTCCATAGAATGAATCATCTCTGCTAAGAGCTTGAGGTGGTGGATGGTGATTTTAACATTGAGGATATGGACATCATGAATCTGAATAATGATTTCTTTCATCTTTAGCATTTCCTTTTCCATCTACAAGCTTCTTTCATTAGAATTTTTGAGTTGTTCACTAAGAACCAAAGAAGACAACTTTTCCACTTTTTTAGTTAGTTCCCTTAGGTGCATGGATGCCATATTGATCTTATGTCTATTAATATCAGTATCCATGGATACCATACTGATCTTATGTCTATTAATATCAGAATCAAGCCTATAATTCTCAAATTCCTGCATGAAAGCATGTGATTTGACAGCAGAGTCCTCGGCCGTAAAAAATTTATTTTATGTAGTTTTAAGAGCATGTAAGCTTTCAATGGCCTCCTCTGAGTTCTTTGAATTTTTTCCTTCAGAATTATCTTCATATTTCTCGCTCTCCATCTCATCACTACTTTCCCCTTCAGCAACATCTTTATCCTTACTAGAAATAGAATGGGTCGGGTTTCCTTCTTGGTTCTCACTGAATCTAAGATAACCTCCACTTCCTCAACCATCTTAGGTGCCTCCTCCACCCTGATTTGTTTCTTGACTCCACCTTGACTCAGGTTGGATCTAGTTCTTTTTCCACATGTTTTCCAATTAGATCCTCACTAAAAATTTCCTCCTTGGGCTCCAAACATTCAATAGTTGAAGCCCCAATTTTTTCATTTTTTCCCAAAAGGGGATTTCCTAGCCTAAGAAGGGATTTGATGAGGCCCTGGTGTAGAGGTGAGGAGAAGGTACCTTTCTCAACCATGACAATAGATTTCAAGAGGGAAATGTACAAGAAGAAAGGGAAATTATAGGTCTTAACATTACATACATGGTTCAACATAGGGAAGTGATATGTATATATCACTTTGTATCACCATTCTAAGGTAATGTAGGACATAAACAACTGAGCAATTTAATCAAAAGGAGGGGGAAAATTTCCCCAAGCATAACCATTATGGAGAGAGATAGGCACCCCCTTACCTTGCATAAAGCATTCAATCTCCAGGCTATAGTCCGACTTAGGTTTGTAGATGCATCTTCCTTCCAAAGCTAAACCCGTAACTTTGGTAATAAGATTGGGGGTAATGGTGAAGGAAAAGTTACCGACCTGAACATGGCCTTTTTCTAATTTTTTACCATAGCTTCACTCAAATTTTCATTGAATCCATCAAATATGTTGAAGAAGGGTAACATTCCCACCTTTTCAAGTAGGATCTTAGCTTCTTTGGATATCTCCTGTCTCTTGCTAGGTTCAATTCTCACTAAGTCACCCCACATGCTTATAAATCTATTCTTGTTTCTCTTCTGAGAATGGTCACCTTTCCCAATCTTATCGTCCCACTTCCATAAATGAAAAAGATCTGACCTACCCCTACAAGGATTAGAAAGGAGGTTTTTCACGAGTTCGTAAATCCTGAGAAATAAATGTCATGAGTCTAAGGAATTATTTCCTCCTCATTTGTAGGTGTATTTTTAGTTATACCTTCCCTTTTCATGATTTATTTAAATTTGGCTTGCATCTTATTAGGATCCTCTACCACCTTAAGACCCCTTGCATTCACCCCCATATTGGCCATAAAATCAGCTAGAGTGTTTCCTTTGTGATACACATGTTGAAAGATATAACCTCAAAAGAGGATGATAAAGGATTATTTTTATTGATGAAGTCATCAATAGAAATAGAAGGTTGGGATTTTCCTTTCAAACATGAGATGATGTATAAAGAGTCTCATTCCATTTTAAGGTGTTTTAATCCTTTCTCCTTGGCTAACTCACACCCCAGAACATTGTAGCTACCTCTGCAACATTATTAGATTGAAATCCTAGGTCAAAGAAACAGGCAAGAAGAAATCTTCCTTGAGAATCATGAAGGACACCTCCTCCCCCTGCTTTCCCAGGATTACCTTTCGCTGCCCCATCGAAGTTGAGTTTAAATAAACCTTCCCTAGGTGTATTCCACTTAATCCCCACATGAGGATTACTTCTTTTAGGTTTGGGATCACCAATAATGTTACAATTCTTAAAGAATTCTTGTTCATCGTCAAGAATTTCCATTTCATTTTTCCTTAGGATAGAAAAAATGTTTCTAACAGACTGTAGGAATTCGTTTATAGTCAATATAATGGGAATTTTTTTTGTTTTTGAAGATCCTTCTATTTATTTCTTTCCATAATTCCCACCAAAGGTGACCCAAGCTCGTGACCTAGCTATTTTTTAGCCCTTGACTAAAGAAAGGACAGTTCCATTGATTCCAAGAATCCTTGATCTCTTTAGGGATTACCCAGTAAACTGAGAAGCATCCCAGAATAGAAGAAAGAATAAGATGGAAAAAGGACATTCTAGGAATAGATGATTCATAGTTTCCATATTCACTTCACAAAGAACACATCTATTGGCCATCTAGAATTATCTTTTAGTAAGATTATCAACAGTAAGAATTTTATTTATTACTGAAATCCAACTGAAAAAATTAACCTTAGGAGTTATGTTCTTGTTCCAAATCTTACCAACATTTAAATCTTCTTCTCTATTTTCTACCTAAAAAAATGTAGTGGAAGATTTGACAGAGAAATTACCACTTTGTTCTTTGTCCCAGACTATTCTATCTTGGTCCTTGCTATTAGAAGATACATAATTTTTTAGAAAATCATTGAGCTTGCTCAAGTGTTCATTGAATTTCTATTTGTCCAATTCCATGAGTTTCCATGTCTGAAAGCCATTTTCATCAGCCATATAGTTATTGATTTTTTCCACATATTTATCTTTAAGATGTTTATAAATTAGGGGAATTGGTCTTTAAGGACAAAATTCCCAGCCCATTTATCTTTCCTGAAGCATATCTCATTTCCTTTTCCTATTTTCCACCTGCTTCCCCTAGCCACAATTTCTTTTGCCCAGTTAATAGCTTTCCATATGCATGAACCATTGAAGGATGCCTGTTTAAAAATCCATCTATTGTCATTAACATCCATCCAATATTTTTTCTTTAGAATTCTAGTCCAAACTCCATTTTCTTTTGTTAACCTCCACCCAATTTTTGCAAGAAGGGATTTATTCATTTTTGTCCAATCTCTAAGACCAAGTCCCCCTATCTTTTTGGGTTTACAGACTCTGTCTCAAGCCACCAAAGGGATTTTTTTGCTTTCAGTGCCACTCCATAAGAAACATTTTTGGATTTTTTCCATTTTTTCCCCAACACCTCCAGGAAGTTGATAGAGGGACATGACATATACTGGGAGAATCTAAAGAGAACAAATGAGGAGGGTGATTTTTCTAGCCTGGGATAACACATATTATTTCCATCCGAAACTTTTCTTTCAAACCTTTCGATTAAGAAATTTCAATCCGAATAAGAGGATATCTTGTCCCCAAGAGGGATTCCTAAATAAAGGGTAGGGAAAGATTTATAGTCATATTCCATAATTTCAACTATCTTCTTACAATGACTGTCCATATTGTTAAGGAAGAAGAGAGATATTTTTATGAAGTTCACCATTTGTCTTGAACTTCCATATAGTCATCTAGGAGAGATTTTATTTTCTTAGCTTTGGGAACAGAAGCTTCCCCCACCAAGAAAGTGTCATCAACAGAATTATGGTGTGAGAATTTTTCCATCTCCTTTGCTGGGAAAATGCCTTTGATGAAGCCACAATTGGTTTCAACATTTAGTCTTCTTCTTAAAGCTTCCGCCATAATAATGAAGAGGAAAGGGGAAATGGGATCCCCTTGCCTCAGACCTTGAGAGCTAGGAAAAAAACCAAAGGGGGACCCATTAATGAGAATTGAAAACTAGACATTAGAGATACATACCTTAATTAGATTCCTAATCAAATCCAAACCTGTTAGGGATTTTATCAAGAAAGCACCATGAGACCCTGTTGTAAGCTTTGACCATATCTAGTTTTAAAAACAATGTAGCCTTCTTACTGAGCTTAGCTAAGTGAATAGTCTCTTTTATTGTAATGATCCCATCCTAGATTTTGCGTCTAATGACAAAACCCCCTTGTTGATCAAAAATTATAGAGGGGAGTAACAATTGTATATGGAGAGCCAAAAATTTTGTGCAGATTTTATAGGATGTATTACAGAGACTTATAGGTCTAAAATATTTTAATTCCATGGCATTACCACATTTTGGAACCAAAGTTAGAAAGGTACAGTTCATGTCTTTTAGCATAAATTTATGTTTGAAAAATTCCTTCACAACCTCAAAGACATCTTTTTTAATTATGTCCCAGAAGTGTTGAAAGAATAAGGCTTGGAAACCATCGGACCAGGAGCCTTGTCAGGATTGAAGTGTTTTAATATGAATTCCACTTCCTCCATTGAAGGGATCACTAAAAGCATCAAATTATCTTCATCTAAAACCAAAGGAGGAATGCACTTTAAAATTCTTTCTCTTTAATCAAATTTGGATCACAATTATTAGTAAGCATGTTTTGGAAAAAGGAAATATCCTCTTTACTTATTTATTCTTTTTATTCCACCATAACACCCTCTTCTTTTCTAATTCTATTAATTATGTTGAAGCTTCTACGTTTTAAAGTAGACAAGTGAAAGAATCTTGTATTTTTATCCCCTTCCTTTAGCCATGTAATTTGAGATTTTTGTCTCCAGAATATTTAATTTTTTTCCCAAGATGTTATGGTATTCCGCAGGAGGTAACATTCCTTTTCATTGTCCTCTATATCCATCTCGGAATCCCATCTCTCTATTTGTCTTTGAACATTCTACACTTCAGCTCTGATTTCCATTTTCTTCTGAAAAATATTTCCAAAGATTTTTTATTCCAAGCTTTGAGGTGAACTTTAACATTCTAGAGTTTTTAGAAAATCTATACATCATTGTTCCTTTAACCTTTAGTTTCCACTAGTCATTAATGAGGGAATTCAAATCCTCACTCTGGAGCCACATCTTCTCAAAATGGAAGGGAGTTCTTCTTCTAGATGGACTCTTGATTTGTAAGAGAATAGGGTTATGATCAGACCCTATCCGAGGAAGAGAGAAAAGAGAGATATCCTAGATTAACCACTCCTCCGAGACCAAAACCCTATCTAATATTACTTGAATATGTTGGGTTCCAAATCTTATATTAGACCAAGTGAAACTACTTCCTTTAAGATCAATATCATGGAGCTGTGAGGAAGTAATAAATTCATTAAAATCCTCCATGCCAACTGTAAACTCCTTAGATCCTCCTTTTTTTCCCCCAGTCCGAGGGGTATTGAAATCCCCCATGACAATCCATCTTGAACCTTTGATAGAATGATTAAATGAAAGAAGGTGATGCCAAATATTTTTCCTTTCTTTATGAAGGGTAGGAGCATAAATGTTAGATAAAACCCATATATTTTTGTTTTCAAGATCTCTCATCATCACCACCAAATGATTATCTCTTTTGACCAAAATATTTCCTTCATAGCGGGCTGGATTCCACACCACAGCTAAACCTCTAGAGGATCCTTTTGAACTAACAACAAAAACTTTAGAATTATTCCAAAAAGACTTGCAAGAACTTAAAAAAATGTCTTCTTTCATTTTAGTTTCTTGTACAACTAACACATCAATTTTCTGTCTTTCAATCATGTCTTTGAGAATCCTCCATTTCATAGGGCTATTGATCTCTCTACCATTCCATGAGATGTAATTCATTTATGAAGATTGGGTTTATTTTCCTTAAAGAACTTTTAGTCTAAACACATATGTTTCCCTAAATCTATATCCTTTTGGGTAGTTTTTTCCTTGATTCAAATTTGCTAGGTCTGCCTTGTTTACTACTAAAAACTTCCACATTTATAGGATTCTCAATCTCTTGAGATTTAGGAGGGGAGGATATTGAGGATTCCCCCTTTTTCCTTTTGAATCTACTTTTCTTTTTCCTGAAGGGGTTTTTTCCCTAGAGATTCCTTTGTTTCTCGACATTATTTCTTCTTTCTTCTCTTCCATCGTCTTGATTGGGGACATATTAACATTCATAATTTCCTCCACGGAGAGGTTACTTGCATTTATCCTTGTCATCCCCTCACCCACATGGGAATCCAAACTTACCTTCTGCCCCAGAGTTTCTTCCCCCTTACTCTTTTCCTTTACAATTTCCTCTAAAAAATAGTCACCCAACTTCGATTCTTCCTTTAAATTTTATTCAATCTTAGTCGGTTCCTTGAGAGTGTCCTCTTACCCTCTTCAGGAAAAAAATTCTATCTTCCTACCCTTAATGAAATCCTTAATAGGTTCTTCCATTTTTTTCCCTACCTTAGATTCCTACTAGGACATAAATTTTGATTTCCTTCTGTTGACCACTAGGGTGAAACCATCCTCATCCATTTTTGTGGAAAATTTAATTGGAGTTTCATTAACTGCCTTTTCCTTTATTCATAAAGGAGTATAACCTTTCTCAGGTTCTTTAGAGAAAGATTTCCTATGATCAGAAGCAATTTACATTAGGCCTTTCCCTTTTTCCCCTTTACCTTAATTTCTTGGCACTAGAATATATATTTCTGATACCTTGAACTTACAGTTCTGGGAAGAGTGACCCCAACCATTACACTTGGAGAATTTCATAGGGGAACTTTCCTTTTCAATATTTTCTCCCAAATCCCTAGATGTGATTTTAGTTTGATATTGTTAGGGATATCCTTATCTACTATTGTATAAATACAAAAATGAGCACATATAAGTCTAGTCATTTTCATGGTTGCATTATCAATTATGAACAAAGATCCCAGGGAGTTTTCTATGCCTTTGACAATGTCTTCGTGAGAAAATTTGAAAGGAAGGTTAGGAAGGTGTATCAAAATAGGAAATTGGTTCAAATTTTCCTTTTCGGATTAAAAGTAGGTTCCCACTTCCTAAGATACCAACAAGATTTTTCCCAAAACCAGGGTCCTTAAAGAAACTTCCACATATCCTCTTGGGTATTAAACCTAAAATGGAAACAACCATTAGAAAAAGCACTTACCTCTAAGTGGCCTTTTGGAATCCACTTCAATTTATCCCATCTTCTAATAGTGTCAATATTGGGTCTCCCACCTACCAGCTTCCCCACCAGCAATTTGCTTAACATTTCAGTAGTATGTTGTAGAAGAAAGTCTGGAATTTCTAGAGTACTTCCAAAAACCTCCTTAACCACTTGGAGAAATAAATTTTGGTTTTTAAAGGCTGATCCACCATTTCTAACTTTATTCGACCATGAGTATAGAGATTTTGTAGGAGTGTTTCTATATACTTTATCATCATCCCCATCTATCTCTCCTTCCTCAAGTTTTGCCAACTGGTCCTCTAATCTAGGCGGGATTTCCATTCCATCACTTTCCCTCTCAAAAAAATTCAAAAGATCTATCCCATTATCTTCCATGATCACTAATTAAAATATGAATATGGATGCAACTATAATCAATAATTAAAATTTGGAAATCAGTTATTGGGAAATAATATAATTTGGGACTTTGATCAATCATTAAAAATTGAGTAAGATGGAAGCTTGAATTTAGTTTTTTATAAAATTATTCCTTAATTAGAATTTAATAAATGTTTATGAGTAAATAAATCCCTTTTAAAGTTGATTAAAATCTATATCCTTTGGAAACGTTATAAATTTTGAAAAATTTAACACCCATTTTCGAGATCACCTAGCGGTCGCTAGCCCGTATAAAATAGAACATGTTTCCATTTGATACGAGATAGCAGCCACTAGGAATTATTTCTCATATCAATGTTAGATTCCTAACATCATTAAATGATTTTTCACATATGCATTAATTTAATTCGTGACCAGATATATTTTACTCTGGAAGGAGAATTAACAGATTCCAATATTACATTTTTTTATTCGAATGTTTTGATTTTCAAATTCCAATATATGTGATTTTGGATTCCCATGTAAGTGATTTTGGATTCCAATATATGTGATTCTAGATTCCAATATATGCAATATTGGAATCTAATATGTGTAATTTTGGAGTGTAGATAATTCCAATATTTAACATTTTGGAATCCAAAACTAGTAATATTGGATTCCAATATTGGCTATATTTTTAGCTTGCTCAGACTAGAATAAGTCCATATTTAGTGAAATAAGTGTTATATTATCAAAATGAGTAAAAATTATGTAAGAAAGAATTAAAATGTAAAAATGTGAAAAAGTAACATGTGCACCTGATCCGTGATGAGAAAAGAGATAGAAAGGATTATGAAGATGATGTAGAAGAACAATTTTTTCAAGTGATCTCACGCCAATTACATTGAAGGAGCATTTTTTGGGTGATCTTACACCAATAATGGAAGAATTACAAGGAGAAATGTCTTGTGTCTTCCTCTAACCTTTAACTTCTTCCCACGAGGTGAACACCACTATAAATGGTGTGTAAAAATCTGATATGTTTCAAAAAAATTCGATCTAACATGATAGAAAAAATTGTTATGTAGTGCATGCATGTCAAGTGTTAAGGAATTTGTTCCATGTAAAATATGATGTGTTAAGTGCTAAGAAATGTTTTTAACTAAAAAATGTTTTGTAAATACCCATTGGTCATAGGAATCTAGGTTAGGTAAGGGACACCTAGATGCTACTGTCTGGGTCTAGGCACTAGTTTTTATGCTATACTGAGGACCCAAGTCAGGATCTAGGCCATTGTTGAGACTGAAAACTATGTTTTACTAGTACTGAACTATGTTGTGTGATGACTATGAGCTACTGTATGGGGTGAGTAATTTACCCAAATGATGCCCACTCGTTTTGGTTACATGTGAGTTCGTTGAGGAGTATAAAACCCAAAGGAGGACTGACCGATGTGTTGAAATTATGCCCTGTAGGGGAAGGGAGTGTTTTTGGTAGAAACCAGGGCACACACAAATAAAATGGCTAGGAAAAAAGTGTTATTACAAGAAAGATAAACACACATATATGATACAATATGTAAGCTAAGCAAACAATGTGTAAGCTAAGACGCAAAAATAAAATGTAGACTACGAAAAGTGGGTTACAAATATGGTACATCACTCACAATTTTACAGGACAATCGAGGGAGAAATGGCCAAAAGAAAATAGTTTGCACAGAAGACAAAGGAAAAATCCCACAAACAATGACATACAATGGAAGACAAGAGTAAACAATGTCAAGGATTGTAACATACAACCATGGAAGAAAATATAATGCAAAGAAAATACTAAACATAAAGAACCCATTAGCATGTTATAAATATAAAAATTATGTAATATCATGTATAATTCAATATAGTAGTGTGTTATGAAAATGAAACAATAGAACCTATAGTGTACAAAATTGAATGCCCCAAGAGCCTTTATGGGACTGGTATGAGTTACTACGCCAAGTATCCATTCTACATGGATCAATCTGTGTAGATTATCTACTCACAACTAGAAGAAAAGTGAATGTGCATGTGTATATGATAAATATAATGACATATAAGAGATCTATCTAACATGTGTAAGAAGTATACATGTAAGAATAAGAAAACAAGAGTAAATGTGACTAAGATATATAATATGTTGTCAATGAGATGGAATGGAATGCATAGTGAATGATAAGAGACATGTGCCCCTGAATGAGTTTGAATGAGTGTGCATGAGGTTATTTTCATTGATATATTCCTCCTAAGTAGTCAAGAATGAACTTTATAATAAGAGTGTTTCATTGGGATATGGTTTGAATTGTCTGCTAGAAAGATATGATGGATAAAGTGCAAAGTATAGAGAGTGTATGAGTGAGTTAGTGAGTGAGGTGAGGTCCATTTGATATGTAGACCATAAATATTTGAGTATTAAATGAGGAATGAGAGTACTCCCTAGGGTAATGAGTGCATTATGTAAATGTATATGGAAGAAATATATGTTGTGAATGTGTTAAGCGTGAAATTTGTAGTGTGTATGATGTGTAACAAAGGCTAGGAGAAATATATCTGATGAATGTGTAGTGTGTGAAGTGTGCAGTGTGGGTGGTTCATGTGTATAGTACATTCAAGTGTGAACTAAAGCACAAGAGTACATCGTCAGGTGATAGCGATACAAGAGTGTATCTAGATGTGTATAATATATGTACAAGGCTAGACGTGAAGTTGAAAGAGTGTGAGATGCTTAGCGATGTTAGGGAGGAGGGAGAAATACGTATGGTACCCTCCAAGTTTTTAATGATGAGAGTGATCAAATAATTTCATCTAAGAGGTTGTCATTGTCATGGTCAAAACTAAATGGAGAAGCATCTGAGACTTGGTAATAAATTGTATTAGGTTGATCAAGAAAAGAGCCATTAAGGCATAAATTGTACATGCCCATTACATATTCCTCATCAGTGAAAGGTGGTAGTGGAAATCCATGTGCATACCAACAAGTGAGGTTTTGTGAATAGCCAAGAAATGAGTCATTGCAAATGAAAATGTAGACAAAGGGCATGGGGAATGAAATTTTGATATGATCTAGATCTAATGTACCAATAATATAATCAAGATAAGAATGTCCAAGTGTATTTGGAGAAGTGTGAGGATCAGTTGTAATATATACTGTAAGATAAAATATATGAAGACCATAAACAGTCGTAATTTGGATAAATCCATGGTATAGATGAGGATCATGAGGTGGAGAAAAGATTTTGTCTACTATAAATCCCAGCCAAGTCAACCCATCATATGTGCAGATAATATTGGAACAAGTAGGATCGAATGGGATGTACTCCCAATAATATTCATTCATGAAAATTCTACATATAAATGGAGAATTTACTAATGGAGGTCAGGCAAGAGAAAGTGAAGTATATGAAATGACGTCCAATATTTATACAAGCCCTCGATGAAGTACCATAGCATTAGTAGAAGAAAGGGGAGGCTTAGAGGATGATGGAATAGTTTCTAATTTCCAAATGGTTTCTTCAAGTGGAAGTAAGTATTCTAGATAATGTTCAAGTCATGGATTAGCAGTAGGATGCACAATAATAGAAGTATGGATAGGTGATTTTAGTATTATGATCTGTTGTAATATTGGAATGGTGTACTATCTATATGAATCTTGTATTCAAATCCCTCATGTAAGAATATGACACATCAGTGGACCATAAAATACATTGCTTGCATTCGATGAAGCCATCGCCTACTAAGTACGAATTAATATGAAAGTGGGAGATCAAAAATAAAAATGGAACTGGAATGGTCTTTTTCCTAATTGTGGGTAGCAAGGTGACCGTGCCTAAGCATGGATGCACAGTAGAATCATATGCTCTGAAAATGAGATATGTTGGGTTAATATTAGCTACCGAGAGGCCTATAACCTATATGAATGATAGAGGACAGAGATTGAGCTCAAATCTAGTGTAGAATAAAACACACTTTATGCATAAGTTATTAATACATACTTATATAGAGAGAGGAGGATTATTATCATAAACAGTAATATTTTCAGCTATATTAGATGGAAAAGTAAATTTTTAGAAAATCTATGAACAAATGTTTGATAGAAAACATCTACATGATTATTGGTAGGAATAGGAGTAGTAGCCAAAATATTAATGATTTTAGTATGGTACTCAAGATGGGCTAGCAGGAAATCGTGAATAGAGATAGCCATGATAATATGATCATAAGAAAAATTAGAAGAATAGAAGTGTGAGGATCCTAAGAATGCTTGAAATGAGTCGAGTTAACCAAAACAATTAAAAAAATATACAAGTTATAAATTTCTAAATATGACTGCAATGTACTAATAAATGAATAAGAAATGAAATACATATCTGACCCAAGTAAATAAGTAATTAAGATTTAAAACCCTAAGTATAAATGAGGAGACAAAACGACTTAGTTATTTTTCTATGATCTCAAAGGTACATAAAACTAATGAACTGGAAAATCCAAAGTGCATATTATCACAATGCAACCCAAAAAAATGAAGAGGTTTTGAAATATACTAGATTAGGGCACTTGGAATGGTTTAGAGGCACCTACGGGCACCAAAAACCTATTATGGGTGTATGTGACTGCTTAAACCCTTAGAAAACCTCTTTCAGAGGGTCACGATATATTCATTGTCCTTTGATTCTTGTCACTAGTATGTCACAAAAATATATTTGATGTCATTGATAACCTACAATAAAGAAATGATATCCAAAACCATCAAAAGAGCATGAAATCCTAAAAAATAAATAATCCAAATCAGGGTTCAAACTGATCTTAGCTATAAAAAAATTGATCTTACGACTGAGCATTTCAGTACAATTTAGACCCAAGGTAGTTTTAGTGCGCGTGTGTGGAGAATTGTGCACTAGGTTCCTCTTATGTGTGTCACACTTGATAATGAGAAAATAATTAGATGTAAAAAACATAGATAGATGTGTGCATGAAATAATGAACTTACACTCCTATGAAGTTATGCATGATAATGCATTGCATTTCCCTTGTTTAGATGTTAGATGAATGCTTGAATTCTCTTTGTGATGGCCTTTGAATGCAACCTTAGGTAGTGATAGCTAATGCTTAGTTTTTGGTCCTTTTTTATGGTCACATAACTTTATATTTATATGATTCCCTTACTTGAATTTTGTAATTAACCTAAAAAGACTGACTATCAAAAAGATAATATGCCCAAACATCTAGAAAGGACCCAAAAGATGTGAGCAAAGTATAAAGAGGTCATGGTGCCCAAAGGGGAAGGGGCACCTAGCATTGGTGTCCTAGGTAGGTGTTGGTGACCAAACTCAGAGAAAGGAAAGAAGGTGTGTAAGACCAAAAGTGGCACTAGAAAACAAGAAAAGATGGCCAAAGACATGGGTTACTTAGTACTATAGACACCAAATTTGGGTCACCCAACCATGAACCCTTACCTCGCATTCCTATTAATTTAATTAATTACAATTGAATTAATGTTCATCCTCACCTTATTAATTAATTTAATTACTTGAATTACTTGAATTAAGTTAATTTACACCTCACATAGCCACATCACCTAAACACCTCAACATGGACTTATTCTTATTCTATTAATTAATTAAGACCGGGTCTCTACTTATCTTAACCAAATGGGACTCTTTCAAACCCTAAAATTAAAGTTTTATTCCTTCTCCAACAACACTCCCACTTATCTAAATGATAACCCCCACTCGATACCTAGATTGACAATTAGAGCACATGAAAAATAGCAAAGATTTACCTATTTTTGGAAAACCTAGGATTTCCCACCTTAACCGACGTCGGTTATCCCTCAACCAACGCCAGTCACCTTGATCATCATCGGTCACCTTATATACCCTTTGGAAACATTTTATTGAGTTTTCTCATTTTGAGTTATGACAGATCTATTACATCCAAGCAAGAACCAAAGACTTCTTAGAATCTAGACGACAGAATACACTTAACCACAAGCCCAAACAAGCACATGATACTCATCCAAACACATTAGAATATTCACGAGAGAACTCTAGGAGTATTACCATGGAGCTGACCACAAATTTCTTTATAGATCAACCACTATATTCCTTCATCTACCATACCTGGAAATATAAGTAAGTATATTTTATTTTCATCATTCTATACTTTCTTAAAGTGTAAGTTCATTATCCTGTGTTATTAAATCTTATTCTTTCCTACATTCCTCCATTCCCACCTTCTTACAAGTCTACCTATCCAACCACCCATGACCTTCTGCCTCTCCATAATTGACCTCTATGCATTCTTAAGTCTCCTTAGCATTATTATGAACCCAACCATCATCCCTTCACCCTGTGTGTAATCACAGAGAATTCCAAATCTAGTTTTATTTAATTATCACCAAATTTACCATATTGACACCAGTTATCTTAATTGTCATCAGTTTCCACTCTTCACTAGCATCGGCCACCCCACCAGCATTGGGTACTATTTCTTCTATCAAATTTCACCATAACCTCCCAAAACCTCACAAAACCTCACTCAAACCTTATACCCCACCTACAACCTCACAAAAACCTTCCCAACTCTTTGTACAAACATAGAGAGATCCTAGACACCCATTTTGACATTCTTCCATTTCTCATAGTAACCGATATCGGTTATACCATAACCAACATCGGTCATGTCAGTCACACTGACCGACATCGGTCTTCGTGCCTGGTAAAATTGCCTTACACCAAAAAGCTTACTAATCACCCAAAACCAAATCAAAATTAACAAAATATTGTCAAGACTTCATCTATGACCCTTAGAACACCTACCCATCCTGCAACTTGACCCAGGACCTTCACCAGTTTAGTTATCAACCATTTAATTGGATTGACACAGATAGTAGTCTGAGACACCTAAATCAAAACAACATCATTAGATTATTTTATTTGCATGTTCAGATAATTTTTTATTGAGTTATATATCAGTGGATTGACAACCATCGAGGAAGTATCACACTTCTTGGATCTAGCTCATAATAGAAAGTCCAATAAATTTTGTTATTAACTATATCTTGTGGTCTTTCTTTGTATTATAGGTAGTTCCTTCTAGCCAAAAGGAAGCTCACACAATAAACTAGTATCGGAAATGAGAAATGCACACACTCAACCTTCGAACAATGTAACAACATGTATTATTGTACAACAATTTGGTGAAACATTTTGGTACACCCGGTGGGACCCATCAGGGGATCATTTACATTGTTCATTCCTAGGTAAAAACAATTGTGTGTTTATTTCCCTTTGAAAGTATTCACATTAAATTTTCTTCTCTGGAATCTTTTCCTTCTTTCTATGGTCTAAAAGAAATTGTGTTTTTGGTGCTTTAAAAAGAACATGTCTTCCTTTCTACTATATTGCATTTAGTGAAAGAGAATTCCTCTTCCTATTCTCTATTTTCTACATCAAACTTAATTTTCAATTTGGGATTAAAATATTCGAATTTCATTTTAGTATGTTACATTGTAGATCACATTAAATTGAGGGAAACCTATACACTATAAGTCATTCCCAAATGATGGTTGACTAACTAAATTGTAGTGCACACTCTCTTCTCTGCACCAAACCACAAAAAATAATTTACACATTTTCTTAAACAACATCCTTCCTAGAAGAAGTTGTTAATGATCACACGATAAGAGGATCGATAGTGGGCACCATGCTAATTTATATGTCCATTCATTATCTCAGAGAAATGAGCCCCCCTACAAAAACTTTACCTAAAACCATCCTTAGTTCTTGTATTTTCATAGGGTACCTTTTAGCAAACTAAAAAATTTGTTCTATTCACACGTCAGTCCTAAATAACATATGCCAAAACATAAAATTCATCAATAGGATTTTGTGTTTTCTATTTTTTGTTTGATTTGTGTTTTGAGTTGTGAGGTCATATTCTCCATTCTTTTCTTCCTTTCACACTCCATAATAATAGTTGGTGTATTTTGAATTTTTTTAGTGTGTTAGGGTCCATCATTTCCATACTCAAGTTTCCAGGTTGGTCTTTCATCTGATCCAAGTCACTAAATTAAATTTTTTTCCATCTTTTCATGTTTCACAGTGATCGGTGTCGGTCCAACGACTGTTATTGGTATACTCATCTGACCGTCATTGGTTGAATTGACCATTGTCGGTTTCCTAATTTTTGGTAATTTTACCAAAAATAGTACTCATCACATTTTTGTTCTTTCTAGGGTTTCTCAGATACATCATCATACCTCTGAGTCTTTGAAATCACTATCAAATCTAGATTATTTTTCATTTTCATTAGTTATTGCCACATTTATAAAGCTTTTGATTTTTCACAATAACTAGTATCGGTCACCCTAACCATCATCACCTACCTCTGTCACTAACAACGATTCCCCAACTTCCATTGGTTCTTGTGGTTTAATTTTTAGCTAAAACAACCAGTTTTCACCTCCCATAACTATTTTCTCCATTCTATATGTTCTTCTATGTCATCTATAGAGATCAGATTACCAGGTCTACACTAACACACATGGTTTTGACTTGTAGCTAGGCCAACTCCCTCGTATTCCATGCTAGCCTTCAAGAACTCCTGCCTAGCCTATCGCCTCCTTCCATTCTATCACCTATGGATCCCAGTCATTCTATCACCATCAACACCAGTGAGGAGGAGTTCACAAAAATTCTTGATCAGAACCCCACCACTTTATAGTATTACTTATCCCATTAATCCACTCATGAATTATCGGGGAAAATTATCTATGAAATGCCCATATCCATCCCACCTATACTTGCACTCACTTCTACCTCTGCCACTACCAGCATTACCCTTGTTTCCTCCATCTTACCACCCATTTTTTCTCAGCTTGACCCCATCTCATCGATATATGTTGTACCAATCTGAAAACGCATGTTGTATTTTTTTCACTTTTAAAAGTTTCTAAAGATCGTGATTTTCTTAACCAATTTTAAGTATTCTAAAATCCAAAAATTGATTAAATTATAATTATTATGAATCCATAGAAGTTAGAAAACTTGTGTAGCAAATAAATAATCAGAAATACTAAAAACATCCAGATAACAAACAAGATTGTTTATGGGGTTCAGAAATTCCTACGTCCCCGGGTTCAGATAGAACCGATCCATTAATAAGATTGAAATGTAAGTACAATAACTCTTAAAAACAACAAATAATGAATCACAACTGCAAATGAGCTGATCAATGTCCCAAGAACTCTGAAAAATAGCAGAAACTGTCCCAAGAATGATCCATGGCTCCTACAGTGTTTTCACAATGTGATCTCCTGCAAATGTGTTATAAAAACACCTAAAAATGGAGATTTAAAAACATTATATGAAAAAAAAATCATATATCTAAGATCATCTCTGAATTCTAAACACTTTTCATGTTTACACCAAGTCACAATTCGGACCAGAAGTGCATTGAAATTCATGTTTTCCAACTAGTTATCTTGTAGATCCCTGTCAAAAACTGCATTCAAAGCTTCCAAAAACTAGTTAAAACTCAACAAAAAATATCAAATCTTACATCGTTAATATCACCTCAGAATTTCCTTCAATTCATATTTTAACTCCGAGTTCTCATTCTGAGTGCAAGGCCTTCAAAAATGGCGTTCTATGAGATCTGGTCCTTATCTTGTTTGACACAGACCTATCTCTCTTGTATAAGTGGAAGCGACCGATTTTATAATCCGCCCAAGCCTCTAGGTGAGTTGGTTAGCGGATGAGTCTTGGGGCGATGAGGTCGGGGAATCAAATCCTGCCTCTATCATTTTTCCATGGATTTTACTTGTTTTAGTGGGATTAATCCCCACGTTGGCGGATTTGCATTTTAAATGGGATTAAATCCCAAAAGAGGCGGATGTATATCCCACATTTTGTGGGTTTTTAATACCTTAGGCTTTATTAAGCCTTTCCATGCATTGTTTGAAGTGGTCAAAAGACCACGTGGGCATAACCGCCCCCTCCAACACTGCTTCACTTCACCCTTCCACATGGAAGCTTCCCGCTTATCCACTATGTGGATTCTTGGCATGTTTGGCGGTTGGCAAGTTTGTATGGTTTAATAATAATGTATAAACATTAATATATATAGTGGTTTGGCATATATGTGTGGCATTTGGAATTTGGATTTACCAAGATAATATAATTTCGACCCATACAATGTGTGTAGAAATAATTAACTTGGTCCTTGCATGACTCAGCTAAATAGCTCGATGTCATCCCTTGATAGGAAAATTGAGTGAATTCGATGAGTGGTGGCAAGCCATGTGGTGGCTTGTGGACCCACCATGTTGGCGATAATACCATAGTCCACACGGCAGCTGGGCTCCCCTCCGTAATAAAATTTGAGCCTCTTGTTCCTGTGCACCATTTTTATGCTCATCAAAGACTAGTGATCGAAAACCAACAAACAACTCCCTTTTGCCTTTTCGCCACATGTCGCAGTGCGATTGGTCCAATATTGACTAGTTGACCAAAGTTGACTTTCTCGTTGTCTGAACTTTGACCGGACATAACTAGAGCTACCGATGTCCTTTGTCACGTTCTCATAGTCGTTGGAAAGCTCTCGAGATGATCTTCTACATTGACACCATTTAGGGATGTTTAGGAAGATTTCAAAAATGATCCCCTGATGAAACCTCCCTACTGAGAAGGCTTTTTGTCCACAAAAAGTTGTGTATCAACCCACAAATAATGCTATCTCTTCCTGCATTACACAAACACATACAAGAACCTGAAATAACATTATAGGTTAATAAAAATGCAAATAGTTGATTAGCTAATTACATAACCGATCAGATAATAACACCCAATTAAGCTAGTGTTCAACTGAAACGCTACAACCCTATCAACTCTGCACACAACTGTGATCTGTCATACCCCACTGTAATGCCATCACAATTAACTAACCAGATAATAACACCCATTCTATTATGGAAAGCTAGTGTTCAATTGTCACTTTGTGATACGATTGATTACCAAAAATTACAATTCCATAACACAGATCAGTATACAAGACATCTAAACTACCCACAATTAGGCTAGTGCCCACTACCCATCTGAAACTGTAACAACTGCAAGTATTCACTATCAGAATATAATAGACTATCAATGCCCAAAAATAGCTATAGTCAACAACTGAATCCAAATGAATATGCCAAAACATTGTATAGCCATCACAAATAATAAGTCATATAATAACACCCATCTATAACGGAAGCTAGTGTTCAACTGACACTTTGTGATTATGTTGATTACAACTACAAGTTTCAAATTTAGACATGCTACTGATGCCTATCCCTACATAGTGTTTTCAACAATGGAACTACCAACCAATATGAGAAAACAAAACATGAGTATGATGAACCTATCACTCAAATATTCTCTTCAGTTGTTTCCATTAATTTTCAAAGCTTAAATATCAACTTAGGAACAAATCCTTATCAATCAACAGGAATCCCTAAAATATAGCTCTAAATTTTTTTTCTTGCCTACTATCAACAATTTACTGTAGTGCAAATATAAAGTTGAGGAGTGTTTTTCCAAACCAATCACTTGGGTTTTTCCGTTTTGGTTGTTTTACCTTCTCCGTACCAAAATGAGTTTTAGTTAGGTTTAGCACTGTTGGTTTTACAATATTTTTCTTTTTAACAACTTTCCAATTTTGTTGTTTAGAAACAAGCCAACAAACCTTAACATCATGACCATTCCTATTACAATGGGAACAAAATTTAACTTGCCTATTTTTAGGAGTCTTACCCATTTTACCATTCTCAAAACTCTGTCTACAAGAATGATTCCCCTATGAAGGAGAGGTAACATTCTTGCCATTTCTCGCCTTTCCTTGGTGAGATTGGTTTTTAGCACCTGCTTTATCATTCACAAAAGGCATTAAATTCTTAATCAAATTTTTCCTCTTCCAACAATATGCAACAAAATGATTAGTACCTTCACAAAATGTGCAAGGGAAAGCATATTTCTGCCTACCAAAGCTATATTGTTCCAACTAAAAGAGTGTATTAGAAGTTTTAGGATTTGATTTTCTCTTAGTGCTATTTTTAGTGTAAGTGGAAGGAGGTGGAATATGATTACCTCTTTTACTTGTTTTCTTACACCTTTTATTGTTCCTCTTGATGGCGGAATCTTGTAATTCTAGTGGTGTAGATCCTTGGTTGTTGGAAGCTTGTATTCCTTTAGCTGCTTTAGAACTTTCTCCAATTTCCATTTTCCCACTAGAATAACCCAAACCTGCAAACCGAGGCTGATCCTCTACCTATACTGGGTTAGCATCACCTTGCCCATTTTTACCAAGGTCTGTTCCATTAAATCCCATCTTAACCATGAGCTTAGACCCAATTCCCTTAGTGTGTTTTTCAAACTGACCCAAAGGAATATTTGAAACTGAATGAGAGGAAGAATTAAAATGTGAACAACTTACAGTGCATTCTTTCATAGTACCTGCATCTGATTTGGAAGGCATTTCCTTCTTATGTTCACCTTGTTGCAGCTTTTCCAAGAGAGCATCCTTGGTCCGTATTTCATCCTGTAACTCTTTAACAAAGCCCATTAACTTCTTTCTCTCTTCAAGCATCTTATTGACATACTCCTCTTTCTTGGTTATAGAGGATTGTGGCTCAGATTTTAACCGCACTATTTCCTATTCCAAGGAATAAAAATTAGCTCTCAAGAAGGAGTTTTCTTCTTAGAGTTGGCGGTTTATGGCTTCAATCTCATCCAGTTGCTCCTATTTGGATGACTTGCCCATGATTCCTCGTTCCTGCAAACACAACCTATACTTCCAAAACTGCACACTGCGAAAGAAGATTAACAAGCCCCAAAATTTCTGCACACTGAAAAGTGAAATCAATACTGAAACTGAAGCCAAATTTTCAAACACAATTAGAAGCTAATCCAGCAATCTAACTGCTCTGATACCAAACTTGATCTGAAAACGTGTGTTGTATTTTTTTCACTTTTAAAAGTTTCCAAAGATCATGATTTTCTTAACCAATTTTAAGTATTCTAAACTCCACAAATTGATTAAATTTTGATTATTATGCATCCATAGAAGTGTGGGAAACTTGTGTAGCAAATAAATAATCAGAAAACTAAAAACATTTAGATAACAAACAAGATTGTTTATGGGGTTTGGAAATTCCTACGTCCCGAGTTCAGATTGAACCGATCCATTAATAATATTGAAATGTAAGTACAATAACTCTTAAAAACAACCAATAATGAATCACAACCTACAAATGAGCTGATCAATGTCCCAAGAACTCTGGAAAATAGCAGAAACTGTCCCAAGAATGATCTGTGGTTCCTACAGTGTTTTCACAATGTGATCTCCCTACAACTGTGTTAGAAAAACACCTACAAATGGATATTTAAAAAAATTATATGAAAACAAATCATATATCTGAGATCATCTCTGAATTTTGAACACTTTTCATGTTTACACCAAGTCACAATTTCGGACCAGAAGTGCATTGAAATTCATGTTTTCCAACTAGCTGTCTTATAGATCCTTGTAAAAAACTTCATTCAAAGCTTCCAAAATAAGATTAAAACTCAAAAAAAAAATCAAATCTTACATTGTTGGAATTGTCTCAAATTTTCTTCAATTCATATTTTTACTCCATGTTCTCATTCTAAGTGCAAGGCCTTCAAAAATGGTGTTCTCTGAGATGTGGTCCTTATCCTGTTTGACACAGACCCATCTCTCTTGTATAAGTGGAAGCAACCCATTTTATAATCCGCCCAAGCCTCTAGGTGAGTTGGTTAGTGGATGGGTCTTGGGGCAATGAGGTTGGGGGATCAAATCCCACCTCCTATCATTTTTCCGTGGATTTTGCTTATTTTAGTGGGATTAATCCCCACATTGGTGGATTTGCATTTTAAATGGGATTAAATCCCAAAAGAGGCACATGTATATCCCACATTTTGTGGGTTGTTAATACCTTAGGCTTTATTAAGCCTTTCCACGCATTGTTTGAAGTGGTCAAAAGACCACGTGGGCATAACCGCCCCCTCCAACACCGCTTCACTTCACCCTTCCACATGGAAGCTTCCCGCTTATCCACTACGTGGATTCTTGGCATGTTTGGCGGTTGGCAAGTTTGTATGGTTTAATACTAATGTATAAACATTAATATATATAGCAGTTTGGCATATATGCGTGGCATTTGGAAAGTGGATTTACCAAGATAATATAATTTTGACCCATACAATGTGTGTAGAAATAATTAACTCGGTCCTTGCATGACTCAGCTAAATAGCTCGATGTCATCCCTTGATAGGAAAATCAAGCGAATTCGATGAGTGGTGGCAAGCCACATGGTGGCTTGTGGACCCACCACGTTGGTGATAATACCATAGTCCACATGGGTCGGGCTCCCCTCCATAATAAAAGTTGAGCCTCTTGTTCCCGTGCACCATTTTTATGCTCGTCAAAGACCGGTGATCGAAAACCAACAAACAAATCCCTTTTGCCTTTTCGCCATGTGTCGCAGTGCGATTGGTCCAATATTGACCAGTTGACCAGAGTTGACTTTCTCGCTATTTGAACTTTTACCGAAACATAACTAGAGCTCCCGATGTCCGTTTGTCACGTTCTCACAGTCATTAGAAAGCTCTCGAGATGATATTCTACACTGACACCATTTAGGGATGTTTAGGGAACTTTCAAAAAATTATCCCCGATCATGTACCTACAACATCTATTGCACCAACAACATTTGTCACCTTTACGGCATCCACCATGCCTACAACCACCACCCTCAGTATAGGTGTGCCCATATCTTCCACTACCTATATACCTATTGCATCCCATCTACCTTTGGTGTCGGAATCTCACACTCCCTTCCAAAACCTTTTCCTCTCCATCCCCGTTTCTTCCACTAATCACCACTAGGGTCTTTACACCTACCCCACCTACATATACGTATTACCAAAAACTAGCTATTTCCTCTGCTACTTACTCTGGTTACTTTCCCTTCACCTCCATTCCCTCTAATATAACTCCATCATAATTTTTGTACGTAACACTTCCACACACTAGGATGTCTTCTACCTCATACTAATCTTATTTACCCCCTCATACTTTAGAGGGTGCTTTATCATCACAACCCACCAATGACCTAATCAAAATGATTATGGACAAGATATAGATGTTGGAAGCATCTGTATCAGGTTTGCATAACTCTCTAACATATGATGATATTCATAATGAGCCTATTCACCCATTCATTCCTATTCACCCATACCCTACACATTGGGAAATGCCAAAATTCAACCGATTCAATAGAAAATAAGATCCGCAACAACACTTGTGGTCTTTTAAACATGTCTGATACCTAATTGCTCATGATGATGCATTACTCTTTCAAACATTTCTAATGTCGTTTACGAGACCCTCTTTGGATTGGTATAGTTCTTTACCTATAAATTCTATCCTCTCATTTAATAAGGTTGCATAGGATTTTCTTAACCACTTTTCTATCAATATTCTCAAGAAAGTCACCATGACTGAATTATATGTCACACACTAGTATGAAGATGAGTCTATCACAAATTTTGGTGCTCGATGATGTAGCCTGATTAACCAACTTACATTCGAATTACTCTGACAGAGTTAATAAAATTGTTTACCAAGGCTTGTGCCAGACATATATCACCAAATCTCAAGGTCTAGACCTTCTGCACCTTTGGTGAGGCATTTACCATGGCCCGGTAGCTAGAAATCAATTCCCTTGAAGAAAAGAAGCTACAATTGCATAACAAAAATGTTTTGTTTAAATAAAATGACACTTCTTATTCTTACAAACCCCAAAATACGTATTCTAAAACAAAGGTGTCTACTAACACGGTTGTTTTAAAATCTGTCCCATATCATCCATCCAACCAAGAAAAACCTTCATCTAACCTCTCCCTCATCTAGACCTTTCAGTTTATAAGAGAGAAACAAAAGTATGCCCCCATAGGAGAGCCTTACTTTTCCATTTTGGAAAAACTCTTAAAGGTTAGAGCCATTACCCTTCCACCCATAAAACCACATACTTTTTTGACCCTTCTCACGCTATGTATGTATGGTACAATGAAAATGATTACTGTAATTACAATCACATTCAAGGTCATAGTGACGGTAACTATATCACTTTCAAAAAAATTGTCCAAGAAATTTCAGATAAAAGAGACCTCATCTTAGACAATCCAAATGCACCTGCTAACAAGAACCTTTGTATCTTCAAGGAGACATTCCCTAATCATACCCCCACATCCAACCAAATAATTGATTCCTTGGCCGGTGACGGTAATATCCATGAGGTTCATTTTTTTTTTGACATATTACCAATTCCTTCTACATAGTTTCCTATTACTTAATCTATTGAAAAAATTCTTTCTTGAGCTCCTTCATCCATGGAGGAACTTGTGCCATCTAAACCTTTACCCACAGAGGAGTCTCCTGCATCTTCCCCTACACCCATGGAGGATTCCACCATATTTGTTGATGCAGTTTCCCCGTGAACCTCTCAATCTAACGAAAAAATCATGGTATTAACTCTCCTACCCATGGGAGAGCCATGTCTACCTTCCTCTTCACCAAAATAAGAACACACCTCATCCACCTTGTCTTCTCCCCAACATATGGACAACCCATTAACAGTTTCCCTTTAATTCAAAGATAATTCTCTGTCATCTTTTAAGGATCCACTTGATTTTCTCTAGTATCTTTTACCCATTCGAAAGCTAGTCACTTCCCAATTTCACGCATACACTAGATTTATTTACGGGAGTTACCATGAAATCAACATTGGTTACTTTTACTGCCACGTCATTCTCACATTTGGCAGATTGCTTAGACTACATTGATCATTCCATGCTTTGGGGGTGCCTTTGAATGCCTATTTTAACTCAAATGTAGATGTCACCCATTGATACTTCTACCATTTATGCAAAATTGTTTTGAGTGAAAAATTTGTCATACCTAAGGTAATCGTGATGACATCTTCCACATCACCTTCTCCCACATCTACATCTCTACCATTACCTCCACAACCACTTGTGCCTAAACCAATTACACCTTCCTTTGTATCCAAAGCTACCCGTACCTTGGGAGTCATGTCGACATCAAGCCTAGTCCATCCCCTTGTCAAACTAGATTTAGCCACATCTTCATAGTCTAACACAAAGACTATTCACCACCTAAGAGGAAGACCCAACCTCCTAGGCTACATACACCAGCTTCACCCACTACCCCTATGTCACCTTCACCAATTCCATCTATCCTAAGACCCCACCCATCAACCTTGGCCAAGAAACCTCCTACCCAAGGTAAAACAAAAACACTACAACCCACCTCCTCCTCACGATCCCTTGTTACACCTAACTTACCTACACAACGTATGAATTTTTCATCACCTGTATCCTTTTTTCCACATGTACCTACACCACTTGCATTAGCCTCATCACTACCCATGATATTTCCTTTTCTTTAACCAATACCTTACATCATGCCTCTTCCATCAAGCTTTATCATGCCTCCCTTATCACCTTGGCTAACCCATCCTCTTCCACCATCTACCTTCCCTTCTAAATCATGTAAACCTTCTTTATATTTACCCAAGAAGGTGAAACCAAAATCCAAGAGCCCACTACCCTCCAAAGAGGTAGTCAAACCAACAAGACCTTTACCCAAGAAGGTGCAATCTAAAGCTGAAAGGTTACTACCTAGCAAACCAGTGGTCAAACCTATTCCACCTCCTATGGTACCTATCCCACAAAAATTACTCACACCTCTATCTCAACCCACACTTACTTTTCATTTTGATCTATTGGCAATATCTTACGCAAACATCTTAGTAAATATTTTAGAGACATTTTTCATCACATTGCCACCACTCAAACCTAAACCAACAAGGTTTGACAATACAAAAATTTATGCCTACCATCGTGTGCTTGGGCATGATGTAGAAAATTGTAAGGCTCTAAAGACAATTCTTCTCCAACTATGTCCTCCTGAAGAAAACTTTGACGATGATGATATTTTAGACAAGGACCTTGTTCCACTTTCACCCATCACCACACATCCTCACCCCTTACCTATTCAACAACCTTCACCTCCACCTCCACAACCCTTTTACCCTCCTCCAACATTCAAGATCAATATGGTCCACATAAGAGAGCTAGCCAAACCTTCACCAAAATGTCAATGCATTACCTTCTTTACATAACACCAGTATATGCCATCACCATAATTTTTCCCGTCATGTTGCTACACCTATCATGATTCAACTTCTCCCTTACCCCATATTAATACGGTTAACATTTCCACACGTGCCCAGAAAGACAAAGGAAATGATAAAACAACCAGCTCATCCACCCATCATGTTCCCAATATACCATTAGCACCTGTACTAGAAAATCACCATCCGTGGACCCACATAACCTATTTCTCATGGGGTCATCCATCATAAAATGATTAAATAATTGCACCAATCTCCTCTCAAAATCTCATTGTACGACCTTGTACAAACCTCTTAGTCTCATTGACAAGCCATCATGTAGGTTCTGCAATCTATTGAGGTTTTACCTAATGACCCAACTCATATCGCATCCATGATCACTCCTCACCATGTGGCCTCTCTCACCATGTCATCTCCTTCCTCTGCACCCCCTACCACTCATCAAGTAGATGCTCTCAGTTTCTCTGACAACATGGTAATACCTCTCCAATCAAATGATCTTGATATCATCCTATTATTCTCCATCTACATTGATAATATATGCGCTCAACGCGTTATGATTGATGGTGGGGCCAGAATCAACATTATCTCCTCCCATGTGTACATAAAAATGTGCATCCCTTCCAATTACATGCATAATAACCTAGTTATGATGTGCCCATTCAATGATTCCATAACTTTAACCCTTGACACCATCATTCTCCACATTCGTGTGGGCCCCCATACCATTATGAAATTATTCTATGTTTTAGAGGGGAAATTTTAGTACAAAATTTTACTTGGCCGACCTTGGATCCGTGTCATGGGTTGTGTTCCTTCAACCTTACATAATTGTGTAAAATTTGAACATGAAGGACATAAATAGATCATTCCAACTGACCCTTCACTATTAAAAACCTGTAACATGTTATATCGACCTAATGACATCCTTATACCAGTTAAGGCATCTACCACCACTGCCATCTCTCCTTCACCCATGGCCCCATCCTAACATTTTTGCTACCTCTCCCACACCTAACTCCTCTATTCCCACTACCGTCACAACCTATATAACTAACCCATCCACAAACCCATCTAATGCTCAACTAACCAATGCTTATTCTTCCCCACTATCCAATAATTTATCCATTCTAGCTATCCACATATCAACTACCGATCCCTTAGAAGGTGTTTTTCAACATCTCACTCTAGGGAAATACTTCCTGTAAAACATCAACACATTCCTTACTCCTCAAGAGTATGGAAAACTTCTCCCACACCCCCGTTATGATCACCGCATAGGGAATTTTTTCTCTTATGGTCCTCCCCACCCTCAGACTAGCTTAATGTATGGGGGACTTGATGCCTGTACTTACTCACCCAAACCACCTTCCCAAACTTGACCATTTTCATCCAACCTCCAATCTCTAACCAACTGTCACTTCGCCCACACCTTCCTTCATCATTGTGCTTGGAAGGGCTATGGCTTTGGTTTCTATGAACAAGGTTTTCATATTGTCATCCCATGAACCACTCATAAACATAAATACCACAGTGGTATTGGATTTACCGAACCATCTCCCAATAATTCCCAAGTCAAACTCATCAAGGATTGTAAACCTTCTCTACCCCATTCACCAACTTCACCACCTTCACCTACAGAGTCTATGGATCCAAAATCCATTCCTCCTAATGTTTTTTGTATTGAAAGCCATTTCCCTAGGACCTAACTTATCAACAAGATAGAGAGGATCCCTCTTCTCTTCCCTTCCTGAATCATGACATGATCGACGATGATACACCTTCTATTAACATCATTCAACGTCAGGATGACGAGTCTATTCTCACCTACCTTGGTGATGAGTCTATTCTCACCTACCTTGGTGTAGAAGATTCATATATTCACTAGTTATTACCTTCTAAGACAAAAACCACATTAAATACATCAACCATAAAAAAAAATATTAACACTCAGGATGACCCGTAAATTCTAAAAAAAGGCCAGTCTTTAGATGTTGTTGAACAAGAAGTATTGACTAGACCATGTATAACCCTTAGCAGAAGTTTTACACAATATTCATGTGAAAGAGAATAGCACATTCAAAGGTGTAGGAGGATCAAAAAGGAATTACATGCAGAGGACATAAACATATTTGGGACTTAGCCATTTTCATGATGATGATCTAATTTTGGAAGATGGCATGCAGAACACACAAATGGGATGAAGACTTGTGTGACATGCATGATCTATTTTTGGAAGAGTAGCTAAGGATCACTTTGCATGGATACTGGCCAAAGATGGAATCATGATTGATAGTTAGACTCTGAGAGGTCTATTGTTATCATTCTTGCATGTAAGCCTATTATTGTAAAGGCACGTGGTTATTTTTAGCATGCGACCTATTTTGGGATTAGATAAGCGGTGAAGGGAAATTCCCCACCCTTATAAATATGTGATGAACTACATAGTATAGGGGAGATATGTGTAGAACTAGATTACTATGAGAGTATGTTGTCAGCATTGTTATGTGCATAAGCATATAATTCCATTATTGTAAGAATCTTCTATGTATTCCTATGTTTTTAGATAATGAAGTGTATTGGCTGAATCAGAGTATTAATCTTGAGTATAATGGTATCTTGCATGCTTGAATTCATTATGTTTATCATTTAAATATGTTATAATATGATCTAGATCGTGCGTGCACTCTAGAATGATGTATTAATTATGGATCTAAAAGCATTAATTCTTCATCATGCTAACATCCTGCAACAATAACCCTAGATAGGGGCCTGGTACCTTTGTGTGTTTAGGGTGAGCACTTAGTCTAGGTTGAGTGATGTATGAGTACACTTAGGCTTTTACTTGGTAAATTCTAGGTTGCATCATTGGTTCTATTTTCAGGACCTCTTTTTCAGCTATTTTTACGATGATTAACGATGAAGACATACCGGTTGACCCTAGCAAGTGTTGAGGAATGGATACATGACCTAGAAGTAGAATATGCATGGAGGTTCAACATCAGATCTGATTTTGATGCACGCACATGGGTGGAGTAGAATCTGTATGACTATTTCTACGAAAGCTTCTCCCCTATTTTTCCAGTAGAATTGTACGATTGGTTGGTTTCTTATGTGTATAAATGGAATTGGAGGTATCACACACTTGTATGGATGCAAGAAGAATTTTAGGCCCTTTATGATGCTAATCTAATTTGGACTCACGTTTTGGATACATGGTTCCATGGTGTTTTGAACGGTTATATCTTGGAGTACTCAATCTCCACTTATTTATGACCAGAGGTAGTTGAATTCAAGTTTTTATGATATCTAAGGGGAACTTACCTAGAAGGCATTCCACTAGCAATCAAAGTTTTGATGGTAACCCTGAACTTGGAGAGTAAAGTGATGGCTAACTAAACCTCGCCATACACAGTGGTAGGAACAGGCTTGGTAAAAGATGGAAAATCCATCAGTAGAGAGGCAGAGAGAGGAAAGGTGGCTTAAGTATAATGAGGCACATAAGAGGGAGGTAGAGAAGAAACTAGAGGTTGTAGAGTGAATGGCATTGTGGAGAGAGATAGTTCAGAAGGATTTGAAGTTCACACAGAAGACATGGAACCTAATCATCAGGAACTCCCCCATTTGGAAAAACATGATAGGGAACCCTCCTCAACATCATGTAGAAGCATGCTAGTAGAGATGACCTAGGCCATAGGAGCATATCTGAATCCACCTGGTAACTTTTACCTTGCAGTTGGTCTTCTAGTATCTAGTACAACAAACAATCAACAAGATAATTTAAGTAGTGGGAGAGTAGGAGTGACCCATATAATAATCATAGAAATGGAAGTGTAAATGGTTTTATTGTTATATGGGAGTACCTTTTCGGGTGTATCATCTACACAGAATTTAGGTGTGCATATTTTTGGACTCTCTTCTAGGAGTAGTAACACTTCCCAAATGTCAGGGTACAATTCAGTACTACTATTGGGACACAGGGAAGTACATATTCTGGTCTAACCCCTGCTACAGAATCAGGATCAAGAGTTATAAGTGGCTTTAGTTCCAGTGGATCTAGTGGTTTTGGAGGTAGAGGAAACACAGGAGGTTATGGATTAGGTGGAAAAGGTCCACACCAACCCCAAAATATTTAAATGGAGATTTATCTTTGTCTTCCAGAGTATAGGGGCATAAAATATGTTTTTGAACATGTACACATGTGTGAAATACTATGGCATGTAAAAGGAATCACTTCTGAGTGTAGGGTAAGCCAATTTTATACTACATTACACGAGAACCCACACATCTGGTATAAAAATTTTAACCCTGATTAGACTTGTGTAGACTATAAAGCTTTAAAATAAGCTTTCCTTATAGAGTTTCACATCCCTTCATTTGAGCAGAAGTGTATAACTACGCTAAAGGATACTAAGCAAGGCACTACTGAAAGTGTTAGAGAGTATGATGCTCATTTCAAAATGTTGTTATCTACACTTTCTTATGATATTCATGCAAGCCAAAATGCACAATGTTTTTTTGGATGTCTAATTACACCTTTTAGGAGGGCACTATCACATAAAACATACAATGATCCGCATGAAGAACTTGAAGCAGCCTTGCGTGCTGAGATAGTTGGAAGTATAGACACTATGGTGATCCCATTTTTAGAAGCACAGATCACAGCTATGACAAAGCAGTTGGAGAAACTATCAGTAAATTCAACACATGAGATGTGCACAAGGATTTGGTGCATATATTAGGAAGTAGAATGTCACATAAAGGATTTTTGTCCCCACAGATTGGTGTGCTCATTGTTGTTGGACTATGAGATATTTCATTTAAACCATGATGTTAGTTGATGCCTATTATTACAACACATGATAAGGAAGAATGTCTCTTGTTACTGTAAAATTTATAGGTTCATGACTCATGACACATAAGACTTCCGATTGATTGGTCAAATCCATGATGCTATAGATATTGATGTATGACAGATAGGAGTTTTTGATAACTCTATAGGAAAGAACGAGCATCAGGATTGGGATCACAATTAGGTGCGCTATGATTAGAATGAAGGGATTTTTTAAGGCTATAGTGGTAGAGGTTGAGGATACCATGGTGGATTCAGATGATGGGGCCATGGTGGTGGAAGAGGTGAGTTCCCATGAGGAACATGTTATACATGTGGATCCCCTTACCACTACAGGCATGAATGTCCTCAAAATATTACATGTTATTTTTGTGGAAAGAATCATAATTATGAGGAATTCTCAGACTTGTATGAGCATCTTAGTAAGCAACATACAAAAAAAAGAATGGCACTGTTTCACTCGGAATGACTCGTTCCTATAGAAACAGATAAGAGTTAGGTGCTAGGAGGAATACCTGTAGAATGTCGAGATGGTGTGCGCGTACCGTAGAGAAAGATCAGGCTGATTGCGAAGAACTCCTTTTTGTCTTGGAAGGACTACCTGCAAATAAGAACACAAGACCACAAGATTTGATTAAACAATAAATGAGGAAGCGCCTTGGGCCTGTGAAATATAAAACTTCCTTTCGAAGGTGGTCAGTTTCGCTAATATGAATTAACGCAAAAGACTCAAAGTATCAATTAAATTGTTTC